>JARHVA010005684.1:57500-97500 GCA_037957365.1 Torreya grandis | reverse complement strand
AAAATAGTAAAGGTGATCTATAACAACATATTATAGTCTTAAATATAGAATTCTTAGATTATTCCTCTAATGATAAGGATTATTACTTAAAATAATTTTATGACATTAATTTACAATTAGGACACACTTTTAATCCTTTGGGTGAATAATTATTAGCACACTTTCTATCAATATCAATTAAAAGGTATCATATGCTCAAACTTCAAACCTCAAGCAAGGGCCTAATGAGTACATTAGTTACTATGTGCTTCATTATAATAATATGATTTCAAAAAATAAAAATTCTATGGTTGATAATTAATTTCAAGAAATGTTTGAGAAAATATTACTTGTGTTTATCTATGAGTCTACTATGTTCAAATAATTCCAATATTTTCAAAGTGTGTTCCATATGGTTAAATATAATGAGGTTAAGCTCTTTACGATGAACAAGTTAAATTATGGGACTAATATTCCAACATATTATAATTATAAGTTTCAAATAAAAACAACTTTAAAATTTAAGGATAATGATTGTAATAAGGATACTAAAAAATGGCTAATGTGGTTTCACAAACTACTAATAGGATTATACTTTTGACTCCTCAAAGGGGGTAATTTACATGATTGTCAATAATTACTTTTGAGGTGTTACAAAATTTAATAAAGTTTAATATAATATCTCTCCCTCCATTAATGGAGGTTGATATGGCAAAGTCATAACCCAAAAGGATTGATATCAATTTCATTTTTATGGGCATAGATGTGTAGGACAATATACTAATATATGTTACATTTTGAGACATAAGATACAATATTTAATTGAGAAGAAAACTATTGATATCAATGATGTTAATACACCTATTAATTATTTGTTTTCATAAACTAATGTTAGGTTTAATATATTTACATATCCATTTCAAAAAATTACAGCCAATGAAATCAAGTAAAATCTTGAGGTACACATTACTTAATATGGGCATCCTCCTATGACTTTTTATACTTATATAATTGAGGAAAATCATCATATAGATTATATTATTAGTAATCTTAAATATACGCAAGTATAGTGAACTATAATCACATGTATTATCATGAGATTAATGATGATTATTCTATAAATTTGTTTGTGTTCATTTCTATTTTTTACTTGTGTCTTATACATAGTGTTATGGTGGATAATGAGTAAAGTGGGAAAATATGAATTATGACATTACTCACTATTATTATATACTCATAGATAATTTATTGGTGTGACTAATATGGTCAAATGATTTAGCTAAAAAATGAAAAAACACTCTTTTAAACATTATGTTAAAATTTATGGTATGGTCTCTAGCAATTTATATTTGATTTTTAGTTTTCCCAAAAATTGTGACATTCAACATGATATTTGAATACCAAAGGATACATAATATATGTTTAATTCCATATTTGGTAAATTTATTCTTAAATTATATTTATATAAATCAAGTAGTTATGGTTCTTGGTATTCCATATGAGATCCCCATTCATCTAGAAACATTTACTCTATCATCTCCACAAAAACCTATTATACGACCTATAAAATTTCATCTTATGAATAAAAATTATACATGTAGTTTATCTTATTTTAATAATAATTTTAAAACATTTATTACATCAGTTATCTATTAGATTTCATTATATTTCACCTAATCAATCGCATCCTAGTATGCATCTATAGAAAGATTGTGTGTGTGTTACATAGAAAACATCAACACATTATCTTTTCATCTAACAAACTCCATAGGTTATTATGAATACTAGATTTATGAAATATTAACATTATAATTTTGAATATGATGTAAATATTAGATATTTTATGGTTTATTATCATTTCTTTGATTCAAACAATGATACATATGTTACTACTCACCATGGATGTGGCATTTCGATCGATTGATCTAAAACCTAAAAGTGATGATCCCATTGATGGGATCATAGGTTAGTAGGGGCATGATTTAAAATTCAAAAGTATAAAAAAATATTAAATAATCAAATATTTAAAAAGTACAAACCCAAGACCTATGCATGGCATACTTTGCTAGTATACATTATTGATTGATGTTATTTATCATATACATTGTGAATTACATCATCTATTAGTGGGATGTAGGAAATATAGATTTGTGACATTTTTTACACCCATGGACTACATTTTTATGTTGGGGAAATATTTTCACACTTATCATATTATATTATTCTATATTGATCCATTAATCATAATATATTGTTGCAGATGGATTCATAATGCCCTATTTTATATAGTTATATTTCCTAATTTATGTTTCTCCTACTTTATAGAGTGATATTTCCTATGGATATTATGATTTTATATAATATATTATGACATTGACTAGTTATATAAACTAAAATTTATTTCCGTATACATGCTTGATTTTGATGATTATCATATTGTGTGACAATTGATATGTGTTATACTATGTGATTTTGTGAGTAAATTGACTATGTATTATCATGTCATGCATTAGCTATGTTAAAATTTCTTATATTCCATGTAATAACCATGTTGTGTCTATGTTAAGTTAGAGTTGAGTCACAGTCATGTTGTGTCTTGAGTGCTTTATGATCATGATATTTTCTATATGTATAGTATGGTTACATATATTACTATTGTTGAGTTTGGTGGTGTAATTACTATAACACATATTTCAGTTTTTTGTAATGTCATGATTTATATCATGCATCTAATAAATTACTTATTACTATGTGACTAATTGATATATCTACTTGACATGACACATTATATACCCATTTCCTTGGATTACTTGTTTTATGCATTATTGAATGATCAAATATTTCTATGCTAACATATATTGTCATGTTTAAATAAATACTTTACATAATTATAGTTTATATATATAACACATGGTGTGTAAAACTATTACATTTCATAAGATTAATTCATAGGCTTTGTCCCTTAGATTAAAAGGGGTCGTATAATGTACTTGTCTTAGAGATTAAAGCCATTATATACATATAGTTCCTAGTTTGGTTCAGATTATGTGATTCAAATGGGACATATTGGACAATTTAGATAAATTGAAACAAATGTGAGGCATATGTGGAGCATTCTATATAATTATAAGGAAAATTTAGGGTATTCTATAACATTCTAAGACAAATTATATAGGGAGGATTGATTAGATTTATCACATTGATAATTTGAGAGACATTATATGCCACTATTATAGATAAATTATGGCATTTTACATCATTGATGGATGAGTAATGATGGTACTATGTAATAACTTTGGATCTAAAATCCATCCTTAATGGTTGACCCAGATTTTAAAAATTTATTTTCAGGTTCCATCTTTGCATACAAACTTTATTTTAGGGTTCCAAAAAATAATTATGATGATATTCAGAGTAATGTGATTGAGTTTTCTATGGTTCTCAACATATATCACTTATCCTTATCCAATTATGGTTGAGGCATTAAAATTGCTCAAATCATGGTTTTAGTTGTTGCATATCTTTGGAGTATAATTTCCCCGTGGAATTATCTAAACAAGTTCAACAAGTGGTAGAATAGTTTGCATACCCTAAATTATATTTATTCCTTGGCTTTTCCATTTTGAATAATTCAAAGGTCTAGATTATTTCAGATCTTATATCATAAAAAGATATTTATTTATGCATGTTTCCTTATAGGATTTATGCATGTTTCCTTATAGGTTTTTCAACGAGCAAGTGAAATATTTATGGAATACATTTTAAAACCAAGTGGGGTCATCATAGGTATATTTTTTTAATTCTATCATTATAATCTAACATTTTCAATATTAGACTAAAAGAGGGATATTTCCATGAACTTAAATTTGGTATTATAAACTTTGGAATACTTTGGCCTACTTGGACTTTACATACATGTTTGACTCATTTCACACTTTCCCATATCTATCTACTTACTAGTTGTCCTAGATAAGTTAATTTACCATATAAACATATTCAAAAACACCATAGTTTGTGTAATAACCATATACAATCTTAAAAAAAATATTTCCATCTCTTAGATCAATGCTTATCATAACCAAAATAATATTGATGATAGCTAGATAATTATAGTTTTTCCACATGTGTCTTCCTTTATCAATAGTGTCCATGATCAGTCAACAACTATTTTTAAAACTAGGAAGTATTCATCAAGTGTTGAGACAAAGTCCCTCTCCTATTATCAAGTGGAGCTACCTTTATAGAAAACAAAAGGAAAGTAGGAAATAAATATACTTATATAAAAAAATCTATGGGGATTGTATTTTTAATAATAAATTATGAAAAGGTGGTAGAATGAAAATTTAAACAAAGTATGTTAGAGAGAAGAAATATATACAAGAAAAATAGAGAATAAAAGGATAAATGTAGGTAATAAAACATAGAAACTCACTATAATAATCTAGAATTAAATATTTTAACATAAGAAACCTTTATCATATAAATGGTATGGAAAATACATATTCTAAAAATAATAAAAATATATATATGACAAGGATATTGGATAATAATAAAAATAGATATAAATAATAACCCTATATTCCCATTGAAAATATATGGAATTCTATTTTTTTATTTGATGGGGTAAAAAAATTAGGTTTTATAAGGATCCAAAAACCATGAAATTGAAATAAAAAAAGAGTCAATAGGCTAATTAAAATCCATCCAACCAAAACATCAAAAAAATACTAAAAAATTGAAAATAAGGAAAATAAAAACCAAAAACAAAGATTAGGAGGAAAGTCCCTCCAATGGGTATTCAACATCCTTGGGAGTCTTCATTGGGATGTCTTACTTAACCTTCAAAATCATAGCCTATGTATGGTTCCTAGATCCTTCAACTAATTCTCTAAGAAATTTCATATGAGGTGTCTTTTTTCCTTTGACATGTAATGGAGTCTGCTTTGTGGGGGCCATCTTGGAGGAGCCTAGGGGGGATCCTAAGGTCTTGGGAAACTATATGGTAGGGGTTTGGGTTGGTTAAGAAGATGAAACTAAAGTATAAACCATTGATTCAACCTATATATACAAAACATTCTAATCTTATATGTTCTTGGTGAGGGCCATCCCTACCTCCTGAACCTCAAAGTTGAATTTCTCTAGTTGTACTTTGTTCTTATTCATTTCCTCTATCAGAATGGATTGCCCTTCCAATAAATATCCATAGAAGGACCCACCTTGAGGTTAATCATCTTAGGTTTAGGAATGATTAGCTTGAGGGGGAAGTCATTAGTAGGTTATTTGTAAAGGTTGGGCTAAGGGTGCATTAAAAGGATTGGTCAAATCTTGAGGAAGGTTCCTTCTACTAGGAGTCCTCTAGGGAGTCCTCTCTGATGAAGGATCCCCCAAGGGGGACCTCCAAAACATGAAGGGTTTGGATATTATTGATAAGTAGAAGGATCAATATTTGTTAGAGGATAGGGTTATTCTCATTTACTTGATGAATTAAAATGGTAATTTCCAAATATTTAAGCAAAAATAAAAGAAGACTTATCTTATAACTAATAAATTTACTCAATAACAATAATTGGTGGGAAAATTTCAATGTGTATTTACCTTCAAGGGTCACATAGAACATAGATTGGAGATAGATTTTTGGATAGTGATGAGGTAGATCTGTCCATGGGAAGCCTTTATTATTAGTCCTCATAAAACTTTTCATCTAGAAGAATCATCATAGCAACTCCTGTTTCTTTGTTTTGTCTTTGAATTCCTTAGTCCCTTTATGGGACATATTGATCAATTCCCCAATTAATTCCACTATGATAGTGATTATAATGACATATATGATAAATTTTGATTTGTTTTAGGCTCTATGAAGTCATGGGCCACTTATTCATTATGTTCTATGATTCTTTCCATGAGCTTGGTGAGGCCCCTACATTTTCATTTTTTCCATGCTTTTTTCTAGAAATGAACATCCATAGATGGGTTCGGCCCTTTCCCTATTGCCTCCCATTGAAGTGGTGTCCATAGAGATAATATGAGTAGGTATAAGGTTCTAGATGGAGTAATTTTGGACACTACAAATGGAGTTTTGGAAACTTGCCAAAAATACCCTATAATGCTTACGCCTCCTCCCATAGACATAATTGTGAATCAACATAATTAATATCCACCCATTGGATGAAATATTTTACATGTGTGGTAATGTTATGCTTTTAATATGTATTGGTATTATCAAAATATAAAATTTCTAGGAAATTATTAGGAATGTTGCTTGCATCATGGTAGTTTGTAATGAAATTCTATTTTTAATCCCACCAAGATTTCACTATAATGGAAATTTCTAATTTAGGTTTAAATGAGTTTACAATGAAAATTTCACATAAATTGAGTATCTAAAAATCCAACCAATAAATATTTGAAATAATAATAATTGAATAGAATAACATATATACATTATCTATTCATAAATATTTTTATCATAAAGTTAAAAAAAATCTGTAATAATTCTTCTAGGAGATAAAAATACAATATCTTCCATCTCCTTTTGTCAAAATTTGTTTAAATATCAAAAATCCATTTGAATGAGCTTCAAAATATTATTTATAAGTTACAATGAATGGTTTACTACATAACCACCTTTTTGAAGTTTAGTTTACAAATAAAAGCATGTTGGAAAAAAAGTACAACTTAAAACTTACAAAAGTGCGTTAAAAAATTAGCATGACTTTCAAAAGTGACTTGATTTTTTGCATAAATGAAACTTAAAAAAGAACCTAACAAATTTTCATGACTTACAATATGAAAAAATTCTATTACAAAAATACACAATTTGAAATTATGAAAATGACTTAAAATTTACTAGTATTAGAGTTAGTAAATTTTCACTAATATATATTCATCTTAATCATCAAGAAAAATATTGACCTCTTCTTTTTGTTCTTCACCATGTTGCATATTTTTCCTTTATTCATAAAATATCTTCATGGTTTATTTGAATTTATTTTCATTCGGACCTTCTAAACGAGTGAAAACAATTTCTACATCACGATGGAGATAGACCATTTGGTGTGAATTCAACTAAAGTCTCTTTAGAATTTTATCAAAATTATCTAGTATATTTTGATATCTAATATTAAAATTATTTTAGATTGAATTTTAATTAAATGTATATTTTGGATTTGTCTCTTTTTCCACTAATTTTTAGAACTCATCTATAAAAATATTTTTTGAAATCAATTTGTAATTGTCATCCACAAATGAAAAAAGGAAATTTCTCTATTTCTCTATCTATATCCATTATTAAATCGACTACCAATCGTTGGGATTATTAATTTATTTATACATTCTACAATGATGAGTGTTCATAATTTAGCAACACCTAGAAACTTTGAGAGATGTAAAATATCTTCCTATTTTATAAATCCTTCTATGATGAGATCATTTAGATCAATATGTGAAACAAATTACAAATTTGGTATCATTTAATTCCATTTACATGCTTAAATTGCATATTTATCTATAGTTTCTTTTGCAATGTCATATTCAAAATAGATATTAGTTTCTCAAACCATTAATTTGTTTCTCTCCCCATGTGTTCAATTTCCTCAATTACAATCAATGACTCATAATGTGAAATCTAATGAATAATAGAAGACTTAGAAGATTGAATTGGCTTTATCATATTCTAAAAAATTGATGTGAGTTGTTTGAATTTATCATTTAGTTGTTCTTTTGTGTCTTTGTATTGATCCATATTTTCAAAATAAAGTGTCAGTTTTAGACTATATGTTCTCTTTAACTCCTTCTCTGGTATATTTCCCAAGATGCACTGATAATATCTAATGGTCAATGTCACTAACACTATCTTTTTCTTTTTAATAAGAGGAACAACCACCTCATCGTATATTTCTCCTTTCTAAATCTTTAATTATTCTAGAAAACATTTTAGGTTTCTTTATTTCATGAGAAGTAGGAATGGTTAAAACACAAAAATGAATTTCCTATGGTTTTACTAATTTATTATTCTTTTTCACCACCTCATTCAACTAATCAGAGACCTCTATGCTAGATGGTTGTTATACAGATGTATGTTTTAGTTGATTTTGAGGATACAAAATAGGGATAAAGATATCAAATCTTGAGAATCTATAGGTTGAACATCACCTTGATCTTCTTTAGGTCATTCAGTTTTAACTTTGGGGGTTGAAACAATAAGCATTTCAACCTCTTAAAAAAGAAGTAGAGGTAATGAAATGGTCATTTTGTGGGGAGTGGATGTAGAAGAAAATAGGCAAGTATTTGTAGCTAAGAATTATTAGGTAGTATTCATTAATACACTTTAAGAATGAAAAATATTTACAAGAGGAGTATCAAGTGAAACAAAATACAAAGAGTAATTGAAGACCCTTCTTTTATATTTTTTATTTTTATCTTGAGTGGTTTTGAACTTGAGTAGTTATTGGGATTTTTTATACTCTTTCTTTCATAATTTATTTTATGTCTTCATATTCTTTGCCTATAGAAGACATACCTACCTTTGATTGTTGTTGATAAAAACTACCCACATCAATATATTTTATTGGTGGGGGAAACATTATTTATCTACTTTTATGCCTTTGATTTTCAACCATCTATGTGTTATATCTAACACTATTTGAGTCCTACTTTCTAAGGACATGGATTATGCTTTATACCAATTGAATTGTGAAAGAGGATTTGATTCAATATTTCATTATTCATGGATCAGATCTAAAACATATTCATCATATTTAATTTTTTTTGATATTTTGGATAGCTTAAATTTAATTACTTATTCTAAAGTGAAGCAAGAGTAATCATAGACCCTAACTTATTTCTCATCCTCACAATCCATCAAAATGTATTAAAAGTAGGGAATATGTTGGTATCTAGAATAAAGAATGTTTTTAATCATACCTATAACATCAAAAAAAATGGTTATGGAATGACTAGATAGTCACTCGACTCATCTCTAAATCAATAGATTTTTACTTGAAATATTAAACATGGTTATATTTCCCTTGGTCATTGGAATGTGTATTTTAGATTTACATTTACTAGATAAAAATTTATGATTTTTAACTAATTGTCTTACCAATTCCATTATATCCCATATATCATCCACAAAAATTAGGATCATATATGGATATATATCACACCCACAAATTCTAAGGTATGTGAAGGATGGAAATTGAATAAACCAATATCCCAATCTAGTGATTCTGATTTTTATTATAATTGATATCTTGACATGATAGATATTAGGCTCAAACATTTGAATGACATTATGAAAGATTGCATTATTAACTCTATGAAAATTATGTGATCTTTCCTTCATATAGAGTTGTGGTTAGAATTCATAGATTTTAGAGGAGGCCATATCACCCACTATATTTAGGCTAGTGTAGATTCTTCTAGAAGCAATAATGTATACAATATATGAATTCATAGATAAATTTGATGTGGTTATAACTTATATTATCTTTGTATATATCTAATCAGTAATCAACTAACCTAATTAATATATTTTTGAATCTTATGAATGATCTAGATATACATGTATCCATGTTTTGAGGTCTTTGGTAGTAGGGTTACCAAAAAATCTATTCATAAGTTTTATTATTGATTGAGTTCATTGATAAAATCAAATTTGGGTATAGTTTTTAGAAATCATGTTGCTAAATTCTTAGTCTTGATAATCCATTCTTTGTTAATCTACTTAGAAATAGAGCTAGTGTTAGTTTCCCATAATTTTTGAACAAAATCCATAGTTAGAACAATGCATTATTCATGATTGGGAAACTTGAGCATAATATTAATGTGTAAAGTCATAAACAAATCACATATTCCCTTTATAGTTTTATGACTTTCCTCTTTTCTCTATCATAATTTTCAGCGATAATCAACACTAACTTTAGATATTTCACTAATGTCAAGAAAGAAAAAGATTGGGCTAGACCATTGTCACAAATGTTTTCACCCAATCTATTTTATACACTGCATTGATTATTTACCAAAATTATTCCATGCATATGTGCCAAAGATTTGTATTTTTCATTTAATCAACATTAGAATTAAGGATTGAAAGAAGCTAATTCCTTAAAATATTTATTTCATATATATAGTATTCTTCTTCATTAGAGTCTCTTGTGTAGTTGATGTAAACATATGAGGAATCTCTCCCTTTCTGAAGGAAGAAGATATACTTAGAAATGGCTTAGAAAAGAGGTGGATTTTGGAGTCTTCTTGAAAAAAAGTCAGAATTTTATGATGTGTTAGGAAAAAGGTATGCTTTTGTAGAGTGTCAAACAAGAGTCATTATTTTAACCTATGTTTGGTAGGGTGTCATGTTTTAACGTATGTTACATAAAAGCTCATAATCTAAGGTATGTCCTAACAAGTCTTAATTTCTATAAGGAGTTTGAACAAGACTTAGATTTCAATAAATATTTATACAAGGTGTCAATTATACAAGTTAACTATGAATTTATCATATTATGTCATGTTTATGGGCATGGATTGAATTATAATAAAAAAACATAGAGTTTTTTACTAATTAACACACTTATAAAATTTTCAAACTCTAATTATGAAAGATAAAGGGTTTTTCCAAAACTTGAAGTCTATTTGAAGTATATTAAAAGTGTTGAGATAAAACTATAGACAGAAACCCTTTTTATTTCCTCAAGTAGATCACCAACACACTAAATTAGATACATGTAATAATAATGGTGGAAAAAATAGTAAGGTTATAGGAGTGTTTTTAAGCATGGAGAGTGAAAATGCGAGTAATGTGGAATGAAAATGATATGAGGAGAGATTATAGGGAGAAAATGAGATATTTGTGTGTACAAATAACTTCCTATTTAATGTAAAACTTTTGGAAGTGTTTAGACACGTGTTAAAATCCATAAGGGATGTAAACATAGAGTTATAAGTTTACTATGTGTTCAATAGGAGTCAAGAACCCAATGAGTGTGTGAGAAAGGCTTGGGTTTTGAAGGTCATCTAGAAAAATCTCCAATTCTTGAGGTGTGTTGGATAATAAGTGAAAACTAGAGGCATGTTCAGTAGGGGTAAGGAAAATGAGACATGTTTACCATGCCTCAAAAATTTGACATGTGTTAATAAAGGGGTAAAAACTTACAAAATTAAAAAAGACTTATATTTTTTATAACTTAGTTTTTGACTCCTTAACACTTAAATATTTTTGAAAGACATATTTTGAATTTGAACCCATTAACAAATTGCTAGTATGTTTATTAATTGATGATACCATATTTTGATCATTTTAAATCAAAATAAATTTAAAAATTATGAGAGTTTCATTTGTTCAATTTTGGTTACAAGAAATGGATGCAACCAGGGAATTCAAACTATAAGATACAAAGAAAGAACTCTAGATTTTGGTTTTATAGACAAGTATTTATCCATTGGGCTATAGATTAATTTTAGGCTTTGTAAAAAAGACAAGGAAATTATCAAAATCTAAGAAAATGAAACAAACCAAAAATAATATGGAAAAATTATAACAAAAGAAGACAACACATCAAATAGGAACAAACTACAATAAACATAACCGAAAACCTAGATTCATCTATTTACATGCAAGGGACAACCTAATTTCAGCTTAAATAGTGTTTCATATTTTCCCACAATGTGGGAATGGTAAATGTTTATCATCTTGGTACAATAGGTATAAATGATTATCTCCATGTAATTTCCTTATTTTAAATGGTCTCATCCGTAGAGAATTAAATTTTCCATGACTTCCCTTTGGTTTTCTTCGTTTATCCCATAAGAGCGCAAGATCTCTTATTTGAAAATATATTTTCTTCATCTTATTTTTGAAGATATTTTTAACTTAAGCCTAGTATTTATCAATCTTAATAACAACATGTTTCCTATCTTCTTCAATATTGTTTAAATATAGGATTCTCTTATCTAGTGGAATTTCTAGACTATAATTTTCAATGGCTCTCTTTAGTTGTAGTGTACGCAATTCAAATGTTATGGGAATAGAAGAATCAATATTGTATAAAAATTGGAAAGGTTACACTAAAATATATTTATTTGGAGTGATATGATTATCCCAAAATACATCATATAATTTCTTATGCCAGTTCATTTTATTTTCATCTACCAACTTTTAGATGATGGTAACAAGATTCTTATTACTTGGTTCATCCTTACCATTTATTTTTTTGTAATAGTAAGAAGATTGAGATAAATAAATACCATGGACATAACATAATAAAACTAATTATAGATAAGATAATTTGTATGCATTTTCATTTACAATCTTTTACAAAACAACAAATCTTAACATGATATTTTCATTGGTAAAATTACACACAACTAATGTTGTTTTTTATTTAGATAGAATATACTCTACCCATTTGGTAAAGTAATATATACTAGTGAGGACATGAGTGTGACCAAAAATCATTTTAGGATTCAAGGTTCCTATGAAATCAAATACCCATTATTTAAAGGGTTCTTCAATTATTATAGGATTGAAAGGGAAATATACAAGTTTTAGTCATCTAACAAACTATTGGCAAGCTTCACACTTCCTCACCCATCATAAAAATATATAAATATTGAAGGCCAATAATAATTATATCTCAAGATATTATAGGATTTCATTGGATTAAATAAATTTTGGCCACATGATTGATCATGAAAAGTTTCTATAAGTTTATTTTATTTCTCTTTATCAAGACACCTAAGAAAGAAATCATCAATACTTTTATAAAATAATGTGGCATCCAAAATCACAAATTTTTTGGCTTATAAATTTATCACTATTCATTTATTATCATTGAAATGAGATGGGCATTCTCCATATGTTAATGAGAAATTAATTTGTAAAAAAAATTTGTCTATAAAATCTACAAATATGATAAGAGGTGATTCTTATTTTATCTAATCATATTCACTTGTCAAAATAGGAACTTTACTACTTTATATTTATTCCTTCATTAGTTGACACAATCCTTTACCTTGGAATAGTTTGGTAGGTTTGATTTCTAAATCATAATTTTGAACTTTAGTGGTCCAATTACCCCTTTTGCAATCTAGTTCTTTTTATTCAAAAAAGACTTTACTATCATATTTGATACCATTATAATTGAATGTGAATTAATAATATAATATATAAATTATTTCATATCTTTCAAAATGATATACACATGTTTTTATTTTGAAGAATATTTTAAATCATAATCCTTGAGACCACTACTCATGAAAGTGATTGGTGACTTAATTCCTTCATTATTTTTTATATCATAATGGTTGAAAGAGTATTATTTAAAGAATAGTAGTAGATAATGAATTATTTATGTAAATATAGGTAGACTAAAGTAGAAGTGTGTGTGATAGAGTCATTTAAATTTTTAAACACTTCTTTTTATTTTGTATTCCATTTGAAGGAGATTTTTCCTTTCATCATTTCAACAATGTTTTTACTAAGTTTTAAAAAATCAGGTATGAATCTTCTTTGATATTTTACTTTCCCAAAAAATGAATACAAGTATAGTTTGATAGTTTTAAAAGATAATTTACATATTTCTTCAACTCTTTCAGGGTCAATTTTATTCATTATTTTGAGAAAACATGTCCAAGAAGTCATTTCAATCATTTTGAAGATAAACATTTTTAGGGTTAAGGTAAATATCATGAAGACAACATGTTTCAACAAATTTTTTCTATGTTCATAATGGTCTTCTATTTCTTTAAGTACTTTGTTAAATCATCCAAATATAACACAATCATTTTGTTCTTTAGATATGTTTAGTAAAGATCCATACATCCTTTATTACTTGAAATAAATGCATTCTCTTATATTTGAATGTACCCCAAGGAGTTGTAAATGAAGTATTTTATTGATATTATTTATCAACATCTACTTGATTATATCCTAAGAAGCCATATAACATGGAGAGAAATTTTGAACCTATCACTATTTTAAGAACTTTATGTATGATAGGTAGTGGATAGATGTCTTTTATATATGGTTGGATTTATTTTTTTAAATTCTATGCAAATTATGATTTTAATTTTTTTTTGGCATACTAGAGATATATTTTCAACCCATGTTGAATTATGAATAGTGTTTAAACCTAAAGTGAAATGGTGAAGGTAAATATTTTATTTTAATCTTAGGGTTAAGAATATATAAACTAAATGGAACAAGTTTGATAGTTAGATCTATAGAAAGACAATTAAATGATAAACTTAGATATAATCAAGAACTAAATTTATTATGTTGAGATAGTTTTAAAATGGAATGTACAACTAGGCTAGTTATATAAATGAAAAATAATAGAGTACTTAGCTTGTTTTAATGCAAATGTAGTTCTATATTTGGAACAAGTTGAAATCAGGCAGGAAAATAGTTCTGGAATAGTTATCATATTCAAGATTTGGTATCTTTGGCCATCTAGATAGTTTTATTAGCCCTAGATGGTTACATAAATGCTATATTTAGAGTCTAATGATAGTGTCATGTATAAAATATCTAGTGAAATATGATTCAACCACATAAATGCTTTTGGGTTTGAATTTTCCTTTGTTCTAGTGAATTTATATTTGAGTCATGGACTATCATCCATTTTTAAATGGAAAAACCCTAGCTTTCTATCTTTAATGTGACCTTGGGGAAAATATATTAGTGGTAACATAGTGTTAAGATAACCCTAATGACCCCACTATCAAAGTAATATACATACATATACGATAATTTTAAGAGGACCTCAAACCAATGTAATTTTCCCCTACATGTTAGATTGTGTGTGAATCATGTAATGTGTATAAAATAATTACAACAATGACATAGCTTGTAACTTAAAAAATTAGGATATTTGTCTGATCCTTTAATAATTTAGACTTGCATATGTGCAGTACCTATGACTAGTTTGGAAATAATAATAAATAGGGAAGATTTACTCAATTAAATACTCTTTGAATTATCTTTTGGTCTAATTACTAGTTTTTATAGGTGAGGAATGAATGAGGGTTGATCATATACTTATATCAATCCATTTAGAGTAATAAATTGCATTAAATAGATTAGGATGACCATTAGGATAAATTTCATTTTAAAATTAATGACTTTAGGGCATTTGACACTTACGTCAGGGTAGGAAAATAATGTCAATGATACTATCTATTTCAAAAATTAGTGTTCATGGAGTAGAAAAACGTGTATAGGATCAAAACTTGTAAAGGTGTAAGATAAATACATTTTAAGTATTGTGGGAAATATATGGTGTTCATGTCATTAATATAATATTATATAGACTAAGAGATAGTATAAGGGGTAAAATATAGAGCATATGCTAGGATTGTGGAATCAAGGAGAGTGTATAACTAAGAAGAATAACTAAGGTCTAAGTTTTCCACATGTAAAACACTAAGGTGTTATATAATAAAAAAATATCATCTATATCCCCCCTTAATATAATAAATAAATTAATAATTTAAATTAAATTAATAAGTTCCTATATGTGTATGCACACCTTGTATTTTATTGAGTTGAAATTGAAGACTGCCTATAACCAAGAGTGTGTTATAGTGTAAAATCAGTGCATATAATCTAGGGTAAAATTAGTTAAATTGATTAAAATTAAAAGAGTAAGTTTTAGGATCACACCTTTGTGTCAATGTAATGGACTTCCCTATTGGAAAGTTGTTTTTAAAAAGATGTATCATTATAAGGCTCTAAACTTGAGAGTAGAATAATATAGATAAATATTTAAAGTACATATATCCAAGGAGATATATAGAGATAGATATATGAAGGCACATGCCCCTGACTTTAGATTAAAATTGGGTCTTCATCTGATAGTTAATATTAGACCAATTATGTAGCCCAATGATACTTATAACCTAGTGAATTTGGATGATCAAGTCCAACATGAAAACTTATCAAGATTGAGTGATTTGATCACCTCAACCATACCAAAAGGTGAACCAACTAATGTAGTAGATTGGCTCAATATGGTATATAAAATTCCATGGGGTATCAATACATATAATTGTTTTGGAATCTGAAATTGATTTTGATTTTTTAATATTAATCACATGTTGGCTATCATATGTACCTTAGATATGTCTCATGCTGAAAATATGTACAAAAATAGTACCAATGTATAAAATTATGCCACAACTATGAATATGAATGATATAATTATGTGTTTTATCTAATTTGGATAATTGTGTAAGTGTGGAGGATATTATTCAAAAGCATTCCCCCATTATATATAGATAATTATTAAAAATTATATAAGTACCAATGTGGAAGACATGTTTCCAAAACATTCTACCACTATAAATTAAAGATGTTGAATACTAAATAGGTGTGGAGAACATGCTTCCAAAGCATGTCCCCACTGAAACTGAAAACTTATATGAGTACCATATACTAAATAAATTTTAATAAAATGCTTATTAATCATTCACCCATTGAATCTACAAATTTTGAATGTGTGGAAGCAATGCCCATATGACATACCTCCACTAAATCTATAAACTGGTATAAGTACCAAATATTGATTAAGTGTTGATAACATGCTTCCAAATCATACCCCATTAAATCTAAGAAATATACCAAGCACTGATAATATGCTTCCCAAGTATGCCCCCACTAATATGCCCCCCTTGAGGTGAGGCAAAGATAGTATCTAGGAGTTACCTCGCCTCAAAGGGTAAGATAACTATAAAATATGTGAATGTAACCATGTAGCATATACAATGAACATCTCTAGGTAAATGTATCATTGCAATGCATATAACCAATGTGAACACATGTAGAATTAAGATTCATTATAAGTATCATGAAAACATCTAGATAGTAATAATATAAGCTCAACAAGTAAAGAATCACACATATAAGATCACTCAACATATATTCAACAAGAAATGGTCCAAGGAAACAAAAAACAAGGTGCATGTTTAAATTTTACACAATAAAAGGGACATAACCTAGTCAAATTTCATAAAAGGGACAAGAAAGATTGACATGTTCAAATTTCCATACCATAGACCTTGGCATGATGTAAATTTCAAATACAACATACATAATCATGAGGACCAAAATTAAAGTACTATATTCAAATGATCAAAAAAGGAATGCAATAGCAAGGCAAGACACTCAAAAAGTGCATAAGGTTAAGTATAAGCAACAAATATAAACATGTCATAGTATCCCATGGATCCAATGTGTTATAAAACTATGTCAAATGTATATTATATGAAGTACCCTATGTAATATATAATCATGGATAATAGGCATCTGTAAGTACGTATTCAAGCTCAAACATGATAGTTTAGAGTGATCACTAAATCATATAACCTATGTGTATCAAGATCAAATAATTGGATGACCTAAATATCTATATGCCATGAGTGGAAAGAAATCCCAACATCTAAAAATAGGAGTTTATCTTGTATCTATGTATGAATGTATCACACCCAAGTATTAGTGTGACACACATGTCTATAGGAGTAACTAAGTAAGCCATATATCAATACGGAAGGAACACATGGATGACCAGGATCCAATTGAATAGGTAGGTGCCAATTTTATTTTATTTTTCTATTTTTGGAGATAAGAAACATCATCCTATGATTCCATCCAAATGATAGACATATATATCTTTCCACTATAAATCTAGTGTAATACCTTGTGTATTCATCCAAAGAGGATATATATGTGTAATATCTATCACTATTATATCTATGGTACTCTGCATATGTAAATTAGGACTTTATAGTTGTGAAGAAATAGTAGGAGTAACTAGAGTAGGGATTTTTAGAACCCATCATTGAGTGATTGTTTGTTTCTTTTGAGTAGAAATAAGAGGAACATGTGTAGGTGATCTGGATATCTAATAATGGTATGAAGTAAATTATTTGGATTTCATGGAATCCACTATATGTCTCTGATGTAATGATCTCTCAAGTACTAGCTAGCTAGTAAAGGGAATTATTGGTTATTTACCCTTTTATGGTGGATTAGCCTTAGTAGGCTTGATAGATAATTTTTTGGGTATATGTTAATTTTATTTAAGATCATGCTCATATGGGATTATAGAAAATATAATTAATAGATTATCATGGATGTATTTTATACACCCATGTATTGTAGAATGTATTGAAATAAACGTGTGTATCTAAGGTCTTCCTAATAACATATCAAATATGCTTGTGGGAGGTATAATTAAAAAGGTAGTAACCATATGTGAAATACAAACCTATAAAATCAAGTCAATATCACTAACAACCTTATCAGATGTCCCATTGAATTCACTAACTAATCTAGTTGAGGGGCTTAAATCATGATGAGTATAGCCCAAGTGCATAAGTAATGTCATCATGCAAATATTTTCACTTTCACCATCATTAATCATAACACTATATATGGGGTGTTTAAAAATGTATTATCAAATGAATAGGTAATGAATATTGGATTCATCATCCTTAATTTCACTATCATCAAAGGAAATAGAAGGTCTTTAAACCATACAAGGTATATGTTGTGTGTAAGTACCAATAAAAAAAATATAGTGGGTATCTATAATGTGATATGGTAGGGTGTGCATTATATGAAATTTGGAATCTTGGTTCATTTATAGAATGGTAATATAGAAGATTGTTAATTATTTTATTTTTATGGTGATCTTTAGGTTGTGAACCTGATTCCTTTAAAGGATCCTTGAATGAAATATGTTAGTCATTGTCTTTAAGGTAAAGCATTTACTCATAGAATATCTTTGGTGTTTGATGATAATCACAATAAACATTGAATCATATCATTTGGGTAAAGCTTGAATCATATAATCCTTAATAGGATGAGGGAGAGATATAATCTAGCATTCTAGTAATTATGGGAGTAATGAAACTAGGGACTTAGGTAAATGTGTAAATTTTCTCCTTGGTGCATTAGATAAGATAGGTCAATTAGACTATTGTTTATTTATGTTAATCATGGTGGTTGTTTCTTCTTTAGGCTCAAGAGGTTTTACCTTATAACTTGGTTTTATTGTAACTTTTTACTAGAAATAGATGCAAATGGTGTGCTTGCTACATTTTTGAGCTTATTCAATGTTATAATCTTCATTTCATGGTCCCATACAGCATGACATAAGTCATAAAAATATTAAAACTTATTGAAGGCAATGGAATCATGTAAATTACTAGCAAAGTTTGGCTGAATATGTCTTATAGATCTTCATAAGATTGGTCATTTTGGCTAGCATTGTATTATATCTCAAGACATATTTACTGATAAGTTCATTGGTTTCCTATTTGATTTTGGTAATTTGTGCATAGGAAATAGTTTTGGAAATATTAAAGGAAAATTGTGCTAAAATGTGGTCTACAAGAGGTTTGAATACTTTTATGGTTTGGAGAGTTAAAACATATAACCACCTCAAATAATAGTCCTTTAGACTTCTTAGCATTAATTTAGTCATAAGTTTATTAATGGAAGGTTCAAAGATTTTATTTAGGATCACCATTTCCATCATAAAATTTGAAATTTGGTTAAAAACCCCAATTGGTGAAGGGTATAAAGAGATTTCAAGTGTGAAAGGGTTATGTAACACATCATACCATTATATAGAATTAGGGGATTTTGAAGCTTTTTATTCAATGTTTGTAATCTTGTCTTCTAGTATTTTTATAACTTTAAGGAATGATTGAACTATAGGCCTGGTGGAAGTTAGATTAACAAGTTGAGTAATCACCAAAGGGGATAAACACATGTTCTGAGAAGTAATAGGAATTAAAACTATTATTTGTGTTGAAATAATGGGTAAGTCCACAATATATGTATAAATAGTAGTTTTAGGGAATAAAGGTTTAAACACATAATATATGCCCCCACTATATTTATTTTGTTGTATTGCATTCAAAGGGAGGGATGTGTCCACTAGAGTTTTGAAATTTTTGGATTTAATTATATTTTTAAGATCTTATCATGATTTTGGGTGTTGTATTAAATGTGCTCAAAAAATAATGAAATTGAATGTATTTGATCATGTTTTAATTGTTCATTTTAATTATGACAATATTCTATGATAACCCTATTAGTATTTTGTGCATTGTCAACATGGGTATCATTATGATCTAGGGAATGATATCCCTCATTGGATTGAGACATATTGGATGGGTTGAGGGGAATCTCAATATGTTTAGTAGACACACCCCCAATCTAGGTCTATACCTACATTGCATGAAAAATAGTGCCAATAACAAATTAAAAAGTACAACTAAAAACCTTGATTGACTTAAAACCCTAGGAATCAGAAAAATTTGTATTCAAATATGTCATGTTTACCAAATTTTAGGCCTAAAATAAAATGGTGAAGGTGAATATTTTACTTTAAGATTAGGATTAATAATATAGAAATGAAATGTTACAAGGGTGATAATCAGATCCACAACATGCCAATCAAATTCTAAACTTAGATATAAACATACACTAAATTTATTAGGTTGAGATAGTCTAAATATGAAAAGTACAAATATGATAGATATAAAAATGAAAAATAAGAGAGTACTTAGCTTTCTCTAGTTTTAATGTATCCTATATTTTAAACAAGTTCAAAGTAGGTGGGAAGATAGTTCTTATCATATTATGGATATGGTGTCTCTAGCTATCTAGACAATTACATCAGCCCTGGATGGTTACATTGGCACTACTATCTTATCTGAATGATAGTTTCCTATATAAAATATCTAATGAAATAAGATGTGACCATAAATATCCTTTTGGTTTTGGTTTTGCCTTCACTTTGGTGAATTTAGATCTAGGTTATGGACTATCACTCATTATGAAATGGCAAATAATTATCTTTTCATATTCAATGTGACCTTGCAAAAAAATTGGTTAGTAGGAACATGATGTTTAGCTAACCCAAATGACCCCATTGTCAAAGGATGATACTTACATAGCTAATAATCCAAATAGGGCCTCAAATTGATTTATTTCTCACCTACATTTTTTTCCTTAGATCTGATATTGATTTATTTATTCTTTTGGTGAATAACATTTCCCAATTTTCAACAATCTATGTTTTTCCTTAGATCTAATATTCACCTCCTCATAATTTGCTTATTTTTGAGAGGTATTCTAGTTTTTATTCTTTATAAATCTATTATTCTTGTCACAAATTTCCTCTATGGAAACCAAACCCATATGAATCTTGTTTCCTTTGTTTTTAATAACTCCTTAATTTTTGTATTCATCAATACCTTCCTTTTGAGTTTTCATTCAATATTGTCTATAATATTATTCATTTCCTTAAAAATATTTATTTCTCAAAATGTCAAATTTTCCAATAAAAATGATAATATGTTGGTAATTGATGAAAAAATACCAATTTTCTAATTTTTATGGTATAATGGGTCTATACACCAATCAAATCATGTAATTGTATTTTCTAGTGTCTACATAAAGAATCAATAGAGAATTAGATACTACAAGGGCATCTTATTTTTCATTAATTTATCTCAAGAAAAGTTTTATAGAAAATGCTTAACAAGCTTATATATTATCCCAATTTTTTTATGTTGTTTTTTGAACAATCATTTTTTACTTGACTAACTTTTGATCCATCTTATGACCAATTCTGCATCTCTTAGAACTTTCAGATTTATGATTCACATTTCTTTGGAAACCTATAAACTAATTAGTAATGCTTCATACTCATTAATGTTGTTAATGCATTCAAACTATATATTATATGAGAAATGAAATATTTCACTCCTATTCCTACACCAAATAAATAATAACTATTATAAAATTCAATCATATATATGTCATTAGAATCACTTTTCATTACATCGAACATATGTAAATATTATTATATCATAAGTATATAATTCCCTATCCCTATATTTTTATACATAATATATTGTTTATGGTCATATACTATATTCACAGTGTATTTAGTATTCAACTCAAGGTATAAGCATTACATAACTCCTTTGAAAGGAATCATATCATGTGAAAGATATATCTAAATTTCAACACAAAGTTCTATGTAAAATTTTATTCCCAACAAGATGCCATGGGAAACCAAGATATCTACTACTAGTATAGTCATTTTTATTCTATTTTGGGGAAAGGAGGCTAATAAAACTGGGATGTTTTCTATTTTACCAAACAAATGTACTTATTTTGCTTCCATGGTGTAAAACAAATTATTTTTACATGTTAAACCTAAATCAAGGTCAACTTTGGTATGAATTACATTTTTAGAGTATCTAGTACCAATGATACAATTAATTAATTTGGATCCTTTAAGTAAAAGAGAGATATAAAAGTGTTTAACCTTACTCGATGTGGAAGTAGTTGCCATAGATTTTAATTTATTAGTAGAAGAGGGGGTTTCAAGTATTCCTTTGACATTTATATTTTTCATACTAGGATTTTTGACTTTGATAAATTATTCTAATGGATTTAATTGGTCATGGTTTGACCTTAGATTTTTTTTAGACATTTGGATTTTGGTTTTATTTATATGTTTAATTATTAAAAAAATAGACAAACTATTAGAAGAAGAAATTTAAATGGAATAGGAGACATTCACATATTTTTTAGAAAAATAATTATCTTTTAGGTAAGTGGTAGTATTCTCCTAAGGAGGTTCACATACATTATCCATTGGTTGTTTTCCTTTCATTTGTCTAAGTGATGTAGTTCCTTACAGAAGAATAACCTTTATATTTTATTCCTATTTTTCAATTTGTTTCTTTTTCTGATTATAGGCTCTAGTGAAGACTATAAATTATTGACTATTCATTTATCTTATGGTATCATCATAATCATCTTCACCTTAATCATACTCCAAGGATGCATTAGTGGATTTTCCACCAGATTCTTCTATCTTAAATTATTTAAGATCAAAATTTTTAGTTTCAATTTATTATTCTATTTATTCATACCCAAAAATCTCATATATTTATATAATAACATTTACATAAACATTATTATTTGAATTGGGAGGTGCTTCTATGGCAAATATTTTCCAAATATTTTGTAGTCAAGAATGATTCCATTGATAAGGCACATAATTTATTTTATTAATGTCCTAATAGGGAAGAGTAATATATTTTTGAGGTATTTACTTCTTCAGTGTTGTTATATCATTAGTTATTTTTCAAGAAGTTGTTTAATATAAGATTGATTTAAACTTTGTGTTTTCCTCTTGAAGGTTATATATTCAGTTTATTGATAATTATCATGACATATTATGCATAAATTTCTAATTTTTGAGATGAATCCAAATTATCTAATTTGTCCCTCCTTAACTAATAACTTACTTTTGGTAATTATGAGTTTATGAAGAAGATTTTTTTTAGTTTTTACATTTTTATGGATATCAATGGTATAATCTTGAGTATCTTATTAAATTTGGCCACAAAATATCCCATGATTTCATAAAATTGTTTATTGATTTGACTAAGTTATGCAAGAAATGCATGACCATATTTTGTTGGTTTGAATCTACTTTTGAACTTATTTTTCATATTATCCCAACTAGTGATGGAGATTGGAAGGATGTGGTATAACTAGTCAACTAATCCATTTTAAAGAGTTTTTATGAACATTTTTATTGTAATATGTTCATACTATACCCCTAACATTCCACATGCTATAAACAAATCCATAATATGTTCATTTAGATGTTGTTTTCCACCATTTAAACTTTTGGGAAGTGCTTTCAAGAAGCTTTTGGAAGTTTGTGTAATTTACATAGAGATATTGGCTTGATTTCATTACCCCATGTTATTTATATGGTTATAAAAAATTATTTAAAAGGAATAACAATCCCTAAAAGGATAAAATCTTGGATTATTATTGAACCACCC
Organism: Torreya grandis; assembly: GCA_037957365.1. Lineage (NCBI taxonomy): Eukaryota > Viridiplantae > Streptophyta > Pinopsida > Cupressales > Taxaceae > Torreya > Torreya grandis. Next base: position 73,632 of record JARHVA010005684.1, on the reverse strand, counting down.
TATTGTTATTTTCTTTTTATAGACTAGATGCGAGAATAACTAATTTCTTGATTCTAGTTATTTGTTTAAGATTTAAATTAAAGTCATAAATATGTTTTAACTGATAAAATGGAGAATGTTATTTTGAAATTTAATTTCTCTAATAAATAATATTTATACCATTTTACAAGGAATACTAATGTTGTTGAGGTAAAAGTTAGATTTGGAGTGATTTATGAGTTGGTTTTCTTTGTCATGTTCTTTACGTAGCTGTTACTTCAACACTTTATGTTAATATAACATAGTCTTCCTATTCTTATAATAATTTTAAAACTCTCAAACTAAAATTCACAAGTTTTTTTATCCCACACAACTACTTTCATTTCGAAATAAATGTTTTCTTGTGTTTCACTTAACCAATCATGATCTATTTGAATTATTATAGCTTAAATAGTTGAGATGGTCATGAAAAGAGTTTATTATCACTTAATATATTTTATAATTTGTAAAAAAATAATCTTCTCACTTGTCTTCTTTCTTGTCTTATTTAAAAATAATGTAATTATTTCAAAATCAGTGACGTCATATTCTATGTTTATTACTACAATAATAGTGTTGAATTAAGCCTAACTTGATCTTTTGTCACATGCAGGTAATTAAATACTTTAACATCCTATTTGACATATTTTATCTAACATATAATATTTTAATGATTAGGCTCTTAGTTCATAGTAATAGTCATACACATACTTTCCTAGTCAATATTTTAGGTTATTTGATGAGCTCTATGATCTATCTTACTTTCAATAATCCTTCTTACTCTTTCTACATATTTTAGTTTATGGTTCAATATTGTTAAAATGATCTACAATTAAACAAAACTAAACTCATCACACTCCCAAGTGAATTATATGATATTAGAGTTAATATTTGACTATGTAGGTTGATCCCACTTAACTTTTTTTTATTGAATTAGTCCCTTAGTTGTAAGAATAGTCCCATTGGAAAAAAAATTATATGTGGGTTGCACAAAAAGAATAAAGACATGCCCCATAGTGGGTGCCAAAATAAATTAGTTGAAATTTTTTTTATGAGAATAAATAGTGTTTTTTGGTCAATAGTGTTAGGGCAAAGTCCCTCTACTATTAGTAGGTATAACTACCTTTATTTAAATAAAAGGAAATAGGGAGATACAGTTACTTACAATGAAATTATTTTATATGTGGATTATACTTTTAGTCAAAAATTATGAATTATTATAATGGAAATTTAAATAAAGGATGGTGGAGATAATGAATATATGCAAGTAAAATAGAGAGGAAAAGGATAACTCTAGGTAGCCAAACATGAAAACTCACTAGAATAATCTAGAAATGGGGACTTTAGTGTAGGAAACCTTCATCATATAAATGGGATGGAAAATATAAATTTTTAACATGAGAAAAATGCATATAATAAATATATTGAATAAAACTAATAATAAATATAAAAAATAACCCCATTTTCCCCAATAAAAATAGATGAAAATTCTATTTTAAATTTTGCCAATATTTCACTATAACAAAAATTTATATTGTATATTCAAAGGAGCTATATAATGAAAATTTCATGTATATTGACTATCTAAAAATATAAATTATAAATATTTTAAATAATATAAATAGAAAAAAATAACATATACACATACATTATTTATTCATAAATAATTTTTGCACAAAGTCCATTAAAACTCTCTTTGTATTGAATCTTCTACTAGCTGAAAATATAATTTCTTACTTCTCATTTTGTGAATTATTTTTTAAATATAAAAAAATCCCTTTAAATGAACTTAAAAATCTCATTTATAAGTTTATACTAGGTATTTATATTGCATAATCATATTTTTTGAGGTTTAGACTACCTGTAAAAGCATGTTGGTAAAAAATCACAACTTAAAAGTTAGAAGAATTCATTAAAAAATTTTCACTGCTTGTAAAAGTGAATTGACATTTTTTCTCAACATGAAACTTGAAAAAAAAACCTAGAAAATTTTCACAACTTACAATATGCAAAAAAAAAAAAAAAAGGTTGAAAACAATAATATGACATTGATAATTTACAAGTATTAGAGTTGGAAAATTTTCACTATTATCTATTCATATTCATCATCTAACATGATCTAGACCTCTTCTTTTTATTTTTTGTCATGCTACATTTTTTCTTGCACTCATCAAATATCTTCATGGTTTTTTTAAATTTGTTTTCTTTAGAATCTTCTGAATAAATTAAATTAATTTATGCATCACAATAGAGATCAACCATCTAGCATGAAATCATCTAGAGTCTCTTCAAAATTATCAAGGATATTTTGATATCTAAGAAATTCTCATCTTGATTTTTAATTGAATTAATATTATGAGTCATATTTTTCTACTAATTGTTTAAAATCATATACAATTTTTTGTTCTTAAGCCAATTTTATATTATCATCCATAAATGAACAAGGGAATTTCATAATTTATTCTTATATCTCCATTATTTCGTTAGTTGATAATGACCGTGATTATCTAAATGTGTTTACACATTCTTCAATGGTGCATATTTATATTTAAGAAACACCTAGAAACTCTAAGATATTTACTATATCTTCCTATTGTATAGCACCTTCTTTGATGAGATGCTATGGATCAATATATGAAAAGGATTATAATTTTAGTATCATTTTATTCCATTTACATACTTAAATATCATATTTAGACCAGACCTCAACATCATTAGTCATGGTTATGTTAATTATTTCAGTACCATGTTAGACAAAATTATTGTACCATTATTTTATTATTCTCTCCATGTGTCTAATTTCGTTGGCTTCATTCAATATCTCATAATCTAAAATATGATGAACATAAGATGTGGAAGATTATATTTTATTTATCAACTTCTAAACAAATAATGTGAGTTGTTCAAATTTCTCCTTTAGTTGTTATTTGGTAGATTTGTCTTGATCCATATTTTCAAAAATATTTCTAATTGTAGACTACATGTTCTCCTTAAATCCCTAGCTAGTAGCTTTATGAAGATGCACTTTTGATATCTGATAGTCAATGGCATTATTTCCATCTTTTTCTTTTTTAGTGGGAGGAATGGCCACTTTGATGTATCTTTCTTATTTTTATCTTTAAATATTTTTGAAACCATATTAATTTTCTTTAATACATGAGGAACATGAAAAGTTAGAATACTCAAATAAATTTCCCATGGTTATACTAGTTATTTCTATTTTTCACCATCTCATTCAACTAATCAAGGACCTATGTGTTAGATGGTTATTGTATAGAAGTATGCTCTAGTTGATTTTGAGTATTTATAGGAGGGGGTGGAACTGCCAAATCTTGAAAATATATAATTTGAACATCTCCTTGATATTATGTGTGTGTTTTATTTTTTTATTTATGGGTTGAAACATGGAGTAATTTAACCTCTTGAGAAAGAACTAGAGGTAATGAAATGTTCCTTTGTTGAGGAGTGGGTGTAGATGCCAATAGGGAAGTGTCTAAAACTAATAATTATTTAGTATTAATCATTAATAAACTCTAAGGATAAATAATATTCACAATAGGATTATTAAGTGAAGCATAAATACCAAGAGTTTGAATACCCTTCTCCTAGAATTTTGATTTTTAGCTTGAGTTGTTTCTGCACTTGAGTAGTCACTAGGACTGCTTCAAATATTTCTTCTATAATTTATTCTATGTCTTCACCTAATTTTCCTAAAAAAGAGAGTATTTTATATGATTTTTGTTGATGAAAACTACCCACCTAAATCTCTTTCATTGGTGGGAGAAAAATTGCTTTATCTAATTTTTTGGCTTTATTTTTCAAGCATCTAAGTGTTCTACCTAACTCTTTTTATGTCAAATTTATAAGGACGTGGATTATGATTTGTTATAATTGACTTGTGGAATATTATTTGACTCAATATCTACTTTTTTATAGATAGGATCTAAAACAACTTCTTCATCTTCAAAAAAATTGGATATTTTGGTTACCTTGAATTCAATGACTTATTCCAAAGTGAAGCGAGGGTAATCACAAGCCTTGATTTCTTTCTCATCATTATATTCCATCCAAAACTATTCAAAGTGGGGCACATATTGTTATGTGTAAATGATAATGTTTTCAATCATGCCTCTAACATAAAAATAAGTTCAATTTTGGAATGACCATATAGTGACTCAACTCATATGTTCATTAATATATTCTTCCTTATATAATGTAGCACATATATATCTCCCTATTATCATTACAAAGTGTATTATATATTTGTGTTTACTAGATAAAAATTTATGAGTTTAAACCAATTATCTCACCAATTCCATTAGATCCCATATGTCATCCATAAACCTGGGGAGTATATATGAATGTATCTCACACCTTCAAATTCTAAAGTATGTGAAGGTTATAAAATGATTAAACCAAGATCCCCATAAATAAATTTTAGTTGATGTTCTAATTAAGTATACTGATCAGGATAGAACATATGAATGACATAATTTAATAATGCATCATTAATCCTAGGAAAATGATGTGATCTTTCCTTCAAAATGAGTTATGGGTAGAATTCATATTTTTTAGAGGATGTTATATCACCCATTGTATTCAAGGTGTTTTATATTCTTAATAAAGTAATAACATATACAAGATAAAAATTCATGTAGAAATTTGATGTGGTGGTGACTTATGTTTATTTTTTATGCATTGAATCACCAATAAACTAACCCTAATTGATATATCAATGATTCTTATGAATGATCTAGATATATTTTTACATCCATGTTTTGAAGTCTTTGGTGTTTTGAATGATCTATGAATGAATCAAATTACATCAAGTGTATAATTATGGATTGACTTCTGACCAAAACAACATATAGTTTTGAATATATTATCATAAGTAGGAAATTTTAAAACACTAGTCATGCAAGATAAAGGGGTTTTCCAAAACTTGAAATCTGTTTGAAGTTAACTAATAGTGATGAGATAAAATTGTAGGGATAAACCCTATATATTTCCTCAAGTAGATCACCAACACATTGAATGAGTTACCTATAAGAAGAATGGTGAAAAAAATAACAAGGTTTTAGGAGGGTGAAACATGGAAAGTGAAAATGAGAGCTATGTGGAGTAAAAATGAGATGAAGAGAGATTATAGGGAGAATCCAAGACATTCATGTGTGTGGGTAACCATATATTAATTTTGTAATTTTGGAGGTTTTTATGAATGTTTTATAATACATAAGGGATGAAAATATGGATTCATAAACCCACTATGTGTTCAATAGTAGTTGAGAACTTGACAAGTGTGCGACTAAGGCTTGGGTTTCAGAGGTGGTCTAGATAGAGTTTAGGATATATAGGTGTGTTGTACAATAAGAAAAATATTGAAGCATTTTTTTTATGGGTTATGTAGTTGAGGCATGTTTTGCATACCTCAAAAATCTGACCTATGTTTAAAAAGTGATCAAGACCCACCAAAGGAAAAAAGACTTAGAATTTTTACAATTTATTTTTTGACTCCTTGACACTTACAGATATTTTACAAAGAAAAATTATGAATTTAAACTAATTAACATATTGAAAATATGTTTATTAACTAATTAGACAAAATTTTGATCATTTGTGATCAAAATGAATTGAAGGACTTGGAAATATTCCATGTTCTCAATTTTGGGTACAACAAGTTTGAGACCACTTTGGTGAATTATAAAATAGGTAATTCTTATTAAATTAGTAAGGAGTGGTTGGGGATATCTAACCTAACATATTAAATCCTTTTTCAATGTTCATGTTGTGTTTGAAAGTGAGATTAGTATTTCAAAGTAAGTATAATGGAAACATGGATTAAAACACAAGACTAAAGGCAAGGGGACACACATAAGTAGTTACATGTGTAAGTGTAATGTCATAAAGCATCAAAAACCTACATGTTAAATAATGAAATTAATAGTAGGGCCTAGAAAAAACTAGTCACAATATAGGTTTGAGTTTTGTCAATAGCATCCAATTAAGGTTTGAGCTCCTATTTCTAGATCTAAGTGATTATAAAAAAGACATATAATTCTTAGGGATAATAACATACATAATGAGAAAAAATATATCATAATAATCTAAGTGCTTCACTTCCATCTTACTTTTTCAATTATAAATTTAGTAAGTGAAATATATTGTTTCTCTATTTTACATAATCTAAATATGCATGGTTTTACTTCACTTAGATCACATCAATCATAGAATAAGTAAAACACCAATAAACTATATATAATCTCAGTTACATCAAGGGTTAGACTCTACCAGTAGTGTCTATAGAGGTCTTTAGCCTATGTTTCACATATGATTAGCTAATGAAGGAAAAATAGAGCATTTTTAGGTATAGAGACATTTTATGGGTGACAGACACTTAGATTTAGTTAAGTACATATCCTCTATCCTAATTTTTCAATTCAAAATTTAAATACTTAAATATATAAATATCAATTTCAATTTACATTAGTTCATTATTTCTATATTTAACATAATATGCTTAGTGCATCACTTTTCACTACTTTATATCTCTTAGTTGTAAAATAATAAAAAACATTTTGGTGAACTTGATCATTGATTTGAACACAAAATCCTCTAAGATTCCTCCTAAATTAGATTTTAAATTTTATTAGAGTTTTAGATATATATCCTATTAATTTTTGAATTTTATATTTGATTTTTTATTTCCCCTTATTAGGTTTCTTTTTACATTATGGTTTCAGTATTTGGTGTATATAATCTTTTTGAAAATATAACATAACTATAATGGAATATACCAATGATGTGACATCTCATTATTTGGATATATATAGAGAAAATAATAGTTATTTTAATGATATATCTAATGACATATATATGTGTGAGTGTAAATAATATATTGAGCTATATCCGCATATGATTGAGGAATTGTTACATGTAACTTGAGATGAAAATAAAAATCTTGTCAATGAAATCAAATCTTGAGGAATCACATGATGGGATTTTTAATGATAATATTTTATCTTTTATTCCATTATACCATATATTAGGTATTGAACCCACTATTACTTCTCATTCCATTTATGTGTATATAACTATGGCTACATAAGTCATGCCTATACTTGGTATACCTACTATGGGGGAAAACAACATATTCCTCAAATATCTATGGCTATTTATACATAGCATAATTTTGTGCCTCCTAGGCTTAAGACTCATGTATCATCACATATTTATAATCAATATATTATGTCTATTAAGCAATCACTTACTCAAAAACTCTTATATATTCAATCCAAAGTTTCCAAAATTCAACAAGGTTTGCATAGATCAACTCATTTAAAAAAATCTCAAACATTATTACATTACACATTAGCCCCATATATTTATAAATATCATTTACATAAAATATTTTTTTCATCTAATTTTGCACCATATTATGGTAAAGGTGATTAAAAAAACATCTTAAATCCTTCAAATTATCATGTTTAAACTACGTGCCTAATGATAAATTACAAAAAAATATTTTTCATAGGATTCTTGGACTATGCCTTGTGATGGTTTTAAGACCTTAATATTATATTGGTACATGGTTTTATTCCTTTAGATACCCATTATTTAGATCATTTTATTATCATCAATAATAATAAAGTTGTATATGCTCAAATTTCACAAATTAAGAAGGACCCAATGAGCCCATATTAATTGTGTGCTTTATTATAATAAAATTCCTAAAAAAATGACAAATCCTATGTATTAAAAATAATTACAAGACATATTCATGAAAATACTACTTATTTACATTCATTAATCCATTATGTTCAAGAATTTTCACTCTTTAAATGACATGTACCATATTATTAAAGATCGTGTTGTTACGCTATTCACCATGAACAATTTAAAGTATGGGACCAACCCTTCAACATTTATAACACTAAATTTAAAACAATTCATTTTTCAAAGTAAAGTCTTAAAATAATAACAATGAGGCTAAGACAATAGTCAATGGATTTTCAAAACATACTAATATTATTGTCCTTTATGTTCCTTAATAGAGGAAGTTTACATGATTATTAGAACCTCATCATAAGGTGTTAAAAAAATTAATAGAGTGAAACATAATATCTCTCACTTTCCATATGGAGTTTAATATTTTAAATCCACAACCTAAAGGTTTCAATATCAATATATACTTCAATGGGCATTAATGCAAATTGGATTAAACTAATAGGTATTTACTTTGAAATATAATATTAAATACTTAATTGAGGACATATATATTTAGAATAATGATGTTATCAAACCTACTAAAAATTTGGTTGCATAACCTAATACAAATATTAAGATATTTTTGGAACCATTTCTAAAACTTGTTGCATAAGAAACTAGGACTAATCTTAAGGTACATACGACTTACAATGTGCATCCTCCTCTGAAATCCTATGATCTTAAATTTTAGGAGGCTAATCCCATCAATGTAATTAATGGGGCACTTAAAAATGTAAAAATATAATTACCTAACATCACATTCGATGACTATATATTATTGATGATGATTCTACCAACTTTTATTTTTCATAAATGCTTTTGTTAACTCACATCCTATGCATAGTGTTATGGTGGATAAAAAGTTAAATGATAACATATGCACTATGAAATTACTTACTTTCCTTGGGTACACACATAGAGACTTGATTATTATAACAAATATAAAAACCTCTTTCGGTTATTTTGATGTAAAATTATAAAACTGTCTTGGGGTTACTTTATTACCACTTATGGTAGGACTTAAAACTATTGCTACATGGTTATTAGTTTTTTCCAACACTATATAATTTGACATGTTGTTAGGGTGACTATGTATACATAATATACATGAAATCCCATATCTAATACATTGAATTTTAAAGTATATCCATAGCAATATAGTGGTTTTAATTATAGGTGTTCCATATTAATGTCGTATCTATCCTAATATATTTCCTCTTGCATCTCCACAATAGCATATTTTAATATACATATTTAATCCATATATGATAATATTGACTATAATTATGATATTGGATATTATACAACCTATGATCATTCATTTTATTAGGTGTCATTCTTCATCCACATCATGTGATATGGATTAATCTAGAATTTACACTTAAGCATTCTATTGGTGGGATCATAGGATAGTCTGAACATAATTTGGATAAAATATTTAAAAAGATATTCAAAAATACAATCATATATATATATATATATATATGTATATATATATATATATATGTATATATATATATATATATATATATTCATGAAAATACAAGACCTATGCATGACATGTTTTTATAGTACACATTGTTGATTGATAATATTAGTCATATGCATGGTGAGTTACATATGCATTTTCTATGCACATGTTTTTTATGGTATATGTGATTTGTAGTGAATACATTTAGGTTAAATATAATACATGAACATAATATGAGTGTCATTGATCAACCCATGAGAAACCTTTCTACAATGGGGTATGAACATAATATGAGCATTACATACATTTATTAGTTTATATCTTTGTATACTACTACATTGATCATATTAGACTATTGTAAATGAATTTATCTTATTAATAATTTCTATAGTTTCATTTCCTATGGATATTTTAATTTGATATGCTAGATGATGACATTGATTGATTATGTCTACTAACATTATTTATTTCATGTATGTTTGATAGTTATGATTGTGGCATTCCATGATCACTGATGTGCAATTATTAGTGATGATTCTAAAATCTAATTATATTACATTTATGTTATTGTTAATAATTCTACCAATCCATTTGTATGTGATTTCATTGACTCGTGTACTATGCATAATTTTATGATGTTTAATGGGTCAAGTGAAAACATATGCATTATGACAGTTCTTGCTAGTCTTCGGTACATAAATAGATATTTTATTGGTATAACTATGACAATGAAAGTATTATATAGAAATAAATAAACCCCTCTTAGTGGAATTATATTTCCACTTATATCAGGGCTTGTAGTTATTACTACTTAGTTCTTAGTTATGTTCAATACTGGGGCATTTCACATGCTATTAAGACATCCATGGATATAATTAATACGTTTAATTATATCTTTAGTACAATAATACTTTAGTTATATCTATAGCAACTAGGTGGTTATAATAATATGTATTCCAAATGAATATTATTTTTAGCTCAATAAATTTACTCTATCTCCTCAAAAATAGACTATCATACACCCTATATAGGTTCATATTATTTATACAAATTAGATATAGATAATTTATCTTCCATGAAGTCTAGTTATCCAATGTACATTCTATCAATTGTTTATTTCAATTTATAAAATGTTACATATACTTTTTTGTCCTAAGATAGTTCTATAATTTTTTATGCATGTTCCATAGTGAACACTAATGCATTATCTAAGACAAAAAATAGTCCATAGGTTATTTTTTCTATTATATCTATGTAGTGTACACATGATAAAGTTGACTATGATCAGGATGTTGGATATTTTACAACATATGATTACTTCTTTGATTTATATAATCATTTGCATATGACTCCTCACTGATATCATGTGACATTCATACCAATCAATCCAAGGCCTACATGTGAGCATCCCATAAATGTGATAATTAGTTAGTATAAACATACCTAAAAAAATCTAAAATATTAAAATATTCATAAAATATAAAATTAGGACCAATGCATGACATATATTTTTAGTATATATGATTCATTGATGGTATTTATCATATATATTACATAGCCATTTTATATGCATATGATTTTAATGGTAAACATGAGTAGGATTCAAGAAATATAGGTTAAATATGATAAATTTACTTATATATGTTGAAATTCATTACACCCAGGTGTTATCTTTATACATTTGGAGAATGCCTACACTAGGGGCATCTTGTTACACTTTTCAAGCTATATCCTTCAATGCCATTTCATTGAACATATTGAGATAATTAATATATTTATACATGGATTTATCTTTTGTATACTTTTTAGGGTGTTATTTCATACAAATATTATACTTTTCTATACTAAATGATGACATTGATTGATTATGTAGTCTACCATTTTTTATGTATGTCTGATGTTGTCAATTATCACGTTATGTGATCATTTATTTGTGTCACAATGTGTATTTTATAAATGCATTGATTTTGTTTTTTTTTTTCTATTAATTATGTTATAGGATCATCTAGTCCATTTCATGGCCATGTTGTGTCCATATCAAGTTAGAGTCAATTAAATTTTGAGTTGTGTCTTGAGTATGTGTATTCTTCATGATCATGATATTATGTTCATATGTGTGTCCATACATATGTTGTTTTTTAATATTTATTCCATTATTTATATCATGTATGATTTTATGCTATGTGATTTCATTATTTATATCATGCTTCTATGACAAATTTTCTTACTGCATGCCTCATTGATATGCTTCCTTGTCATGATGCTTTATGTCCATTTCCTTGGATTACATGTTTAATACATAATTAAATTTTTAAATATTTATATTATGTCATATGTTATCATGTTTATATACATATTTTACATGATTAAATTTTTATATATAACACATGATGCTCATAACTCTTTCTTTGAGATGAGTGATTCTAGGATTATTCCCTCACCTTAAAATGAAGAAATATAGTGGGGTTGTCTTATATATTCAAGCCATGATAGACATAAAATTCATACTTTGGATAAAATTATGCCATTCAAATGAGACATGTTTGATATATTGATGCATATGTGAATCATATGTGGGGAATTATATAGGATTTTGACCAATATTTTGGATAATTTGTTATATTATGAGACATATTATATGGGTTAGAATAAACACATGTTATCAAATTTATAAAATACAGTAGGTTGATAGAGAAGTTGTGAAATTATATATAATTTTATGATAAAAATGGATCAAATTTGGATCATGAATGTTCTTCCTACATATATTTTTTGATTTCTATGTTGAGGATCAACATCACTATATAAACACTTTGTATCTAAAATATTTTTAAAGAATATGATTTGGAGGTTTAGTTTACATATGAACGTAATTTTGGGTTCCACATTGACATAAAAACCTATTTCAAAATTACACAAAAAATTATAATGATAATTTGAGTAGTGAAGTTGAGGATTATATGCCACTCAGCTTCCATCATTTCTCATTCATTGGTTAAGGCATTAATACTCCTCAACACATGATTTTTATATTTTCATCTCTTTAGGGAATAATATCCTCATGACATTCTCCAAACTATTTTATAAAAATGGAAACTTGGTTCGCATACCCTCAAGTGTAATTATTTTTTGACTTTTAAATTTAAAATAATTCAATTGTATAGATTATTATAGATTTTCTATCATGAGTGGACACTTATTTCTACATGTTTCCTTAGAAGAATATTTGGTGCATAACTATCAAAACCAAATACATTATCACATGTACCAAATTTATTTCTTTAATCCTTTTAATCTATCTTTTTCAATACTAGTCTTAAAGGGGAGCATTTTTAGACATATGTTGATATACTTGGAATTGTACATACATATTTGACTCTTGTATATACTTTACCCTATCCATTTAACTCTCTATTATCTAGATTAACCTAAATTTATATCACACATAATCAAGATCATCCTATTTTATGAAATAATTCAATATCTCCTAAGTATATTATTTCCATATTTTAAATCACTAATTTCCTTCTTTGGATAGTGTTACTTTTATTTTTCAGTAGCTGGCCACTTATACTAGTAGTGTCTAGGATATCTTCATGATAATTTTAAAATTTATATGTTTCTCTTAGTTTTACTAAACACATTTCATATGTCTATTTTGGTGGGAAATATCAAAAATTTAGCTATAAATAAAAATGAATCATAATGTCTTACTCATTTTTTATTTACTTGGCCACTATATTGAAATTCAATGGAAAACTTTATAAATTCATTTACACTCTCTTAAGACATTCTCATAAAATTTTAACTCCAAAATTGAGGAACTCAATCGATAAGATTAGTTGAGGGACTTCACTATCTATATATAAGGGGAACCCTATATTTACATATGGCCAACCCTACATTAGGAGAGGAGGTCTAGGGGGAAGTGAGTGTATCAAATGAAAGAGAGAAGATGTCAATGGGGGAGGAGTGAGAATAATTAATATATAGAGAGGATTTTTAGGGCATGGCTTTATGTCCAAACTCTATCTTGGTCAAAAAACTAGATATTTCGGGGAGGGAGACTCAACCAACAAGAGAGGAAAATCTTGTCAAGTGCTCTCCTTCCTAAAGTTTGTTGAGTGCATAAATTCATTATTCCTACCTTAGACACATACTCTTTTAAAATACCTCAAAGAATCAATGATACATCCAATTTTAAATACAAATACAATTATCAAAGTTTCATGTTTTCAAATGTCAAAATCCATGCATTGTATCATATTATATAATGATCATAATGGTGTGTAAACACACCTAGGTGGGATAATTACATGTCGTTTGAACCCTCTTCAATACATTTTAATTTAAGTAACACTCAAGAACTTAGTAAGGAGTGGTAAGGGATTTCCAACCCATCTTCTTTTCCCCTTTCTCCAAGTCTATCTTGTGTTAAAAGTGAAGTTAGGGTGTTAAATAAAGGAGATTAATAATAATAATAATAATAATAATAATAATATATGCATAGGAATGAGGGAAATAAACTACAAAAAAAACATCTAAAGGTGTAGGTGAATCAATCTAAGATAACACAGTCCCACACAATCACTTAGGATAGTACCAATAATGCCTAGATAGCAGTGGTTGTTGCATGTGTCTAATCTTTTATTGCAGTGTTCACATAGATTTATAATCCCTATTTATTTATTTCATAAATTATAGATATAATAAAAATTATTTTTGAGATCAATGACATAGGTAATGAGTATTACAAATAAAAATATAAGTTAATTGAAACTATTATCCCTTTTTTTTCAATTTTTAAAATTATAAGTGAAATATCAACCTCTCTTTTACATTTATATATGTACGTTAAATTCCATATTTTACATGACCTCAATTTCAATAGTTTTATCTTATTTATGTTTCACTAAAAAAAAATCTAGTAAACCTAATCTTTTATTTTAGCATGACAAACCCTATGTCTTTGTCCTTTAGGGTTCATCTTTCCTTATTATAGTTTCATATGCTTCTTTCATTATGGTTTTGATTTTGAATCTAATTTCTAATTTTCACATAATCATAATGGAAGATATAATTAATACATAATCTCACAACAGTAATGATTATACTAATTTTTGTGATAGATTTTATGATATAAATCAACTTGAACTTATTAAATATCTTAAAATTAATCCACATAGGATTGATGCATTGTTACATGTGAATAGAAATGAAAAGAAAAAGCTTTCTAAAAAACCTACATTTGAGGAATGAAATGTAAAAGAAATGATATTAATCAAACTTATAGAGTCATATATTATAAAATAGGTTTTTAGACAATTTCTCCTACTACTATTATTCATATGTCTATACCTATGACTACACATGTGATGACCACCCATGGTGTTGGGCAACACAAATTACTCTTTAAATTTCTACGGATCTTCATGTGAAACATATGTTTATGACTCTTAGTCTTGATACTCATGTGCCATCATATATATATATATATATATATATATATATATATATATATATATATATAAAATACTCAAGAGCTTATACAAACCCTTCCTGATCTTCAAGTTATTGTTTCCTAATTGGAATAAGATTCTTACATAGTGAGACATTTGAAAAATTATCAAGCAACATTACACAACCCTTTGACCTTATAGATTGTTTATTATCCTCTTCATATAGTAGTTTTTTGACCTAATATTGTGTCTTACTATGGTAAAGGTTATCTATAACAACATATTATATATTTCCATATAACAAGCTCAGATAATTCCTGTAATGATAAGTTATTGACTAAGATTTTTCCTAGGAGTTTTAAATACAATGTCTTGCAATGGTTTTATGACAAATTATTTCCATTCCATACATGATTTAAATCTTCTATCAAATAAATTATTATCTCATGTTATTATCAATATTAGTGAAAATATTTCTTATACCAAAATTGTAAAACTCAAGAAAGGACCTAACAAGCAAATTAGTGAATATGTTATTTTTTATAATATTATGCTCTTAAAAATGATAAATAATATAAATAATAACAAAATTCAAGGAATATTATAGTAAAAGTTAATTTATCTTATACATGATTCAATTATTTTCAAATTCTTTCAATATTTTGATGACATGTCATATGGTTAAAGACTATGAAGTTAAGCTAATTACTATAGATAAGCTTAAATATGGTTATAAACCTCTAACATGTAATAATGAAATTATTTTAATAAAACCAACTTTAAAATGTAAGTAAAATTATACTAATAATGGTGCTAAAGTGATGTTTAGTGCAATTTTACAACCTACTAATAGGCTTGTCTAATTAATTCCTGAAACGAGGAAATTTAAATGATTATTAGAACCTCCTCACAAGGTTTTAAAAAATATACTCTAGTGAAATATCATATTTATCCCTCCATAAATGGAGGTTGATATGACAAATTCATAACCTAATGGGTTTCATATAAATTCATATTATGATTGGCATATACACATGGGACATTATACTAATTGGTGTTATGGTTTGAGACATAAAATTAAAGTTTTAAAGTAGGATAATGTTATTTAAGTTAACATACAAATTATTATATTACACAAACCAAACTAAGGTGCATATGATTTACAATTCGCATCCTAATTTTAATCTTATGCTTTTAAAACTGAATAGGGTCATCATATAGATGATATTATTGGTACACTTACAAACACACATGTATAATGAGCTACAATCACATTTGATGATAGTGATATTATTGATGATGATTATACCAATGTTACATTATTTATATAGGATTTCATTGACTCACATTTTATACATAGCATAATGGTGGATAATGGGTAGAGTGAAAAAATGCACTATTCCATTAGATAATATTATTG
>JARHVA010005684.1:0-50000 GCA_037957365.1 Torreya grandis | reverse complement strand
ATGGTTTAAATACTTATGAAAAATATTAAAGGGATAGGAAATGAAAAGGTAGTGCAATGAAATTCACCATGGGAAAGAAGAATATAAAGTAATAGAAAAAGAATACATCTCATCTCAGAGAGTAACCACATCCAAACAAATTAAACAATGTCAAGAAACTATAAAGGATGAAAAGGAATTATCACATAAGAAGGCTCTCCACATTATGCATGATAATTTATCACTATGAGTGGAAATAATCACTAGAAGTGGCATGAATATGGGTAAATGTAAATAAGTGTCCATTAATACTAGTAAAAAATCTAACATAAATACGTAAGGGGATAATCCTGATATCAGTGAGGATGACAGAATTGTTGAAAAAAGAAGAAAAATAATTAGAAAACAAGATAATGACCAGATTAAGATGACTAACTTTGATAAATATGAATTGGATAGTTAAAAAGGATAATTAAAATAGTTGAGAAGTAAGACCTAATAACCAAACTTACTCAATTTTTTAATTATTAGAACAAATAATAATGAGAAAATCAAGTATAGAGGGTGGATAAAACTATAAAGAGTAAGCCAAATAAAAATATTTTGAGAATAAATCAAAAATGGAAAAGGATTGCCATTATTATAAATATCATAATAAATGAAATCAAGAAAACACTATTAGACCATGGTGCAAACACAAGTGTCTTACCATAGAGCACATGATAAATATTAGGTAAACCATAGTTGAATGTGTTAGAATATGATATCACCATGGTTGATGGTGCTTCATGGTCACCCATTATCACCCTACAAAATTTTGAAGTTATTTTTATTGGAATAAAGAAGAGAGTAGACTTTGAGGTAGTTTATATGTAAAATGTCAACTATCCAGCTTTACTACACTTATAATAGTTTATAGATAGTAATGGATTATTAGACATAGAAGAAAAATAAATCACATTTTATAAACAAGGTTTGGTAGTCCATTTTACACTAGAGGTAGGAATGGTTGTGGTATGGTCAGAAGAACTATGCATGAAAGATGAGGACAACAAATTTGATAACCTTGTTGGTGTGTATACTCTTTAAAATATTATAAATATAGAAGATGACCTATAACCTATTGAGGATGGAGAGATGATAGTATAATAATAAGGATGAGAAACACCCTCAAGGGATGAAATTGAGGACTTCATATATGGTAAGCAAAAAACCACATTATAGAAATTATGTTATCTAAGAAAAACACCCCACAAATGGAAAATTACAACCTCATGATAAAATATATTATTTCATAAAAGGAGAGTTCAATTCATATAATGTGATTCACATAATAAACGACCTAAGTTTACTAGCATAGGACTAGTCGATGAATACTTACAATAGATGGTGAGAATATTTAGATAAGGATGAATTTAATTTATGATACACTCACTATTACTATTTTAAGATGATACCGCACCCATATAGAAACCATACATACATGGTAAAAATAATTAATATTACTCACAATGAGGTTTATACAATCAGAAAGTTACTTTATAGAGATAAGACATTACACAAGGGACACTAATCCATGGCAACATATTGAAACATGTGAAAAATTATTGAACGCAAGAGGGGAGACTGATAAAAACCTATGAGTAAAATTATTTTTTTGGAAATAGGATGAAATACCTAAAACATGGTACTTACATCAAGATATGTGTAAGGGAACTAGTACATGGACAAACTTGAAAATGTATTTATGTAGAAATTTTAATTTTTAGGACAAGATACAAGTGTCAATAGGGCACTATAGAAGATAAAAAATTATTTTAATTATGGAAGACTTGGATACCAAACAATAATTTTTTCCAAACTAAAAATAAAATAAAGACCATTAGGTAACATGGATGATTGGGAAAAATAAAACAATTATGTAATGATCACCAAAAATTGTAGGAAAAAACTTACAAATAAAATAACAAAATAGATGGCATATTATCACAAAATGTATAAAGCATGAAGAGGATGATGAAGAAAAACTTGAAAATATAAAAATTGATGTTGTGGAAAGAGAAATACAACTCTTTGACACCACATAAGATAAAACACAATATTTATACCAACCACTTAAAATTAGGGAAGAAAAATCAATAAAAGAAAATCCAAAAATAACAAAGGTAGGAAATTATTGGGAAGACAAATAAATGGAGAAAATTTTATAAATTTTGATGGAATTTGGATACTTATTCATAATAACATTTAATAAACTCAAATTAATTAATGAAGATGTAGGTAACACTAAGATTTAGTTGAAAGAGGACATCAAACTACTACAAAAACAACATACTAACTAAATCCTAATTTAAAGGTGAAGTTTCAAGTTTAATAGGATAAAATGATTGTTGGTGGTATTATAAATCCTATAGAATATATATAATTGATAAGTCCCATGTTAATAAATAACATGAAAACTATTAAGATACACATATGCATTGACTATTAGGAACTAAATAAGGCATATCTACATGATCCATTCCCAACACCATTCATTGAAGAGATATTAGAAAGTGTTATGGGCACATAAATATAATACTTCAATGATGGATTCTTAGAATACCACCAAGTTAGTATAGTTCCAAAGGATTTACCAAAAACTAAATTTTCAATAGGATCCTTCATGTATACAGTGATACCATTTGTATTGAAGAATACACAAGATGTATTCAGCCACATATTGGTCAATGTGTTCTGAGATTTCATACATCAATTCTTGGAGGTATGTTTGGATAATTGGATCATTCATGGATTAATCAAGGACCATGTACACATACTATGGATGATGTTCCATATATGTATACAATTGAACATTTCTCTAAATCTTAACAAATGCATATTTGCTCCTCTTATTGGAATTTTATTAGGCCCCATAATATATAAAGAAGGATTGATAGTATATACACTTAAAACTACCATAATAATCAACCTACTACCACTCAAAACATAAAATTATGTTAGAAAAATATTTGGGTATACAATAAATCACTGTAGGTTCATAAGAAACTATGCATCTATAAGTGAACCCACCAAGGAATTATTGAAAAAGTGGTATAATCAACCACTAGATTGGTATATACAATGCTAAGATCATTTGGTACACTGAAGATTAAAATTATAGATGTTATAATCTTAGTATTTATATATTATAATATTTCATTCCATGTACATGTTGATGCATTAGGAATTACAATAGGATTAGTACAAGGACAACCATAAAGAAATATAGACCACTCAATCTCATTCACTAGAAATAAAATGGCAAGGGAAGAAACAAATTATTGCATGATAAAGATGGAAGCACTAATGATGGTCTACATGGTACATACATTAATAAATTAATTATTAGTGACCCCATTTAAATTATTTACATACTATGCTCCACTTAATTATTTGATAAGTAGGATAATAATATGAGCAAGAATATGTTGTCTCATGTTTTTCCAAGAGTTTGAATTTAAAATTATGGTGAAACCTAGGAGATTTAATAATGTACATGACTACCTATCAATAATAACCATGAGGAGGTGGTGTAGTGGAGAGGGGAGATATAGGACATGTTGAGTATGAGTTTCCTAGAGCCCACCTCTTTTGCATAGAATTAATACACAAAGACATTAAAGTTATTTTTTAATTTCTATCTAGTGGATATTTTTAAGAGAAATATAGTACATTACAAAATAAAAGATTAATGATTCAAGAATTTTCCTTCACAATGATTGAAGGAGAATTATATAATAAGGGAAGAGATGAGGTATTTTGGTGGGTAGCATTAATTTATGAGCATTAGAATATATTAATATAATGGCATGATGAAGTTTTAGGAGGACACAACTCTAGAGAAGTAACACAAAAGAAAATATTATTAATAGGCTTATGGTGGCCATCACTTCTCAAGGATTTACATAGATACATAGTAAGTTGTGATATCGATCAAAGAATAGGTAAACAAATTCTATAGATGAGATGCCTCGCTGCCCAGTTTTGATAGTATCCCCATTTAAAAAATGGGTAACCAACTCTATAGGTCCCATTAAAACTAAAACAAGAAATAGTAATGTCATGTTAATTATTACTATAATAGAATATCTCACAAGATGGGTTTAACCTATTCCAATAAAATATTGTATTGCAAAGACTACTATGAATTTTTTTTATGAAAACATAATTACAAGTTTTGGATTCCTTTTGAGCATAACAAGTGATAAAGACAAATACTTCATAGATAACGTAGTTACATAATTACTAAAAGACTTCTTAATCTAACATTATAGAAGCACTCCTTACCATCCACGATAAAATAACACCATTGAAGTATTCTATAAATTATTGCAGAAATTAATAAAAAAAGTATATAATACATAGATAAGAGATTAGGATACTAAGATATTAGTCATCTTATTGGATTATTTCATTACTTAAAAAATGGCAAACTAAATACTACCCCTTTTAATTGGTCTATGGACTAGAAGCAATGATGTCAATGGATTACATACTACCAAGTTTGAGACTTGTAGTAACATTCCTAATGAATGATAAATGTTATTTTTAATAGAAGTTTATAGAATTAGGAAAATCAGATGAAAATAGGTTTCTAGAAACATATAACCAAATACAATAAAAGGAAAACCAAAAAGAATGGAATGATAAACACATATAGATAAAATAATTACAGATTGGAGATAAGGTTTCACTTTATGACATAAAGTATAAAAATATAGGCAAACTAAAAAAATAAGATATCTTGGTCCCTAAATAGTTTAGAATATACAAGATTCAGACATAATAAAGCTAAAAATAGTAACATGTAATCTAAGACAAAGTTTTATAAATGGATCCAAATTAAAACACAACACCATAGACAACTGTGATGCAGGGTGATAAAAACATCACTAAAATAAATTAAAATGTGACATTATCCTTCCATTTGGGTGAATATATAGTAGAAGGTACTGTGTTACCCTATACTAGATGCCTAAATTTTTGGTCATAGATTATGTCACCTCCACATTAGGTTTGAAATGTCCTCCTATATTATGAAGCTAAATAAAGCTATTATGGTAACATGAAAACTATCTAAGTCACTATTTGTTTGATACTACCAAAACATACTAGTGGGACATTTACACCAAATAATATATAGTAGTTAAAAAGAGGGAAAAATTATATATATATATATATATATATATATGTATATATATGTATATATATATATGTATATATATATATATATATATGTATATATATATATATATATGTATATATATATGTATATATATATATGTATATATATATGTATATATATATGTATATATATATGTATATATATATATGTATATATATATGTATATATATATATATATGTATATATATATATATGTATGTATATATATATATGTATGTATGTATATATATATATGTATGTATGTATATATATATATATATGTATCTATATATATATATATCTGTGTGTGTGTGTGTGTGTGTGTGTGTGTGTGTATATATATATATATCTAAAAGGATAACATAAAAACAAACTCCTATAACAATACAAAAAGGATATAGAATAGAAATAAGATGGGACACTTATCATATGAAAAACAATATAGATTTTGTAGAAATAAATTTTACAAAGCAGTAAGAATTTGAACAAAAATATGAAGGAAAATGGTTGTATTTTATCTTATGGAGTGATGAAATGAATATTTTAAAATTGTGTCTTAGAAGTTGGAACTAATACATAGTGGTAAGAGACAATCATCATACAAAACCAAAAAAATTCAAATATGCCTCCATAGATATAGCTTATGAATACCATGAAAAGGTGTACCAACAAAATAAAGGGATGAAGTAAGGGAAATTGGTTAAAATCAAAATACTTAGCTATGATAAAAAATAAGACATGATGATATGACAAAATTATTTTAGAGAAACAGACAAATTTGTTTTTTCTCTACAACCATGTAATTTATAAAATATGAAATTACACATCTATGGAAGAAATTAAAAAAATATGGTGATAAAATAGGGTAAATAGAATAATAATATTATAAACTACTCTATACAAAATTAAAAATAAAGTGGATTAGCCTGATATAAAGTAAAAATAAACAAACGAGTATATGGTAAAAACTATGAAATAAGAGATAGTTGTCAAAATAGGAATGTCACAAAAAGATAAGAATGAAATGAATACATGATAAGACATGTTATTACATGGTTTTGAGCCCAAAATAAATCTAAATATAGGATCCACACCAAAAAAATAGACACTTGGGCATGAGGTAATCACTTGCTATGATTTTTGTTTTATCATCTTATGGTACCAATTAGCAGACAACTAACCAACTCCCTTATAAATCAATCATCATCAGGAAGTAGGTACATAAGATAATCATGAAATGATGGAAGTAAGGTATTAGATCCAATGGAATGATTTCATTTAGTGCTAGCTCAACACCCAACTTACTCCTTTCACCTACGTACTAAGATGTTCCTAAGTGCCATAAAAGCTGAGTTTAATCCAGTTAGCAGGTAAGGCAAGTTGGAGTAGTGAAGCTCTATAGGATTGATTTTAAATATCATATCCTCCATTTATCTTAGGTTTTATCATAGATACCCTTAAGGATCCTCACTATAGTTCCCAAGCTTTCTTGTGAGCGCCTCTACACCCTTATAAACTTTAGGACAAGTAGTTTCTACATTTATATAAATGAATACTATGTATTTGAATTTTTTTTAATAATGAATGACATTGAATCTAATGAGTGATAGTATGTTTTTGATTATAGGATTAAACAAATAATGGTTTGTGTAATGTATTAATAGATTAAATTTCAACATTATATTATGAATATTAAGTTCTAGCAAGCTTTCATCCCCACCTAATCATGGCCTTGTTGTAGCTTGTGATGATGTCAACACTCTATATTAGAAATTATTCAAGTATAGGAAATACCCCATGCCTCATGATGATACTTGTGATAAAGTGTGAGCCTAAGACTAATCCCTCCATATAAGTATTCTATTGACCCTCCTACACCTAGATGATGCTAATCTAAGGAAATAAAAGGCTTGAACCCATGAATTTATAGGAGCACATCATATAGGCTTGTGCATAACAAATAGTTGATTTCCCCCTAAAGCATCTTGTACTAATGGAATTAAGACCACTATTTCAATAACCAATTATATAGAAGATAAATTTGTGCTATGGCATAAATATCCCAACATGAGCCCTAATCCTATCTTTATTTTGCTTCAGGTGAGCATATAAGGATTGCACCTTATGTGAATTGATTTCAATGTAGTTAAGTGCCAAATATTGAGTACCCTAGGACTAGTCAAGGCTTATTCCAAGTTGTAATAAGTCTAGATTTAACTTGTATAACTAGATAATCATCTGACAAGGTTGTTATAATGGTGCACTAGAATAATGATCTAACTCTGTTGAAAACATAAAGCATTGGATAGAATAAGTGAAAGATATATTTATGCTGAGGCATCAAAATTTTAGAGGGTAAAAACTAAGTGGGTCTAGACCCATCTGTATGATGCTCTATACAAGGTTTTATTTTCTAAACTACCTAAACAGCTGTATTGATGGTTGACTGCTTATGCAACACATAAAATTCAAAGATATGGACAACACCTCAAGTGGATGAAAGAGTGCCTAGAAAGGCTTGATAACTTAGAGGCCACTTAGACTAGATCCACATATGAATGGTGGTAAGGGGTACAGAATATTTACGTGCTTGAATTTGAAATATAGACACAGTCCTACCCTAAAGAAGTAGAATATCAATTCTTAAATGAACAAAGAGGCATGTTTTTAAGAGGGTTTGGCACCGAACATAAGAAATTGATCATTCATTATGGCTTTTAAACCATAATAATGGAAGGATAATGTCCTCTCATGTATGATCAATGAAATAGGGAAGAAGGGGATGCATAGGTGAGGTGTAATAGAAGTAGATGAGTGATTTGACAACTAAGAGCTTAGGAGATAAGATTATAATAAGAGGAGTCACTCACTGATAGAATATCTAGAACCTATAATTGTTGAGAAAACCCATAGTGAGTGAGGAAGGCACGAGGAAGGATCTCTTGAGTTATAATAGTGACAAGAGGAGGGAAACCTTGAATCCATAGAATGAGCTCCATAAATCATAGGTGACGAATGCTTGAGGTCCTTATAGAATTTGACCATTAGAGATGCACTAGATGAACCTATCCCTTTTAAACCTATGGTATAAGCTCATGTGCTAGATCCCTCATAGGAAGATAGAATATTAATAACTAAACCCATTATTAACCTAGACATTGATCATTTTATATACTTGGATGAAAATTTTGTGATTAAATAAGTTATTCCTTATGAAGAGATAAGTGAGGATACCTATAAACCTTATTGTTCTATCTCTATAATTTAGAACATAAGTATAATTATTTTGGTTCATCCAGTGTTAATTGCATAGACTAGGCAATAGCCCAGAGGAAGTGGCCCATCACCACTAGTCGATAGTACAACACCATCATCATCTATGGTACTAGTATTAGTAATAAAGCAAGTGCCTATCCTAGTGGTTAGAGGCATTGGAGGACCACCACCAAGACAAGTACCAAGGGAAAAAGTGCCTCAAATACCATTTTTTACACCACCCTAAATTTATTAGGATATGGCCATGTGTCTGCTTAAATATTTAGGTGTAAAGAATACCATAAATCATGTTCTCAACTATGAACTATAATGGTACACTTGGGGTATAAACTAGTCTGAGTACAATACAACCTAGTTCATGGTAATGTTTCTTAATCATGCCCATACTTGGCATAGAAATTTTGATCTTACCCAAGCCATGGTTGGTTATGACACCCTGAAGGAAGCATTCTTAAAGGAGTTTTACATACTTAAGTTTGAATAGTAGAGCATCATTTAGCTCAAAGATATTAACCAAGGATTATCAAAGAGAATGTGCCTATATGATTCTAAATTTAAAACCCTTATTTCCAAGATCCCTTATGCTATTCACCCCTCCCAACATGTGTAATGGTTCATTAGGGGATTACTAATACCATTCAAAATGGTGTTATCTATGTAGAACCACACTGACTACATAATGCAAAGTGAACCCAATGTTATACCTTATCCAGACCCTACATGCTAAAAAGATGTATTGTAATAGGCTATGATCATGATCCAAAACCTATAAGTAGAGATCCAACTAGCATGATATATAGAGGAAAAGGTTTCCACATCTCACAAAAATTATGATGGCTATAAAGCTAATTTTAAGAACTAATAGAGATATTATACCTCCTACAAATAGAAGGGATGTTTCCCCAATTAAATAATTTGATTTTAGAACATGTAGGGTAAAAATCAATTTAAGTTTCCACACCATGCATGAAAATGGTGTGAGAGGTCAATCATACCCAAAATGAGAGGTACAACTAACAACTCTCAGTGAATGCCACCATTGATGGATGGTTTGTCTATGAGGTCCTTATCAACATAGGTACCAAGGTTAATATCTAGAACAAGAACACATTAGAGAAGATGGGTAGACCAACATTGATGCCTTATCCACATGTACTCTTTATAGTTAAAAATAACTAAGTACAATTGATAAGAATTATTAAGGGATCCATTATAGATATCATGGGCACTAAATTCCACACCAACTTTGAGGTAATGATTTAGCTGAATAAGATAACTATCTAGTGCTTCTAATAAGGACATGGTGCTACATAAATAATGTTGATATGAACTTCAAAAAGTGATATATAACCTTCAAAAATGATAAATAAAGGGTAGTAATTCCCCTCTAAAGTGACCAAAGACCCCCCCATGTGGAGAGAGTTGATCTTGAGGATGAGATACACCATCTATATAACATTAAAATGCAAGGTATCCAAAATATCAACCTCACTGATCAAAGATTAATCCATTTGGAAGATGGTTAGTTAGTTTTAGACACCACCAATGTCACTTATAATAAATGGGTGAAAGAATATTATG
Source organism: Torreya grandis (assembly GCA_037957365.1). NCBI lineage: Eukaryota > Viridiplantae > Streptophyta > Pinopsida > Cupressales > Taxaceae > Torreya > Torreya grandis. The sequence goes on along the minus strand of JARHVA010005684.1, from coordinate 39,958 downwards.
AGGCCATTGGTCATATGTGCTTCTTGGTGTATGAAAAGGCACCAAAACCTGTAAAGATTGGTTGGGTCTAGATTGATCACACTCTAAAATGATGGGTCCCTTGCAATAAAAAGAAATGAAAGAAGTTAATCTTCCTAATTTAAGGAAAATTTGTAATGCTTTCAAAATTTGAATGGATTAACCCAGTGGAAAAGCACATTTATGACCCTAAATCCTGTATCCCCAAAGAGATAGATAAAATGGGTGTGTTAGTGTATACACTAAGAAACGCTACCACTCATTTATGGGAAGTGAAAAATTCAAACTTGCCAACATGGTAATATGTGAAATAAAATATTTTCACTAGATTTAGGTGAAGTAACAAGGACTTGGATATATTAGTATACTCTAGTAACTCTAATCTCATAGCACATGTGCATTTATGCAAAGAGACATGAACTAACTATGGTATGACTACCCCAAAGAGCCTTTTATACAACTCTAAGGATATGGTTACAATAATGGTATGTGGTCAATGAGACATGCCATGAAGCAACTATTTTGGATGACCTTAAGGAGAATTTTGTACACACCTCCTTTTCCTCATAAAATTTGGAATTGATTGATCCACTACAAGAAATTTAGATTGTAGTATTTGAGGGCACCAAAATACTCAAGGAATGTCTAAAAGACATGTTTATGGAGAAAGGTTAGTTCTCTCTTTGTTCTTTGAGAAATAAATGCTCAATATTGATTTGAGTGAATAAGATGATGAAACTTACGAGTGATACTAGAAAATTTTGATAGGTAAAAGAAAAATCGTATGCCAAATAGATGATAGTGATTGTAGAGTAAAAAATATACTCTACATTTCATTGTAATTTTCAGTTGCGCACTAAAAATTTTTTTTCTCACATATTTTGGTTCATGATGGTGAAGTTTTGAAATAGAGTGCAGGCTTGATTTCCTTTTGATTCATTTTTGTCTAAGTGTCAAAATCAAGCAGAAGTTGTTAAGTGTCATCAGTCAAGGCACCTTTCATAATTTTTATAAGTTGGTTAGGATGTGCGACGTATCTAATAGTAACTTAGTGGAACACAACAAGTGTCAGCATCCACATTTCATATCAGCATCCACATTTCAAAACTCTTTTCAGGGGAAGGTTTTAACAAGCTAAGTATCAGGATCAAGTGGAAAGTGCCAAGTGGCAACTACGGAAGGTTTCAGTTTGCTTTTCTAAAAGTGATGGAAGATACCACATATCCTAGATGAAGAGAGTAGAAGCCACCACATGTCGAGATCTGAATTATCTTCATTTTGCTTCACTGATATAGGAAAGACTATGGTGGGTCTCAGGTTTTGTTTTTGGAGCAAGAGAAAGCTACCAAGTGTCGTTGTTCATGTAAATATAAAATGAGGCTAATTGTTTCTATAATATAAATAGAGTAAATCAGAGACTAGCACATGTCACCTCTTTTAGGTCTCTCAAAAGGTAGCTAAAAGTAGTGAAGATCACCACATATCCCCAGTTAAGTAAAGCAAAGATTGCCACATGTCCTTTGTTGAGGCAAGCAAAAATCACCACCTGTACCTATGCCTTTTAAAAGTTGCTAGGGTGAGAAATGCTATGGGTCTTATTTTTCTATTTAAATTGTTAAAGTTTTGAAGAAGTAGATTGTGACAGGTGTCAAACATGGACACTCCTAAGCAAAGACATAAAAGAGTATAAGTTATGAAAAAAGTGTTGCGTGTCTTCAGTAAGTGTTATGGAACATGCCAAGTGTCATTCTCTGGTAATAAGAAGGTTTTCAAGGAATTGGCCAAGTGTCCTCTTCTGTTTAAAATAAGGGAGTATCATGTGATCTATTTCAACCAATGAACTATTGAAAGAAAGAGCATTTTAGAATCTAAGAAATATCTTTTGTTAGACACTTCTAGTTCGATTAGATTTTAGTTGGGCCGTTAGATTGGGAACACGCAGACAATCTAGAGTGAATGCAAGGCTATAAATAAGGGTGCAGAGATCACCAAAGAGGGGAGGAGATACTTAGAGATAATTTTTTGAGATAATTATTTTCAAGAGTTTAGACTTTCTAGAGCTGTGATTAGGAATATCATTTGCCTTTGTTCCATTTTATTAAGTTGGAAAGTTTATGTAACTATGCATGATTCTGTGCCTCTTATGTGATTGGAGAATTAATGAGAAGATTGAATCTTGTGCCTTTGTTGATATTTTTTGTGTCGTTGCAAAAGTAGTCTAGGTTGTGTTATCAAGAGTTTTATAATTTCTAGAGCTGTGATTAGGAATATCATTTGCCTTTGTTCTATTTTATTAAGTTGGAAAGTTTATGTAACTATGCATGTTTCTGTGCCTCTTATGTGACTGGAGAATTAATGAAAAGATTGAACCCTATGCCTTTGTTGATATTTTTTGTATCACTACAAAAGTAGTCTATGTTGTGAGCCTCTGTTTCTATTGTTTTCATCTTTTACATTGATCATGCCTTGTTTACTCTTAAATGTAATTGAATCTTACATATAGTCTCACTGTGCTCAAGATTAAGGTTGAATTACATTTAGGTGCATCACCATAGTTAGATTTTATTTCTTGCATTTGTGTTTCTATTAAAATTCCTATCCCTTTTCCCAGTATACACTTGATGTAAAGAAGAGACCAGCTTCTTAAAAATCTGGAGGTTGTTTCAAGTCGCAAGTCCCACATCTTGAAACTTACCATTGTTGGTGTTAGAAAACAAGCATAATTTTAACCATCAAATTTTTTTGGCATGTCCAGTAGGACACTACATTGAATTTTATTTCAAGATCATATGAACTAGAGAGATACAAGGAGTCAGAGCTATAGACCAGTAACTAGATCACAATCTACTATAAATCTAGGTATTCTTTTGCCACCTTTGGTAACTAGTCCAAGAAGAGGAGTCAACCAGTTTATACCAATACCAAGAGAAAATATGGGAGCCCCTATAGCCCCAAGAAATTATGCAAGTTAGAACACTAGTATTCCATTGATTCTCCCAATACCACCAGCCACTTGGGAACCTATCCCAATGAATGCCTTGAAAGCTCTGCCCAAATTTAGTGGGCAAGATTTTAAAACACCTGAAGAACATCTGTAGGATGTATCAGATGTTTGTGCTATACATGTTGTCACACAACAAAATATGGCCATAAGATTATTAGTAGCTTATTTTAAAGGGAAATCTCTAGAATGGTGCCAGTCCTTGAACCCAAATACCATATCTACATGGGATCAGCTCGGAGATCTTTTCTTTGGAAGATTTGAAGAGATGGGTGATAAGTGTTCTTTATTATAGCAATTAATTACCATTCAAATGGCACCACAAGAATAAATGACTGACTTCAATTCCAAATTTCAAAATACTTGGGAAAGAATTCCCACTACAGCTAGACCATTACTAGGTATGGCTATAGTTTTCTATCTTAAGGCTTTAAATTTAGACATATCTATTATAATTCAGTCACTTAGAGGTCAGACTCTACCAGATGCTTATGACTATGCAGTCAGAGCTAAAAATAATTTGATAGATGTTGGAAAGATGTCTCTAAGGCCTCCCATGCCCATGTTTCTAGATATTTCCTTTCCATTACCTCAAGAAGCCCCTAAATCTATAGCCCCACTTGTGTCTACATACACATCCTCAACCACCTACTAAAGAAATTATCCCCACTCAGTCATCTAAGCTGGATGATATCAAGAATATCTTCAGGGCATTTTCTAATGAGCTGATTAATATAAAAAGACAACATAATACTTATACTAAACCTTGATACTAGGGATATCAAGGAAATAGATTTTCATCTCAGCCAAACCAATACCAGGGTCCTCCAAGGCAAAATAACCCTCAACCAGGAAACCAATTAGTTGTAGTCCTTACACCCTCACAGACTATTCCTCCCAATTCAAATAGAGAAATTGTTCCAGGGTAAAATAATTATGTAGATGGTACTAATGCTTGGTGTTTCCATTGCAATAATGCTCATACACCTAGAGATTGTCCCATGGGTAATATACAATAAAAGGTGGTAGAACAAAGAAGAATGGATGGACAGTTTGCATGTTCCAGTGCCAATCAAGCCTATTAGTCTTCTGGTGTGCAAAATTCAGTCATAGTGGCTCAAATGAAAGGCATGTCCTTGCAACAAGAGGAAGAAATAGCCCTGAAACATGCCTTGTTCTCATGGGTTGAAGATGAAGAATCAATTTTCTTGAACAAAGCTTCCACTTCTAAGAAACCAGTGCTGCAATCTAATTATTATACTAGATCAAAGAGAAGGATGGTCGAACAACCTGAAGTTCTAAATAGTCAAGTCATGGAGAATCCTCCATTTTAAGGATAAAGAAAAATAGCTCTCAGAAAAGAAGTGTCTCAGCCAGTGCTAAATTAAGTGATTCCTGCACAAATTCAATAAAAAATGAGATATCCTTATTCTCAAAGAACTTAGACTCTGGGACCAATAAATGTGGTGGATCAATTAAAGAAGACTCCAGCACAAGTATTAATATGGGATATATTGGCTATTCTAGAATAGAAGACATTACTACAAGAAGCTCTACAAGGCCAAGTAGTGCCTAATGGTACTGTTATCAAAGGACCTACTAAAAAGGAAAAGCTCAAAGACATAGTTCATATGCAAACAACAGCCCTAGTGAATAATGCACCAGAGGTAAGCAAATCTAAACTGGATCCCTTCTATTTAACTTTAATAGTTGGGAAGAAATAGCTGCATAATGCAATGATTGATTTAGGGGCTATAACCATAGTAATGCCTAAGCAGATAGCTGATGCCTTAGAAATAAAGTATGAACCACTCACTAAAGGAGTCATGCAGCTAGATGGTAAAGCAGTATAAACAATAGGGAGAATTAAACAACCCCCATTACAATTATATACTGGTCCCAATATAATTATAAATCAAGATGTAGTAGTGATAGTTATACCTCATATTTTTGGCTTATGTTTATCAAGAGACTTTATGGCCAAGATAGGAGGATATATGTCCCTTGATTGGTCACACCTCATCCTAAGAACCAAATATGGTTCAAAGATGAAGATATTATCTGAGCCATTATATAAGGATCATATCACAAATGAACCAATTGCAAAGTTAGAGGCAGCCCATGCTATGACGAATAAAGAAGAAAGGGTTTTTGTTGAGGAGTTAACTAAATTGACTGAACATGATCAAGAAGATGAAAATGATCATTTATGAGCTATGATGCAAAGTGACCCATATGGAAATTATGACTCCATGGGTTTGGGAGCTTATGTCATATTTGAGGAAGATCATAAAATCCCAAATGTTTTAAGGGAAGAAAAGTCAAAAGATACCTCTTCTATTAATCCTTGGGTCACTCAACATGAATTCAATATTCTGAGTGAGAATTCAAAAGCGTATGCCTTAATATCTAATGAAGAAGAGATAATTTCTAACTTTCTTCTTACTTTTCAAGATGATGTGGAGGAGCATGGACATTTCCTTGATCATGATTTGAATGACTTGTTTGAAATCATTGGGTCAGGTTATACTATTTTTCAAGGAGGTTGTGAGCTGGTTGCAGATGAACAAGACACCATTGAGACTCAATTACATATGCAAAATTATTGCAAACTTTTAGAATTATCCTTTCGAGAGATTGATAATTTTGAAGTCATTAAAGAGGATGATCATGTAATAGAACCTAAGTTTGAGGCAAAAGGAGATAAGTCAATAAATGATATATATCAAAGGGCTTCTGTTGATGAGCAAATAGTCATTAATTTCTTGATAAGACATACCAATATCAAGAACTAGCATTTGAAAAGCTTTCAAGGACAAATTTTTTTTTATATATGTTGGAAGCATGTTTGACTCAGACTCACTTGAATGCAGGCAAATCGATGTGGCATACAAAGAAAGAAAGTCACCAGAGCTACATCTAATGCAACCACTTGTTTGGCAACATAAGTCATCTTGTCATAACGGAGACTTTAGAAATTCTTCTTTTAATCCAAGAGGGAGATAAAGATAATGTATATAGTTAGATACTTTCCCCTTTCTGTATTGTTTTATTTTCCCATTTTTGTTTTTCTACTTTTAAATAAGTGTTCTTTAAACACGTAGTCAGCAGCTCAAAGAGTTTTTCAAAATCTTCAAAATTTCTCAATGCATTGAATGTCTCCCAAATCTTTAGAAATCCCCAAGGTACCTTGCGCTGCCACTTGCATAACATGTTTGCCTCACTGTCCCATAAATATTGAGTAAGATTTGCTAATGGTTATTTGAGTTTAATGCCATTTTGAGACTTGATAGGTCAATAGATACCTCTTAGCAAGAATTAAAGCTTACAAGTTCTCAAGCATTCCTGCATCTACAAGAAAATATCTTGCTACTTGCATTTTTTAGTGCCTAGTAAACTTGCTTCAGTGAAAGTGTTTCTATTTTGAAAAAGTTCATATCAGTTATCATAGAAAAGATATAGAGATGGAGGGAACACAGTCTTCACAACAAGGAGCTGGGATCTATGAATCCCTTGATAAGTTTCTTGCGAGTAAGTCATATGCTTTAGCTCCCGCACAACCATTAAAGACTTATCCACAGACCATAATCCTTGAAATTGGTCAAGAAAGTGACCCAACAAAGATAAAAGATTATGCAGATGGAGTCATGGACCCAATACTTCAAAGAGCAAGTAGAAAAACTCTTAGAGAAGGGGCACATCAAAGGTATCTATAGAGGACAAAAGTAGGGCAGTATGTGACATTTTCCATGAGGATATACACTTCACAATTGACACAATTAATTGTCCCAACTATACATCCATGCCCTAAATTGCTCAAATTATGTGGAAACTCATTCCATACACCCTCAAGCACCATTCAATAGGGCCCATTCATGGTGCAAATCACACTGCAGGCTATCAGAGATATGTTATCCCTATATCATGATAAGACAGCTACATTTCCCACTATTGCTAAAATGCAAAGAATGTGGGAAAACATCAATACCCAATTGAGATTCTTGAGATCTGAATTACAAATGGGTAATGATGACACTACTATGCCTACACTCCCTACAGAAAGAGCCCAATTTTCACAAGCTAGCCAAGATGTAGTGTCTATGATGGCTTTCATCTTCAGCATGAAAGATGATATGGTAGTTTACGGAGAACAAATGGCTATCCTCTTCAGGCTGAAGACCATTGACAAAACTTAGGAGTATAGGATTAACTTTTCTAAACAAATTGCTTTCTCAATGGTAGAATAACTAGCCTAGTTCAAATCAAAAGGGGTTTTCAGGTACTCTTCTTATTTTCTTCACCTCATGCTATTTCAAAATTCTGACCTCTTTGCCAAACCTATGTATCTTGATATGTATGACCCAAGTTTTGATCTCCAAAGGACCATTCCTATGTTTGCATGGACACATATTTTTTTAAAGACTAGTGACCCATATGAATTATGGTAATTATTTGTTACCCTTGCTTTTTGTCACCTCAGCCCCAAACCAGTTATGAATAGACTATTCCCATGTGTTTCAAACCTTCTAGCCAGTTGCCTAATTCCTTGTGATTTCTATTTTGGATCTCACCATATAATTATAAGATTCCATGGTTTTTGTGGGGAACCAATGTTACTACCTAAGATTTTGACTCTTAGGTTAGCATTCTAAGAGGTCACCAAGTAGGTATCTATAGTAGATAATGAATATGGATTTAGGAAGAGGAATAGAAAAATGTATGACCTTCTGTGGATGACAACCAACATGGTTTTGGAAACCAAAGATGTTGAAGTTGTGTTGCTCAAAAAGCTAGCCTTTCTAGGTTTCCTTCTAGTTGAAGACAAATGGGTATATGGCCCAAATGGTTTCATCACTTCCTAGATAAGGACTAATAGGGTTACAACCAGAATTGCACATGAAGGCCAACCCTTTTGGGAGAACAAAAAAAAATCCTAGGGAAGACACTCTTGGATTTTATGTTGAATTAACATACTTGCCCCTTCCACAAAATAGGCCTTCGGAAACATTCTATGTTAAATAGAGGGATTATGATCCTAAATTCAGAATGAATTCTGGCTTAAGAAGGACACTAAAGAATAAAGATTGGGATGCTGAGAAAATAGAAGCCTATTGGATATATAGGCAAGAAATTTGTCAAATAACCCATTCTTTTAGGAACATGGACTTAGATGAGAGATGTGAAGAACTCTGGGATGAATGCCATCTCTCCCTTGTAGCTAGCCCAGAGACAAGTAATTTTCTGACACTTAGTGTAGAGCAAGAAGCTAGATTAGGGTCAAGCCAAGAGTCACAGGCCTCAGGGCAAACTACAGCTGTAGTAACTATATCAGTTTGGCCCCAATCTCTCAGTGTTATGGAAAAGCAAAAGAGTGTGGTGTCTTCACCACCAAAAGCTTCCCCATCAATAGTAGTTATTGAAGTTCCTAGTTCTCCACAAGCATCACTGATGGTAGTAGTAGATGTGGAAGGAAAAAGAACACAACCAAAAGAAGAGACACCCAAGAAGCAAAAGAGGGTGTAGTTTTAGTTTGATTCAAAAGGGGAAGTAGAACCTTCATAGTACTAATTACATAGTACTTTAATTGGTCCTCAAGTAATTATTATTCCTCCTTCTCCTTCTCAAACTCTTTCTTCTCTTGTTGGCATGATGATTCCATCTAGATAGATGACATCCCCTACCACCTCTGCCTTTCCCATTTCTCACTTTTCCCCATCCGTTGCACCTCAAGCATTAACATTACCTCATTTTCCCCCTCTTTTCCTAAGAAACTTTCCCCTCAAATTTCCCATAGCCAACAATTGGCTATTCAATATGGTTTGCCATAGGGACATCCTTTTATGGGTGGTCACATTACCTCTCCTTCTACCTTCCAAACCCAAGTAGATGCTACTAGGAAGGCAAGGGAAGCTCGAAGAGAGAAAAAGAAGATCAAGGAAAATAAGGCATTGGCTACACCCCATCTGTAGTCACAATTTGACCCCATTTAGCAGCAATTGATGGTGACTCATTTGTCACCAAATGTAATCAACCCAACTAAGTAGATGCAGTTGGAGGACTACACGATGAGTGTAGTGGCCATCTACATGTCCCTCTTCAGGCCACAAGACAAAATTGAGTTGCTAACCAAATCCACTTCTATAGTTGTTGAAGACTACTTAAATACATCAAGGAGGCTACAGAAGATGGAGGCCAATTTAGCCAAGGAAAAGGCAAACTATAATAGTTTGACCATAGAAATCAATAAGAAAGACAATGAAATAGAGAATTTGAATAAACAGTTGCAAAATACTATTTCTCTTCAAACTCACTGGGTAGTCCAGGCCCAAAATGATTTCTTAAAGGTAGGGCTAACATAGGTAAAGGATGCAGTAACGACCCTAAGATAGGAAAAAGTAGCATTGCAATAAAAATGTGAGGAACACCTGCTATAGGTTACCCAATTGCAACAAAAGCTGCTAAGTAAATAGAATAATACTATGGCTATACAAGCCCAATTTCAAGTAGAGCAATAGAGAGCAACACAATTGACACTAGAGCTTGCCAATAGGCTAAGGAATGTCAGAGTGTTAAGTCTGGTGAAGGAGCTCTATGAATCCATATGGAAAAGAATCTCCCTAGAGATTATTTAGCTCAGGCCTTCTCTCACCTTCTTACTAAATGCACATAAATTGTGTAAAAAGCTGGAAAATTTAGTTACAAACACTCTGGCTATAGTTTTTGGGAGAGTAATGGACTCTGAAATGTTGCTACAAAAGCTTTATGATGCAATAGATGTTACATTGTTAGCAGTAGGAATTGAGAATAGAATGGTCGCTATTAAGTGAGTGAATTTGGTTCTTAGTTACAATTCCATAGCCATTAGTTGCAAAGAGCTCCTAGATGTCATGAAAGAAGGAATCAATGAAATGAAATAGCATATTGAAGATCTAGTGGAATTAGGTCTTCCTTTTTTGTTTCCTGATGACAACACGGTGCTAATGGTCGATGAAATTGAACCTTTGTTGTTGGCCAAATAGAATGATCAGATAATTTTTCAGGATTTATCAGTCCCTAAAGTGGAACCTATCTTGGTTCCTATTTCCCAGCTTGAATTCAAATTAAAGGCTACAGTTCAGATTTTGTAGAATTTTTCACACAAGGATATTATTAACCTAGATTTAGCCTTCAATGAATTGCATAATAAGTAGGGGTAATCTGACAATGAGTGGTTTTCCTACCAAACAACACTACTGAATCTATAATTTTGAAATTTTGATCTAGCGGGAGTTGTGGTTTCTTTTTGAGTAGGCTCAAAAGTCCTTGGGGTCGCCAATAACTGTAGAGTAAAAAATATACTCTACATTTCATTATGGTTTTTAGTTATGCACTAAAAAATTTTGTTCTTGCATACTTTGGTTTGTGATGGTGAAGTTTTGAAATAGAGCGTGGGCTTGATTTCCTTTTGGTTCATTTTTGTCTAAGTGTGAAACTGAGTGGAAGTTGCCAAGTGTCATTGACTGAGGCACCTTTCATAATTTTAATAAGTTGGTCAAGATGTGCCACGTATCTCATAGTAACTCAGTGGAATACGACAAGTGTCAGCATCCATGTTTCATATCGGCATCCACATTTCAAATCTCTTTTTAGTGGAAGGTTTTAACAAGTTAAGTATTAGGATCAGGTAGAAAGCACCAAGTGGAAACTACATAAGGTTTCAATTTGATTTTCTAAAAGTGATGGAAGATGCCATGTATCCTAGCTGAAGAGAGTGGAAGCCACCATGTGCTGAGATCTAAATTATCTTCATTTTGCTTCACTGATATAGCAAAGACTGTGGTGGGTCTCAAGTTTTGTTTTTGGAGCAAGCAAAAGCTACCAAGTGTTGTTGTCCATGTAAATATGAAATGAGGCTAATTATTTATATAGTATAAATAGAGTAAAGTGGAGACTAGCATGTGTCTCCTTCTATAGGTCTCTCAAAAGGTAGCTAAAAGTAGTGGAGATCGCCACATATCCCTAGTTAAGTAAAGTAGAGATTGCCACGTGTCCTTTGCTGAGGCAAGTAGAAATCACCACCTATCCCTATGCCTTTTAAAAGTTTCTAGGGCGAGAAATGTTATGGGTCTTATTTTTTTGTTTAAATTGTTAAAGTTTTGAAGAAGTGGATTTACAATAGGTGTCAATGGTAGATGACTCCTGAACAACGACACAAAAGAGTATAAGTTACGTAGAAAGTGTTGCATGTCTTTAGTAAGTGTTGTAGAACATTCCAAGTGTCATTCTCTATTAATAAGAAGGTTTTCAAGGAATTGGCCAAGTATCCTCTTTTGTTTAAAATAAAGGAGTGTCATGTGATCTATTTTAGCTAATGAACTATCGGAAGATAGAATGTTTTAGAATCTAAGAAATATATTCTGTTAGACACTTCCAGTTTAGTTAGATTTTAGTTGGGCCATTAGATTGGGAACATGAAGATGATCTAGAGTGAATCTAAGGCTATAAATAAGGGTGCAAAGATCACCAAAGAGGGGAGGGGATACTTAGAGATAATTTGTTGAGAGAATTATTATCAAGAGTTTAGACTTTCTAGAGCTGTGATTAGGAATATCATTTACCTTTGTTCCATTTTCTTAAGTTGGAAAGTCTATGTAACTGTGCATGTTTATGTGCCTCTTATGTGACTAGAGAATTAATGAGAAGATTGTTTCCTGTGCCTTTGTTGATATTTTCTATGTCATTGAAAAAGTAGTCTAGGCTATGTTGTTAAGAGTTTTATACTTTCTAGAGCTATGATTAGGAATATCATTTGCCTTTGTTCCATTTTCTTAAGTTGGAAAGTTTATGTAATTGTGCATGTTTCTATGCCTCTTATGTGACTAGAGAATTAATGAGAAGATTGAACCCTGTGCGTTTGTTGATATTTTCTATATCATTGTAAAAGCAGTCTATGTTGTGAGCCTCTATTTCTATTATTTTCATCTTTTACATTGATCATGCCTTGTTTGCTCTTAAATGTAATTTAATCTTACATATAGTCTCATTGTGCTCAGGATTAAGGTTGAATTACATTTAGGTGCATCACCATAGTTAGATTTTCTTTCTTGCATTTGTGTTTCTATAAAAATTCCTATCCCTTTTCCCAGTATACACTTGATGTAAATAAGAGACCAGCTTCTTAAAAATTTGGAGGTTGTTTCAAGTTGCAAGTCCCACATCTTGAAACATCCCATTGTTTGTGTTAGAAAACAAGTGCAATTTTAACCATCGATAGTGCTCTCAAAAAAGAAAACCCAACTCATCTTCATATAGAGATAGCTGAGGGAACTTGGAAAGTTGAGGACTTACACCAGGCAAAGAATGAACCATACCATGCACCATTAAAGACCATCAAGGTGGACATTAGAGCAGAAGGAGATCCAAAGATGGGTACTCTAGGTGCTTATTAGTCTAACATAAAATTGAAATGCATTATGGATCTGTTAAAGGAATTTCAACACTTATTCCCTATGAATTATAAAGATATGAAGGGAACCCACCTATCCCTTTGGAATATGAGCATAAATCTAATTAATGGCATAATATCGATCAAAAATCACCCCTATAAGATGAATCCTAACCTCCACACCAAGGTTAAAATAGAGATCAATGTAATGTTAGTTACAAGGGTTATTTGCCCTATGTATAAGTCTAAGTGGGTAACCTTGATGGTGATTAACATCAATAAATATGGGTGAATTTACATTTACATCAATTATAATATTTTGAATTCCACTAATGTTACTAACCCCTTCCTGATTCCATTCACTAATGAAGTCCTAGATGGTGTTTTAGGTTATGAGATATACACCTTCACTGATGGGTTCTCTGGATACCACCAAGTCTAGATTGAGGAGTAGAAAAATACAAAAATAATATTTTTAATTAAATGAAGTTAATTTTATTATAATGTGATGCCATTTGGACTCAATAATGCACTATTTGTGTTCTCTACAATGGTGATCAATACATTTAAAGACTTCATCCATAGGTTCTTCTTGGTTTACCTAGATGACTGGAAGGTGTATGCCGTCATGAAGGACCATTGTGATAACTTGTGCCTAATATTTGAGAGGTGTAGGTAACTTTAGATATCCTTAAATCTAAATAATTATGTCTTTGTGACACCCTTTGGAACCCTACTTGAACACATTATTTACAAATACGGTCTACTCATCAATCTTGTAAAGATTGTGATAATCATTTAGCTCAAGACTCTTTTCACATAGAAACATGTTCATGCCTTTCTTGGCCAATGTGTCTATTATATAAAGCTCATAAGGATCTATGAAAATATTTTGGTATAGGTAGAGGATCTCTTATACAAGGATGGTCCATTCTACTAGGGTGAAGCGCAAGAGGATGCCTTTGAGACTTTAAGGATCAAGTTAGTTAGTGTGCCTATTTTACAACTTTCTAACTAGATGAGACCATTCTATGTCCATGTTGATGCATCTAACTCTATGATTGGTTCAATCCTAGTATAACCTAATGAAGGCAAAATGGACCACCCCATACCCTTCGTTAGAATAAAATTGATGAAGTCAGAGTAGAACTATACCACAATTGAGTGTGAGGCACTCACCATGGTCTATGCCCTACAAAAATTTAGACAATAATTGTTGGTAACCCCATTCATCTTCTTCATATACCATGAGGTGCTTAATTACCTTGTGAATAAGCCCATGCTCCATGGGCACATTTGTATATGGATAATTCTTTTTTAATAGTTCTAGTTCTCTATTGTTGTTAATCTTGGAAAATAGAATTTGGGCCTAGACCATTTGTCCCATATTAAATTAAACAATGTAATAATGCCTACTAAGGATAATATGCTAGATGCACAACTCTATAGAATCTATTGCGCCCCTAAGGACTTAGTGAAGATAACTAATTTTTTAACATCTAGATTTGTGCCCTAAATAATGACAACCAAATAAAATAAATGGATCATAGTTTGTGTTTTCCCCTTTTCAACTCATTAGTAGTGAAATGTACAAACTAGGCCAAGATGAATTCCTACATTGATGTGTATTAGAACCTAAAAGGGACTCCATTTTACATGAGGTACACGATGGGATAACAACAATACATTATGTGGGAGATATAATAGTGTGCAAGGTATTATGATTAGGCTTGTGGTGGCAAAGTTTATTTTAGGATGAAAAATACTACATCATGATATGTGACATGTTAGTGCATAGGGAAGCCTAACCACTAGGATGAGATGCCTCTCATCCCCATTATTTCCTAGGTGTCATTCTATAAATTGGCCATTGATTTTGTTGGACTAATTACTCCTGTAGCACATTGCACATGTGTGAGATACATTCTAGTGACCACTGATTATTCCACTAAGTGAGCCAAGGCTGTACCAACTAAAAATTGCATAGCTACCATAACCACAACGTTCACATAAGACAACATCACAAGTCACTATGGGTTTGCACTCATCGTGATTAGCAATAGGGGAATGCACTTCATTAATGAAGTTATACAAATATTGATAACAGAATACATGGTGGTGTACCATATGACAATACCTTATCATCCCCAAGTTAATGACATAGCTAAGGTGTTTACAAATATCATGGGGATGTGCCTCATGAATATATGTGACATTTTTCACAAAGATTGGGATGATCAAGTATAAATAGTGTTATGGGCATATCACATAACCTATAAATGCCTAAATAAGGCTACACCATTTTAACTAGTGTTTAACACTAAGGTGATTCTACTAATGGAATTCTTGGTGCCCTCATTATGCCTCACACAAATTGGTCAGTTAGATGACCAATAATCATTGAGTGAAATGTTGGAGGACATGGAGTGCTTAGATGAGGTACATGCCTAGGCAAGGTAGAGATAGTAGATAGAGAAGGCAAGATAGAATCTCTAGCATGACAAGCATATCAAGCACAAAGTACCAATTAAATGAGAATTAGTCTTACTCTATTAATCCAAGCAACGCAACAACCTAATCAAGTTGTATATAAGGTGGATGGGTCCATATGTCATCCAAAATTGATTAAACATTAGCATATGCAAGTTATACATTTTATTTGGTGAGATCCTCTCAGGGTATTTTCTAAAAAAATAGGGGTAAAAACTTTATTAAAACTTAGAACAGCTAAATACAAAGCAACCTAGGGCCAACACCCCAGAACCACCAAAAACTATAGAAAACAACAAGATCAAGAAAATCACTCTCCAGTACCTCTCTCATCTTCTACAATAATCCTCTCCAGATTTTGACAAAATACATAAGGAATCTGCTCCCAGCCATCAATCTTTCAGCCATCTAAATCTTCTGATGCCCATTTTTCTAGGCAATCAACTACCCTATTCCATTCCCTTGGGATATGGGTAAAAGACACTGAATCCATACAAGAACTAACCTAAAGAATCTACTAAACTAATAATTATAGTTGCCAGTTAACATGAGAGATCTTCCTCTTAAGAAGCAGATTGACCAGGACTTGAGAGTCAGCCTCACAAATCACTTTCCTCCATCCTAGATCATAAGCTCACCTCAAAGCATATAAGATCACCAAGCCTTCCATCCTATTAATGGTCTATACTATTTTTTTAGCCACAAAAATCAAAACCACTGAACCAAAAGAATCCCTACCAATCCCACCAATCCCAGCTGATCCTAGATTACCCCTAGAAGAACCATTTGTATTAATTTTCAAAAAACCAACAAGAGGTGGCAACCATTTCCCCATCCTTTAAACTCTCTATTTCACTTGTCTACCTCTCTTAATGTAATCTAAGGCTAGGGATATCCCCTGTACGCCTAGCCTATCCACTATCTCAGCATCACTCTTCTCCATCGGTAGGATAATCTCACTCTTAGCTTCAACAGTTTCTTGGATCATTCCTAAGATTTTAGTCCATACCTATTGAATTCCCAAAATTTCCCCCTAAAAAATTTTGTGATTCCTTTCTAGCCAAACTTGACATAAGAGAAAGATAAGACTAGCATACCAGACATCCTTCAAGAATGAAGCCAAGGAGGGGGGCCTCCCCAATCTCATCAAAAAATTAGTCAAGGAGGATGCATGAATACACTGGCATTTCCACACTTCTCACCAAAAATCCCATAATTGTGCTATGAAGGAGTAGTGGAAGAATAAGTTTTGAGAATATTCCTTCCCACTACTATAGAGAACACACCTCGAAGGGCCAACAAAGCCTCTCTTTTGGATGTTTTCCCATATCAAGCATTTATTCTAGGCCAAAGTCCAAATAAAGCAATTACACTTTGGCCAAGAGAAACTATTCCAGACTTTTTTCCACCAAGGAACTTCCCTCCCCCCATTGAGCTATTGAGAGATCAACTCCTGATAACTAGAAGACACAGTGTATGAAGCCTTCGGATTCGGAGCCCATGCCAAAACATCACTATCCAAAAGGGCACTACAGCTGGGACTAGTAAGAATGTAATAGAGTTCAACACACTCTACCTCCAAACCAAAAATAGGCCACTCCCCTAGGGTTTTCCATCTTTCTTCCACCACCTACCCATGAAGGCAAAGAGCCTTAATGTCCCCCACCCTCGTCCATCCACCTTCACAAAATATCTAGGCTAATATACCTAAGTGAGGATATTGGTTTACTAAGGGTGGAAAGCCATCCCAAGAGTTTTGCTAGAATCATGCCTCCATCCCATTCTTGCAGATCTAGAATAGTCCATGATTAATGAGCATAGCTCCTTTCTTGAGCATAGACCAAATCACCAAACCTTTCCCTATCAAGCTATACCAAGGGGTATCTCTCTAAGGGATCCCAAATAGGTACTTATGGGATAAGATTCTAGCCCACACCCAGTCTTGTTCAATGCACCACCTCTAATACAGTTTTGCTGCTAGAGTAGTACCACAGAGCAATGACTGCCTTAATCCAAGGCCACCCAACTTTTTTGGGCTACAAACTACCTCCCACTAAATAAAGCTCCACTTAGTCACTGATAAATTACTAGCCCATAGAAACTATCCTACTAAGGAAGTGAGTTCTCTAACAAAGCTCACTAGTGCCACCTATATCATACACATATATAGAGGGAGCACCTGCACAACTAATTAGATCAATTGAACCCAACTAATAAAGGACATGCAATGATGGGTGCAATGATTCACTTTAGCATGAAACTTGTTCAGAAGGCCCTGCCACGTCTCCCTATACTACCTACCAGTCAAGATAGGAATCCCAAGGTATAACAAAGGAAGACTTCTAATTTGGAACCTATAAATATTAGCAACTCTCCATTGAATTGGAGGTGGAGTGTTGAAGAAAAAATATTAGACTTTCCCTCATTAATTAATTTCCCTGAAGCCTCAAGATAGACATCCAAGCCTTTGTGCATATTATAAGCCTCCCTAATAGTCGCCATTCCCATCAAAGCTACATCATAGAAAAATTGTAGGTGATATTATATAGGAAGTCCTCCTTCCCATTGCTAGCCCTTAATAAATCCCCCTGCCACATTCCTTTTAATCAACCATCCCAGCCCTTCCACCAGGAGAATAAATAGGTAAGGAGAGAGAGGGTCACCTTACCGTAAGCCCTGAGAGGCCCAAAATAGATTAGAATGCTCTCCATTAATCAAAATTGAGAAATAATTCAAATTCACAAAACTCATAACCCAAAAAATCCATTCTTCCTCAAAGCCAAAAGCACCCAAAACCTTTTGAAGAAAGGACCAACGGACTCTGTCATAATCTTTGCTCATGTCTAGCTTAATGAACATAGCCTTTTATTTGGACTTGGCCATGGAATGGATAGTCTCTATAGCCACAACCACTCCATCCAAGATTTGATCCTTCCACAAAGCCACTTTTCTCTTTATAAATAAGTAATGTAAGCCACCTTTTTAACCTTTTAACAATCAACTTAGATATAATTTTATAAATTACATTACAAAGAGAAATGGGGAAAAATTGACTTAACTGATCAACTCCCTCCCCCTTAGGAATGAGAGCTAGGAAGGTAGAGTTTAGGGCCTGAAGAATCTACTTATTCATCTATGAGTCATGAATAACTACCAATAAATCAACTTTAATAATGTCCCAAAATTCCTAGAAAAATCCAATCAGGAATCCATCTGGTATAGGTGCCTTTCCTTTTTTCATCTGCAAAATAGTCTTCTCTAACTCCTCCATAGATGTGGCTCTCATAAGATGCTCATTCATTTGGAAAGAAACCAAAGAAGGAATACAAGAGAGAACTTGAGCCTCTGCAGCTAAGTCCCCCTACGCTTCCTCCCGAAATAAAGAAGCAAAATACTGCTCTGCCTCATTACAGATACCTTGGGTAGAGTGGATAACCTCCCCCCTATCCATCACCAAAGATGATATAGAGTTTCCATGTTGTCTAGATTTTACTAAATTGAAGTTTAATGCGGTATTCCTATCCCCCTCTTAAAGCCACACATTCCATACTTTTTTCTTCCAAAATATTTCCTCTCTTAGCTCCCATTCCTCCACTATTTTTAGAGCTCTAGATTCCTCCCATAGTAGATATTCAAATGCCCCCTCTTACCTAATCATCCTGGTAACATCATTTAATTGCATTTGCACCTCATTTTTTGCCTGGTAAATGTTCATAAAGCTTTATTGATTCCAACATTTGGGTTGGTACTTAACAAATTGAAGAAGCTTGGCAAAAATATACATAGCTAAACCAAAAGTAGGTTAGCCTATCTTCCACCATTCGGCAACACATCCATACAGGTCCAGGTCCCTGAGCCACATGAGCTAGAACTTAAAAGGTGGCTTCTGAGGCACCCTGGCTAAGGAAATAATGAGCTTTATGGGCCAATGATCTGAACCTCTCTAATCTAGTATCTCAAAGCTGGAAGACCACAACCCACCCACCCAAAAACATGACACCATGAACCGGTCAAGACGTTCGGTAATGCAACTGTCACCCACCCTTCTATTGTTCAACATGAAGTGGACATTACTAGTCTTGATATCTATGAGATTTAGTACCAAGATATCATCTCAAAGCAAGAGTGAGGAAGGCTCCATTCTTGTATTACCTCCCTATTTCTCAATTAAATCTAGAATGGCATTAAAGTTTCCAACAATAATCCATGGAAAATAAGGAAATAATCTATGAACCACATGAATATTATTCCATACCAAGAGTTTACCTTGGAAATTAGTTGGAGCATAAACATTAGAAAAAATATTAAATTCCCTAAATTCAATGCACAAAGAAACCATGGATAAGTAGTACTTAAAGGAAATCTAGGACACAAGTTGGATGTTCAATGGGTTCCATAGATAGGCCACACCCCCCAAAGATCCCTAAGCTCCAATGCACTAACATTGACCTTGCCTCCATACCTTAGGTATGATAATCATCATGCATTCCACATAAACCTTAGTCTCTTAAAGAAAGAGAACATCAGGAGAATGACTTCTAACTAATTCCCAAACAACTTTTTGTTGAGCGCCACTGTTCAAGCCCCTTGCATTCCAAGAAATAATGATCATTTAGGAGGAGTCAAAAAGTGGGAATCTAGGGTCTTAATAGATCCTGACTCCACCAAGGTCTCCCCTATCATCTTAATCTTCTCCAGATACTTCTTTCATCATATTCTAACATTTTTATCTAAAGCCCCCTTCTTCCCATCCTTTTGAAAAATGCCCATATGAGGAGAAGATTTACCTCGCTTATTTGTATCTAAAAATCCTCTCAAGGTATTTCAATGGCAATTGATTAAATACTTATATATATTAAGATGGTACTTATGCCATTAGAAAATAGCTCCTTAATCATGATTTAGTGGTATTATGCATCTATAATAAAGTTTGGCATAATCCAAATAGTTCCTAATGAGTTGAGCTATTTTGTTATAGTGATGATTGAATAAGTGATGCTTTGAGTCCTATCAGTAAAAATCCTTTGGTGCCTTCACACATAATTCCAACTAGGTGAGTCAAACATGGATGCTCTTTAACCATCTGAGGCTAGACACCTAAGCTATGAGTGTGTGAAGTTTTATATATTTAGATATAAGTTACACCAGATATTTGTGCACAAAATTCTAAAATCAAGGCACCTTAAGACCCACATGAGTATTATTCCAGTGCTTCCACACATAATACCAATCAAGTGAATTGAGCTAGGTAGCTTCCTAAGAACCTACATATAGACACCTATGTCTCTAGGTACATGAAACTTATTGACCTTAGAAAATAGTAATACCAAGTGATGAATAAATATGTACAAGATACTTATGTGCATATGATGAAAGAAAGGCACACAAGATGCTAAGAGTGAAAGACACCTGGAGAGTAAAGTGTTGGATGGCTAGCACTAGGGATTTGTATGGGGTAAGAGAGGCCAAAATAAGAGATGAAAGCATATAGAAATCAAATAATATAGTAAATCACACTTGGAATGGAAGCACAGTAGGAAAAGGAAATAGGATCATGGAGGTTGAATCACATGCATATGAGGCACTACACCCAAGTTGCCATAAGGAAGGTGAAGCTCTTACGAAGTGAAAAAAACATAGGAAAAGACCATCAAGACAAGTTGGAATCCACCCAAAGTGAGGCAAAAAGTAACTATTTGAAGTATATGTCCCTTCACAAAAATTCCATTAGAAAAAATTATTTAGGTTATGGTGGAGGCATAAATATCCACATTGAATGCGTAGGTGACAATGGATTTTCTCAAATTTCATAGGATTTTATGCATTATAAAAACTCTAGACACCATCATGCTATTAATTACCTTAAATTAATATGGTATATGAAATTAGGGTATAAAGTAGCAAGACATTGATTGGTTTAGGTTCTAAACCTCAATATAGTTTGCAAATAGAACTCATAGTGAACTAGGGTGAATTAGAGCTAAAGTAACAAAATTCTACTATAGTGAGGATTTGAGCACCCATAGATGCCAAAATTGAATGATTGTGTAAATAAATGAATTACATTCCTTTCAATATTATCATAGAAAAGCGAGGGACATGAATTGCAAAATAACTAGGTAGAATAAAATCAAAATGACTTAGAGTCCACCATTAATGGCACATGAAACTCAAGAGATGAAGACATAGTCACAGACCTCATGATTGTGAGAAGAACCAATGAAAATTGAATGTTTTGTTAAGATAAATAGACTATAATTTAATTCCAATCATTTCAAGATGGGAAATTAATGCATGAGTTCAATACCACCATAGTCACATAAGGATGACAAAAGGGTGTGTATATAAGAATCAATCATGATAAAAAAGAAGGCACAATCAGTATAATGAGTAAGCATCATCGAGTTCAATTTGAAGGTGCTTGAAAATATGTCCTATCAAGAGATGAATTTCACAAAAGAGGTTTTTTTCAGAGAGAGATAGGTATCCTTTGTGCACACCTGTTGGCTCAAGATATAACCACTACACTATGAGTAATGCACAAAATATAGCATAAGATTGGGTGGTAGATACATGGGCAAATAATGAAGTAGGTGTAACACTATTTCATGTCTCCATTAAAAAAAAATTGGAAACCATCAGTGTAACTCAAGAAAATGAGTTTCTTTGTTTTATTAAGATGAGATAACTTATATAGTTCTGTCTCTTACACATCCATGAGGACTGATTCCACTTTTCAAGGAGACACATGAGGTTGTCAGCTAGACTTGTTAGATGAGTCAACAAACTCCTAGACTCTAGTGTAGACATCCACCAAATGATGATAGATGATGTAAAAGTTGAAAGTGTCATAAATTTCCTTAGGTACTATAATGGAGGTTTCATCTTCCCAATCAAAGACATCAAGGACATAAGAATGATGGCATCTACATGCCTCTTGAGTTAAAAACTATACAATAATAGTCGATGGGGAGACATCACCAAGGCCTACCTATGCATCACTTATCACATGTCATAGGGGGTTAAATTTAAAATCACAAAGTTCATAGTAGATAAAATGGTGAACAATACACTAGAATGTCATATAGTATGGGAGACCTTCTGATGGGGATTGATTATAATCCCAATTTTCATGGAGGATATTGGAGTACCAGATGGTGATGAGAATAACATTTGGGTCTTCCTATGCACAAAGACTCCTCAACATTGAAATATCAAAAATTTACCTCCCCCTAGCCTTCTCCCAAAAATATAAGACTCGTGTGATGGGGTGGTATGTCTAGTACATCAAGGCATTCATAATTAAATGGCACATTTTTGAGGATCTACCTCAAAATATATTTGTCATGGTAGCTTTTTCCATAATGAAACACTTTTATGTGGTGTGTTTGAAACTCATAGATGGAAATAATTATAGCTAGCTAAAGCTCCCATACACCTTATTATCTAAATACTTTAGGGACATGATTTTAAGAATTCCTAGAACATAATAGTTAGACATCTTGATAGAGACTATGGATTTGAAATAGAGCAAGTTTCATAACCAATATGTGTGTTTGGGGGATAAGGAGACCAAGGATGAGAAAGATGAATTAGATCACACTAACATCTATCCCCTCTAAAATGAGGTCATATGTAGGCACATCCACATGATTTACTATGAGATGAAGCTATGGAAGAAGGGTGTACACCTTGAAAAGGATGCTAATCTACCCCTCCAAATTGGAAATGAAGGGAATATATAATTGGTAGTGCTAAAGAAATATCCCCAAAAGAAGAAGGGGGGATACTTGAGGAGATGTAGGAGTGAGTCAAACTAAATATCACCTCCAATGATGAAGCTACCCCCTTTGCATCAAATAATAATCATGTTGACTTTATACCAAGGATTTATTCACCCAAGTTAAAGGGGAAGAAAAATAAGTCCAAAGGGCCACCCAAGATAACCTTGGTAGAGATGGAATTGTAAGAGGCATGTGAGGAAGAAAAATTAAAGAATATGTATGAATAAGAGGAAGAGGAAGAAGATGGAGGGATGAAGGTATAAATCATCCAATAAGACAAAACATGATATGAGCCCAATGCCATAGAATTTCATGAAGCTCTCTAAGGTGATACTACTATTACACTTAAGGAAGTAGAAAAGACATCAAATACTTCACCCTCTAAACTTGCTACATTTCTTCCATGAACTAAGGAGGAAAATAGGTCCTAGAGGATTTAAGTGGGCCTTATCAAGGACCATATAGAAGCAACACTAGAACTAGATCAAAAAAAAAGGCAATGAAGGAAACTAACATGACCCAGGTAGAGATTAATAAGGCTGAGGCTGAGGAGATAAAGTACAAGGAGGAAAATATGTATGAAATAATAAATAAGAGGAAGGAAAAGATAAATAATGACCAAGAGGAAATGATGAAGAGAGAAAAGGAAGAAAAGAGAGTTGACACAAGTGTAGAACACATAAAGGAGAAAGTAGTAAGGGTTCCTAACACTCCCTACAACATAGTGAAAGAAGCCACACCATAGGCACACCCATGTAGTGAAGGGTCACCTTGAGATAAGGAAGGCAATATTGTTACCTTAAAATAGAAAATAGAGAGTGAAAAATAAACCTAACAGATGTAAGAGGGAAAATATGGTGTTAATGAAGAATAAGTAGACAAGAGGGAGAAGTTTGAGGAAGAATCCCTACTATAGAAAGAGAAAACCTCAGACGAAAATGTTGAAGAAAGCAATAGATCTAATAAAGAAGAGCTAGAGTAGATAGAGCTAGTTGTCAAGGAAGAGGAATTTGAGCTGAGTCTATGAGAGAAGGCAAAAAGGGGTTCACTGATGAGGACTATTATATGATGGAATACATGCCCTATATAGGTACCATGATAGAGACATGCTAGTAGCTATCATTTACCTTAGATAATTATATGGGTGAACCTCATTTCAATGTGTTTTATAAGGAAATACTAAGCTTTAATCAACCATAGGAAGAACATGACACCCTTCTTATGAACCCTTATGTAATGAATCTAGTAAGGTCAACCAATGCCTTAATCTGAATGGCATCCTAGGTAGCACTAAAGAACATCATTAACGATGTTATAGACTCAATTTGGAAGGATATCATGCTAGAGGTAGAGGAGGAGATCAAGTCCATGAAAATAAAGTTATAATAATTAGCCACGAATGTATAGGAAGTTGAGCCATCCCTTATAGATGGTATTGACACTTTAAGTTTTTTAGAGGTTGATAAGGTGTGTGCACTAGTGGAGTAGATTCTCCCAATATTGAGGGTGAAATTATCACCAAATTAAGAGGACCTTTGAACTATGATAAATCAAGAGCTTGCCACAAATTTGAAAGAGGTGGAAGAGATTTTCAAAAATCTTTAAAAGGGTGTAGAAGTGGCTGACATGATGTTTTACAACTTCTCTACCCAAGCATCAGCTATCGACACACACAAAAAAAATTCAAAAGAGGATAAAGACACACTAATGGAATGGTAATACACTATTAAAAAGCTTGAGCACATTCAAATCATGGTGTAGGTCAATAATTTTAGCACCCAAATAAAGACCCAAGAGAAAGACTTGGAAGAACTCTTTTATGCCATGTAAATGAAGGCTTGAAAAGAAGGAGCAATCATAGATGGAGGCATAACAAATTAAAAAGAAAGGCTAAAGAATTTTACGAAATATTTGGAGAAAACTAACTTGCTCACTCTTAGCACTACCTACACAAAGATAGACATCATTGTATAATAAATCAAGCTCACAATATCGGGCTTTGAGGACTTCATAGTGGAACTAAAGGAGTGCAGACCTAAGTTTTTTGTGTTAAAAGTGCTATAAGACTAGTATGAGGGTGGACTAAAAAAATTTTATGGGGTAATATTGGGCCCCAAATCCATCTAAATATAATATCCACAATAACACAAAAAACACTTAGGCATGAGTTAATCACTTAGTATGATTATTATTTTGTCATCTTATGGTGCTAGCTAGTAGGTGGATAACCAACTCCTTTTTGACTCAATCATCATAAAAAATCAATCACATGGGATAATCATAGCATAATGGAAGTAGGGTAGTGGAGCTGACAAAATTATTACATTTAATGCCAACTCAACATCCAGTGTGCTCCTTTCACTCAGGTAGTAAGTTACTCCTGAGTGCTATAAAAGCTAAGCTTAATCTAGTTAATGGGGGAAATGAGTTAGAGTGGAAAAGATCTGTAGGATTACTTTTGAATATCATATCCACCATTTATCTTAGGTTTTAGCATAGACACCCTTGAGGATCCTCATTATAGTTCCCAAGCTTCTATATAAGCCTCTAGGCCTTTGGAATCTTTAAGATGAACAATTGCTCAATTTCTATAAATGAATACTATGTATTTGAACTCTATTTAATAATGAATGTCATTTCATCTAATGAGTTCTAGTATGGTTTATATGGTTATGTTTATAAGATTATACTGAGAATCGTTTGTGTAATGTTTCAATAGATTAAATGACAACATTTATATTATGAATATTGAGTTTTATCAAGCTTTTAGCCCCACATATTCATGGCATTATTTTAGTTTATGATGACATCATCAATCTATATTGGAAATAATCCAAGTATAGGAAATACCCCATGCCTTATGATGATACTTATGCCAAATCACAATCCTAATTTTAAGCCTTCCATCTAAGTACTTCATTGACCCTCTTATACCTAGATGATATTAAGATAAGGAAACCAAAGGATTGTACTCACGAAGCTACAGGACCACATCATATAGGCTTGCACTAACAGATAGTCAATTTCACCCTAGAGTAGCTTGTACCAAGGAACTTACCACCATCATTGAAATAACCAAGTCCTTAGAAGATAGAGTTACACTATGGAATAATTAGCCCAATGTGGGACTCAATCCTATCTCTACTATTCTTTAGGTTAGCACCTAAGGATTGCACCTTATGTGAATTGATGCCAACATAGATGAGTATTAAATTTTTAGTGCCTTATGACTAGTCAAGGCTTATGTTAGGTTGTAACAAGTCTAGATCTGACTTGGATAACTAAATAAATGCCTAACAAGGTTGATGGCTTAAGACCCTTGCTTTTCTATAACACATGGAAAATTAAGTGAAATAAAGGAATGGATAGGGATAATAAATATAATTTAATTAATTAAAACAACTCGACATGATTAATGAATTGATTAAAAGAGATATAAATCAAGGGTTTGGCTAAATAGAAAAATTACAAAATTGTTTAAGTACCGAAACTCTATATAATTTTCACATGAAATATTCATACTCTATAGCAACCATTTTTTGTAAAAATATGGATATTCCTCAATTTTCCATGATTGAATATATTAAACAACCTAAATATAAGAATCATTTACTTAAGTGTAAAAAATTAGACTTGTTGGGTGCATTTTCAGAGGTTCCCACCCTTATCACACATGTAGAGGATACACACAAATATATCAAGAAACATTTAGTAGAAATGAATCATATGGTTATGGAGTTAGAAAGGAGTATAATGTTATAATTAAAATTATAAACTCGATAATTGTAATACAAATAATAATATAGTCAACCCAATGCTTAAACTTTATGTATAGAGTCAATCTCCATATTTTGGTCTAATATCAAGCACAACCAAGCTGTTATTAAGTAGTGAACATGGGTATATTCTCTATTTGGATAAAAAATACCACATAAAACAAAAGATGATACAAATATTTGTTGACCTCCTATATGAAGGAAACTCCACTCCCAAGTATGATGGGAATAAAAATGTGAGTATCATCTTTATTTCCATAATGACATGCACAAAATTGAAAAATAGATCTATATCAATTTAGGTCATGAAGGAGTTTAAAATTAAATTTGAAAAAAAGGCCATCACCTAGAAGGTTTATTACATAAATAGATATGATTCCACAATGGCAAGGAATGTCTAGATATCCTATGACATGATCTCAACCAAAATGGATTATGACTTAGATACTGCACTGCATGAACAATACTTATAAAACATGAAGAAAATCAATAAAGGAAAAATAATTCATGGATTTTATTATGGTTCATTATTATTAATACTTACAATGTATTTGACACACCATTTTAGGGAATGAAGGGTAGGTGTAATGGAATTCAGATACACCCATAGGATCCCAAATCTTAGAATCCATAAAAGGTATCCATGCATTATTAAAAGTAGAAAATTTATTGCAATGGGAGAAGATAATTAGGATCATGGTATAAGACAAATTCAAGATCTCTAAGGAATTTTTTCATAAATATTTTATAGAGGATTAATTTGTGATAGACATAGTTAATATTTTCATTAAACCCTTTATTAAAAATTTTGTACCTCTACCACCTCTGCCTTATGAAGCTATCAATGAAAAAGTTGAGGTAGTCATCATTGGGTCCAAAAGTCTACTACCATATCTTAGGGAACAAAAAAAAGTGATCTATGGAATGGATTTAATCAAGAAGAAGGGGAGGAAAAAAAAAATGAGGATCCATTACCACCAAGGGAGAAAAGATTTATGAGCTTCAAGTTGGTACCCACAAGTCATCCAAACCAAAAAAAATGTTATCAATCTAAGGTATTTGAATGAGGATGAGGATGAAGAAGAGGATATGACTAAATTCATTGTTAATAAATCTACCATAAGAGAAGAGTTGGGGTAAGAAGAGATGGCAAAAAAGGGTACCCCCTTACTCACATAGGAAAAGGAAAGTCTCACCTGGTGGACACTTATCCTCAAACTCAAAATGAAAAATCCACATAATAGAGGAACTTGAAATGTCCCCTATTAAATCCCTCATTGGAATACAAACCCTATTATAAATAAGTAGAAGAAAAGGGGGAAGGATCTAAACACTATAATAAAAACACAAGGGGAACAAAAAATAGAAAGGTACCAAATCTAAAATGAAAATAGTGATAACTGACTTATAATTAGAGTCCTCATAGAGATTGCATAAAGAATAAATAAGGAAATTTATAGAGAAATAGGTGAACATACAAGTCCTAATTATGAAAACCCCCACTGGTATGTTTCACAATAAAGGAAAAATAATCAATTTAGAGAGTTTACATATAAATGTATATTCTATTGGATACATTAGGGTGATAAGGGTAATTATAGACTATATTGAGTTAATTTCATACACTTTAGATGATGTTATAGAAAAAATTATACAATACTTGAAAACCATCCTCATTTAGAGCAAGCAAATAAGTAAAGAGGATAAAATTATGGTGTAGAAATACAAATAATAAGATTTACAAAAAACCATCGTAGAGTCCCCACTATATCCACTTAACTAGGAAAGACTGTTAAAAATCCAACAAATGGAGTTAATATATAAGCATAAGACATATATTCATTGATGCCTTCTAAAATAGAAAATAATTATAAAAATACAAGGAAATAGAGGAAGAAATGATTTAAAAATTCAAGCAAATAGAATAGGAACTTAAGGAAGAAAACAAGATAATTTAACAAATTGTAAAAAGAGACACCCAAAATGCTAAACAACTATTGGGAGAAAAGAGTGGAGAAATAAAAAGATAAGAAGGAGGAATCAGATAAGATGAAAAGATAACAAGAGGAAGAAAATAATAAAAGGAATAAGAGGATAAGAGAGTTGAGGATTAAAAAAAATTGTAGAAGAAGAGAATAAAAAGAAAGAATGGGAATAAATAATGAAAGAAGAACAAAAAATAAAAGTGGAAGAAGAAGAAGAAAGAAAAATTCAAGAATTTAAAAAAATAATTTATATGAAGAGAATAATAAAAATTTGGTATATATAAAACAAAAATAAGAAGAGGATCAACAGAATCAAGAGTTAGAAAAGAAGTAAATAGAATGATAAATCACTTTGTAGCAAAAGGGTAAGGAAAAGGAGATAATTTCAAGAGTTGAAGATACCACCTAGGTTATTATACAAAATACTTCATGCAAAATAAAGGTAAGACAAGAATTATAAAAACCCCTAGGGATCAACCAGCATACATCAAATTAGAATTATCAAAGAACAAACAAAACACTTCCACTATCCTAGTGCCATCAAATTTTCTCCACCATACTGAAGTAGGGAAAATTGAATTAGTACTATAGAACCTAACCCCTACTAATAAATAAATACTAGGGTAGACTCTCATTTAAAGTGATAAATGGGATTGGATGGTATGATGTGTCACCTTGGAGGAAAGAATTAATAAAAATTTAATTGTCTTGACCACTGCTCAGCCATAGTTTGATCCAAACACAACTCTACTAATAGAACAATAGCTAGTAGAAACAACGGAAATTTTTATCAACAATGTTGGATCCATAGTGGATATATGTCTCATTAAAATTAAGGATAGAGAGGAATACAAGGAGGATTTGTTAGGGCCACTTCTAGGATACAATCAACCTATTAGAATATCATATAAGGCATAAGTAATAAATGTGAAGGAGAAATTAGAAGATACATCCACCTACTTCACTTACTCACTCAACTATCCCTTGTTGAAAAATTATAATAAATTTGAGTTGTAGGAAATGGAAAAATAGTTTAGTGTATCCTTAACTTGCTTTAGGGCTCAGCTCATACTTCCACTATAGAATAGGCTAAAATGATATCCCTTTATGAATGCTACAAGGTTAAATAAAGATAGTGGATATCTATGTATGAATAAATGAAGGAATATGGTGAGTACCTAAGTAATCAAATGGATAAAATTGAGGTACACAGTAAGACACATACTAATTACTGGACCTCATTAGAAAAAAATCCTATCTCGAATGACATAATAATGGATTAAAAAGAAAATGTGGCCATATAAAAATGATTTTGGAGTCTAACAAGATAATTTTGGATTGGGAGACTTTTAACCAAACTATGGTAAGTATTAGTAGAATATGCCCAAGAAAGTGTCACCAACTTCATGATATCCAACCATGTACTATATTAGTTCCAAAAAATTGTTTCACTTAGGTGGATTAAGGAGATTTTTGTACCTGTCAACACTTAGAGTTATCTCAAGGATGAGATAAAGATATAAAATTTGGTAGAATGTTTTAAGGATTCTTTATCAGCTGAAGAACCAAATTGTAGAGGTTTTTATCACATGAACATAACACTTATCCAAATTGATAGAATAAAGGATTATACCAAATAAAAATACAATAAGAAAGAATGATTTATGGAGGCAAAGGATGACTTGGTTAGGGAAAAGTCATGTCTCAAATAGACATTACCATTGAGTTATGTTTTTTTGGTTCAACATTTATGCCATATCATTATATTATATAGATAAGGATAAAAAGATTTGAATCAAAATAAAGATAAATAAGACAAGGGTTAAAAATCAAAGCAACCTATGTATTTTTGTTATATAATAGATAAAATATTAATAATTGTATTGAATATTTATTAAAATATTATAAAAGATAAGAGTAGAGTAGGAAATAGTGTGTTGTGTTTAGTGTGCATATGTTACCATAAATATAGTCACTACATTTTTTATTTTAAGTGAATGCTAAGGAATATAAACAATACTAAAAATTGAGATACATTAGTCTAACTAAAGTTAACCTATATAACATAAAACCATATACAACCAATAGCTTTAAATTTTAAGTCAAAATCTATCATGAGTGGACATTGATCTATACATGTTTCCTTGGAGGGTCTACATGGGACAAGAAGGACATTTGGGGTGTACCTATCAACATGAAATGTGGCTATCACATGTACTAATTTTATTTATTTTATCAAAATTTTAAATAATAGACTAAAATGAGGCATTTATAGACATGAATTTGGTATTAAACACTTGGAAACATCAATTTTGACATATCTTTAAATACTTGGACTTGTACATACAAATTTGACTCTTTTTCATAGTTTTCCCTATCCACTTACCTTTATAATGTATTAGGCAACCTAATTTTGTATCACATATATTCATGATCACCCAAATCTATGGAATAAAACTTTATTACCCTAATCAAACTATCACCATATTCTAAATCATTAATTTCACCTCTGGATAGTGTTATAAATAATTGGGTGATTACAATTTTCCATAGGTGTCTACCTCTAATAATACTATCAAATATCCCTTAATGGTTAATTTTTAAATTTGTATGTTTCCCTTATGTCATCATAGACACATTTCATATATCAGTTATAGGGGGAAATATCAAAGAGGCATTTATAAATACAAAATAAGCATAATGTATTAGTCACTTAGCAATTACTTGGGACTACATTGAGACTCAATTTAAAATTTTATAAATCCATTTACAATGTCTTGAGACATTACCAAAAAACTCATGCACATTCAAAAACCTTCAAAAGAACATCCCTAAGGATAAGTTTAAACAAATATGCAAGGTCAAAGCTTCAAGTCGTCAAGTGTAAAAATAAAATAATTGCATCACATTCAAGCATGATCATGATGGTCCAAACATACACCTAAATATAAAAACTACATATGACTTGATCCTTCTTCAATGTATTGGATCATATAAAATTCTAAATCACTCAATGAGGAGTTGTTCGTGATATGTAAACCATATTTTTAATCCCAATTTGCATGTCTATATTATTTCCAAAGTTAATCTAATTTTGAAAGTGTTATCACCAAAATTTACACCCTTGAGGATTTTTTTCAATCCTCCTCACTTAATTGATAGCATGGAGATGCCTCTAGATTGTGGGTGGCCTAATTAGTGAGGTGAATCTCTAGATAGGGTTATCTCCATTGATTCTATCACCTTGAACTCCTACTAGATATATTTCTTAGAAGGTAAAGTGTTAAAGATAACTAAAAATAACCTAATATAGGGAGGTAAGGCACCAAATTAACATCCTTCACTTGAAAATAGTACACTAATAACATGAACTAGGCTTTAATATGATCACACTACTCAATAAGAACCTTAAAACATGCATGTTTCAACATGGAAGCCATAAACAATATATGGAATGAGAGGTATAGTCAAGAGGTCTAAGAAGAACACTAATGACTGAAATCCACTTTCAAACCACATAAATCTACCTCAAACTCCTCATGTGACCTACAAGAATACAATCCATTGTAAAGAGCTAGGAGAGTACAAATAAGAGAGTAAAATAACTACTACTAGCATTAATCAACAATCACACATGTACACTAGTTTCAAGCATATGATAAGGTAAGAATAATATTTATTCAACATTCAAAGGAATAGTTCAAGTGCTTAGTTGAGTAGGTATTTTCCATAGTTATCCAAAGGATCCATAACAAGACATTCAAGGTTAAATATATATGAGAATATGAGAAGGATAGAAAAAGATAGGTGTAATGGATGCATAGACAAGTTTCATATACCTCAATTATGTTACAATTATAAATGTAAGAGAGTCTAAGATTAGTTTCATCCATCTCCTTGGCATGTGTTGGCTCAACTTTATGAGGAACTCCACCAAGTGTCATAGGAGCTCTCGTTTGATGAGTTACAAGCACTTATTTAAAGAGTAGTTACCACTTTTAAAAATTATCACATGTCATCCAAGCTTCATGAAGCAACCTCCATACCATCATATGCCTCTCCATGCTTCCTATACCTTCCACTAACAAATTTTCTTCACTCTTTTCAATGGTATAGATTCTCCTTCATCATCCCTATAGGCTTAATAGTTTAATAGGTGTGAATTGATTAGTATTAGCCATTAGAATGGAAATAATACCACCATGAAAAATTGATACAAAGTGTAATATCCTATCTTAAACCCTCTAATACCATGCTAATAGGCATGTAGACTATCTTCTAGGCCAAAAACCTTTTTTCACTATGTTTTCTTCTTTCTTGAGCCTATTTTACTAATTAAAGGCTTTTGGATCAAAATTTTATTTTATTTTAAAGTCCTCATTCATCTCTTAATGTGCTCAAATCACCTTGAATTTTCATATAGAATCTTCATAACCTTATTTTGGACTTACATAATCCTACTCAAGCATATAGTCTATTTGTGTTGTAAGGTAAAATGAAGTTTGAGATAATAAGATGTTTTTGGGTGCTAAAATATATCTCATGAATGATTAATAATATTAAATTTAGGTCATTAAGATAAAACTTTGATATGTAGGATCATAGTTCTCCCTTGGATAAGTACTTAAAGAGACATTATAACCTATTATCTTGAAGTTTGTCACCCATTGATGATTTATAGGAGTATGAAATACATTGAAGAGATTAGAATCACTATGGAAAACTTCATTTCACCTATTTCATCTAACAATACAACTTCAAACTCCTTTCATATAAGACTGACATGCTCAAACTATCAAAATAAGGCCATTTGACACTACACTAACCATAAACATGAATAAAAATTAAATTAAATGGAATTTAAGGATTATAAGAGTACTCAAGAGACCATCCCCAACCGTTTTCATCCATTCATTTGACCTTAGGACTCTACACATGAGGAAAACCAACCATGTTGGTGTATAAAGCTTCCTTTTTGTCCCTTAACTTCTTAATAATTATTTATAAATTTACAGGGATGAACCAAAAAACAAATACCATAAAGTGGAAGGACATTAATGACATATCATATGTCTAATATACTATCCTCCAACTCTCTATC
The DNA here is from genome assembly GCA_037957365.1 of Torreya grandis. Lineage (NCBI taxonomy): Eukaryota > Viridiplantae > Streptophyta > Pinopsida > Cupressales > Taxaceae > Torreya > Torreya grandis. Next base: position 6,379 of record JARHVA010005684.1, on the reverse strand, counting down.
TCCTAAAATTAGCAAATGCAAATTCGTTGACCTTCTTAAGCTATAAAGAAGGTTGATGGAGAAATAGAGTGGGTTTTTGCATTATTTGGATCTACATGTCAAATATATATATATATATATATAGTTTTGCCTAAGAAGACCATTTGGAACTATGGAATATTTTTCAGCTTGTCAACCACTAGACACCCTCTACACAAGACCACCAAAAGCATGTTTTTCTCAAGATTCTAACTATTTTTCCTCTTAGAACTATTGGACATGTTAAACCCAGTGAATTTTCACCCTCCTCTAACCTGTATGGATGTGGAAGAATATTTACAAATTCCACACACCCTTTCTTAACTATAATTATCTATAAAACTCTTCTTTTATGCATTAGAGAATGATAAATAGTAGTTATAAGTGAATTCCAAATTTGAAAGTCAGTTATGAAAAACCTTTAGAGAAAGTGTATAGTTAGGTATAAACATGATGTCATCACCAAGGTGTTAGATGAATTGAAACATCCTATTTTCCAAAGACAACACCTTTATATTTGATTTTACTATTAAGTATCCTCTTTATCATTGAAAATCATAATAATACTAATGTAACAAGGTACCTTATTTTTATCATAATTACCTTAAAACTTATAAATAGCCTTAGAAACAATGTGATTCACTTACTAGTTATAATTCTTTGACCATTTTGACTAGATTTAGGCCACGGTTATTCCTCAAAGGGTCACCACCTTGTCTTATTAGGCATGCCCCTACATTAACCTATTTTTCCACTTACCTTAACTTTATAAAATTTACCTTAAATAATGCTAAAAATAACATGAAGACCATAAATAATAACCACTTGATGATAAGACAAAATGACTTGACCTAACTCCAAACTATACCATCCTAAATTACCTTGTAATTTGCTAAGGGAGACACATTACCTATCAACTTAGATCATTAGTGACTAACACAAATCATTATTAATGGTTATAAATAAAGTTATGATAAATCAAGTGATAAGTTTACAATGATCCTCATTCAATGTATCAAAATTTTGGATAAAATCTTTGGTGACTTCCTAGGATTCCATGCCTATTATGCACTTTATACCAGTTGCCTAGTTCATCAAATGGGATATGGAGTCATATCATCTCAACACAAAGAATTAATTAACCTTCACACTTGACTAAAAACCTCTTGAAATTAATAGATAGTTTAGTACTTCACTAACACATCAAGATAAAACAAACACACCAAATCAAGGCACACATACAAATAATAAGGCAAAACACATTGTGCTAAATAACTTAGAGGAAAGAAAAAACAAGAAATACTATGTAAAAATAACCTTAAGAATTGATCATCATGGATCAAAAATAAAACTCTTTGAGTCACCTTTATGTGATAATCAAGGATGATGTGTAAGCTAATACTCATATTTTATTATATCTTGACCAACTCCTTCCTTGGCCACCAATTTATTTGGATTGAACTTAGGTGGATCTACAACAACAAACATATCTCCCACAAATACAAACTCATAATTGTCTTTAATATTTGCCTCATATTATTTTACATCTTTGGCAATGTGAGAGATGGCCAAGGTGACCATGGTTTCATTAATAAGGGTTGAAACATCCTAATATTCATCCTATATTGACTCCTCAAATTCTATCTCTTGTTAATCTTGAAGAGTACCACATTCATCATTCCTTGTTACACCATATATTTTAACTTCTTGGTGATAATTGGTAGGATTTGTTATAGATTTATGCACTTTGTACTTCTCATTAGCAACTTCTCCATTTTATTTTTAAGGTGTTATCCTACCAAACACCTAAAAATCCTTGAACATGTCCAAGTAGGACATCTACATGTTTTCAAGACCTCCTTGAACATACTCATGTGACTAAACAAGGTCATAAAACATGGTTTTCTCTTCAAGGGTATTCTCATGCATGTTTTCATCATGATATTTGGCCAATACAAAAATATTAGCACTCTCATCATGGGCTATAGATTAATTATCCAAACTAAAACAAAAAAGAATTAGTTCTTCCCAAAAGGAATCTTCTTATTCATCCTTTAAAATCATATCAAGCTCAATTTAAATCCTTCAATTCTCTTCAGGGATAAAAATCGAATCAAATTCTTCAAATTCTTTAATAGACTCATGATAAGGCTTAAAACTATATTCTTCAAGTAATATATTTTATCCATGAGGTTCAACAAGATCAATATCGAATGTATCTTCAAGAAGACATACCTCATATTTAGTTACAACCTACTCAACTTATGCATGTTAATCTTTCTCTTCATCAAGGATCAATCCATGAGAGATGGATTGGTTTTCCTCTTCCTCCATGAATAATAAAGGTTCATCTTCCCATTCAAGACTCAATTCATCATGTCTCTCTTTTTCTAAACCTAATCCATTCTCTTCAAGGACACTGCCAACTTCACCAACTTTATGTTTTCATTCACCTTCCTATTCTAGAGGGATCACATTAATTCCAATAAATTCAATTTCTTTGATGAGACTTTGGTACAAATATAGGCATGCTTGATCAAGATCTTATTCTTCACTCTTTTCAATGGAATAATTTTAATAAGAGGTGGATTTCATGTTAGCTTGAATTACTCCATCAAGACCATGTTCCTCACCATCCTTGAATACTAATTTTTTTCCTTCTTAAAAAATAGGAGTACCAAAAAAGATTTCCTCATTATACACACTAGAAAAACTATGCTCGTAGCCTTCTTGAGGCTCACTTGTAGTTAATTAATATTTATTTTTAAGAATTTCCACCTCATCACCTAGTTTTGATAATCTCTCCTTCACATCTAAATGTCCATATTTTTCCCTCAATGCAATTGATTTTCCTTCACAAAAAGAGATGATATGAGTGAAAGATAATTCATTATCTTTATTGAAACCTACTAGAGTGTCCTTCCAAATTAGGGCTTTAAGATTACTAGGCTAATCATGGTGTTCTTAAAGGGATGAAAGAGAGAACTTAATTGAATATTTAATATGCTTATCTTTCCATGCTTCAATTAATTTTTAAAACTTGGAAGTGTCTTTAAATTCTCGGATGGATTCAACCTCAATTTCTAGTGTAGGTGAAGAGTTAGAAGAACTTGAGAGATATTTTGAATTGGATTCCATACACTTATCCTTTTATTGAATTTTGATGGGCATGGGATAAGACTCTCTCTCAAGAATGGGCATGACATAATCAGGGGTCTTGGTCCAAGAATGTCTCAAAGAAGGAATGGTCTTAGGCTCTTTAGGAAGTGTGGGTGAAGATATCAGTGACATAAACCTCTCTTGATGACATATTTAAACTTCAGATGAGTTTGGAGAAAAAGAAGGTTAATATGGAGGAAGAGGCATACAATATTGAACATATTACATTTGATGCCTCTCTTCAATTACCAATCTAATATTAAGAAATTGAATCATACCTCTTATTTATATCACATCATTAATTGACAAATGTTGAATTTATTTTTAAATATCTACCCACAAAATATTAAGTATATTTAAAAGACTCTTCATCATTTGAATTTTTTTATTTTGAATATAAGGTAATATATCTCTCTTTCTTTATTGATCTACCTCATTTATATTTCCAAACTTGTAATAGTTTGTTTAAAATCATAGAGATTAGGATTAGAAACAAAATGACTGTAACAAGGTTGAATAGAGGGATGAGTAGGCTGCCAAGGAGGCTGGGTTAGGTTGGGAAGGGGAAAATAAGGCTACTAATGACCTTAATAATATTTAAATTCTATAACTTAAGGTCCACTTGGGGTGAATCCATGAATATCATAGACCTGATATGGAGAATATGATGGTATATAATATGCATCTTGACCAAAAAAATGATTAAGACACATACCAATTTTATAATTTTAGACAATTAGGCTACTTATAGTTATTTATATTCACTTGGAGTTATCATTTTTTCTTGAATTCATGCCTCCAAAGGCTGATGTATTGAATAATAACATCAATAACTCATTAATGGGATGCAATCCTAGTCCCATCAGGCATGCCAAAACTATTATGACCAAAAGTTACACCCTTGAGGAGGTTATTCAAGGATCATCACTTAATTGATATCATGGAGGCACATATAGGATATGGGTATAATAATCATTGAGTTTAATCTCTATGTATGGCTATCTCCCTTGATGTTATCACCATGAACTACTACTAGATATATTGCTTATAAGGGAAAGGGTTAAAAATAACTAAAAATAACCTAGAGGGTTAGATATAACTAAAAATAACCTAATCTAGGGAGGTTATGTACCAAATAAACATCTTCACTTAAACATAATGTGCTAATAACATGAATTAGGCCTAAATATGATCACACTACTCAATAAGGACCTTCAAGCATGAGTATATCAACATGGAGGCCATATATAATGTATTAAATGAAAGATCTATTAAAGAGGTATAAAAATAACACTAATGATATAAATCCACTTTAAACCCACATAAAGCTACCTCAAACTCACCATGTGACCTAAAATAAGGTAATCCATTGCAAAGAGGTAAGAGAAGATAAATGAGAGAGATTAAAAACACTACTACTAGCTTTCAACAATAATCACACAATTACATTAATTTTAAGAATATGATGAGGTAATAATTAAATTTATTCAAATTTTAAAGGCATATTACAAGTGTTTATTTTAGTAGAGCTTTGCCATACTCAGTCAAAATATCTATAAAAAGACTTCTAAGGCTGCATATATAAGAGAATGTGAGAAAGAGAGAGAAAGAGAGGCATAGGTTATGAATAAACAGGTGTCATCCACATAAATTATATTAAAATGAAAAATGGAATATATTCTACTAATATTAGTTTTATCCATCTCCTTGACATGTGTTGGCTCAACTTGATGATGAACTCCACCAAGTGGCATAGGATTTCTTGTTTAAAGAGTTAAAAGCACTTCCTGAAAGAGTAGTTAACACTTTAAAAACATAACACATGTCATCTTGTCTTCATTAATAAACCTCCAAACCATTTTATGCCTCCCAATGATTCCTATATATTCCATTGACACCAATTCTTCATTCTTTTCAATGGTATAGATTCTCCTTCATCATCCCTATAGGCTTACTAGTTCATTATGTCTGACTTACTTTGTGTTATCCATTGTAGTGGAAATAAGACCACCATGATGAATTGATAAAAAGATAAATATATATCTTGGACCCTATAATACTACTAAAATCATCATTATTATTTTCTATACCTATTAATAGGCTTGTAGATTATCTTCTCGACCAAAAACCCTTTTTCACTATGTTTTCTTCTTTCTTCAGCCCGATTGACTCATTGAATCCTTTTGGATGAAAATGATTTTGTTTTGAGTCCTCATTCATATAATAATGTTCTAAAATCTAATTTAATTTTCATATATAATCTTCATATCCTTATTTTGGCTTACACATTCCTAATCAAGTATACAATCCATTCGAGTTGCAAGGTGAAATGAAGTTTGAGATAACAAAATGTTTTAACATGATTAAATAGACATATCAGTTAATTAAGATAAAAAAATTATTCTAATGGTGACCTAAAATATTGCATCCATGTAGGGTTATAGTCCTCTCTTGTATACACACTTAAAGAGAGAAATTATAACTTCTTACATTGGAATCACTATATAAAACTTTATTTCAATTATCTAATGCAAGAATACAACTTTAAACTCATTATGCATAGGATTTTCATGTTCAAACTATGAAATAAGGCCATCTAACACTGTACCAACCATGAACATCATGAAACGTGAAATGAAATGGTATTTCAAGGTTATAATAATTATTATGAGACCATTCCAAACCATTTTCATCCATTCATTTGACCTTAGGACTCTAAACTTAGGTAAAACTAATATTGGTGGGATTTGAAGATTTTTTTTATACCCCTTAACTTATTAATTATTATTCATAAAGTTAAGGGGATGAGATACAAAACTAATTCCAAAAAGTGGAAGGGCATTAGTGTCTCCTCTTATGTCTATTATCCTAGCTTCCAACTCTCTATCTCTCTCTCTGTCTCTGTCTCTGTCTCTGTCTCTCTCTCTCTCTCTCTCTCTCTCTCTCTCTCTCTCTCTCTCTCTCTCTCTCTCTATCTCTCTCTCTCTCTGTCTCTCTCTCTGTCTCTCTCTCTCTCTCTCTCTCTCTCTCTCTCTCTCTCTCTCTCTCTCTCTCTCTCTCTCTCTCTCTCTCTCTCTCTCTTAAAAGTTACAAATGTAAACTAGTTACCCTTCTTGAGCTACCAAGAAGGCCAATGGATAAATGGAGTGTCTTTATCTCTCTCTCTCTCTCTCTCTCTCTCTCTCTCTCTCTCTCTCTCTCT
>JARHVA010005683.1:885000-1134278 GCA_037957365.1 Torreya grandis | reverse complement strand
TGATGAAACTAGAGATCCATTTGTATACCTTCAAACCTTTCAGAAGGCTTTTCCATCTCATGTGAGTCCTTTGATTGTATTAAAATTGTTCCAGTAAACATTAGTGGGGAAAACATAGAATTGGTTCTTTCATCTACTCCTCATTATCTCATTACACACATATGATGACTTAAAGAAGGAATTTCTTAGATATTACATAGCAAACATGGGTCCTCATGTAACATATGATAAACTTGCCACATTGCATCAGAATACTTCAGAGCCAGTTAGTGATTATATCTTACAATTCAAGATGCACATGTTAAGATTGATCTATAAACCAATATATTTAGAGATTCAACATAACTTTATTAAGGGGTTTCATCAACATCTCCTCAAGCATTTATTATATCAAAGAGAGTCCTCTTTTAGGAACTTATGTTATATAGTTCTAGCCTTAGAAAATAAATTAGGATTGATTGAGGCAGATTCAATTGATTGAATTAATCTATACTTCATAACAGTACTTCCATCTACATCTCCTAGCATATAGCATCCACCATGTCCTAAACAAGATAGGAGACCTCAACCAAGAAAGCAACCAGTTAAGAATAGAGAGTTAGTCTCTAGAGCACAACCTATAATATGCACTACAAAAAATAGTAACAAGGTGCCACTATAGTTTGATTCAGAGTGGGATATCCCATGTGTCATATTATCATCACTACTAGATAATATGTTAATCACATTACCTTATACTCATTAATGAGATCCACATCTCTTACATACACAACCATATCAGCCCATTTTCAACTATCATCATATCCATGGATACAGAGATAATGATTGTTAGAGACTCAAGGATTGAAATTGATAGATGTGTTAATAATGTCATCATATCATTTACACAAGGGGCATCAAGATCTCCTCCATTATGGATTCATAGACGTCATTCCTCCACAGCTGAGTCATCCCAAGACATTCCTTCACTGGAATCATCGATTACTCATTGTGAGAGTAATTCAACTTCTAGGATAGAGCTTCATAAGATATCTCCTATTCCACCTATTTAGAAGGTTTAGAAACTAGTACAATGAGAGCAGCCTACATATAGCATTGTAGTCTAAGGAATACATAGTGCAATTCCATATACATATCTAGCATAGTCAAAGGCACCATAATAGAGTACCACTCTAGAGAGATATTCACTATGATTGAGTTTTTTGGGTCCTATCTCATGTAAAAACCCATTATGATTAATATTAAATGAACACACATCATAGAGTACTGCTCCAAAAAGATATTCACTATGGTTGCATTTTATGGGCCCTATCTCAATTAGTAACCCACTATGATTGTGATTAGACAAGCCTCCATCATAGGTTATAGTTCTATTTCAATCTATTACTCAGTCATATACATCATAGTAGAGGCCATAGGGTGTTATTTCATGTAGTAATCCACTATGATTGTGGATAGATGAACCTTCTTCACATCACATAGCTTTAGTTGCTCATCTAGTAAGGTTACATTTGGTAGATCCTCCACACATAGTTATAGTTAGTGTATAATATATAGTATCAGATACAGTGTATGTTCCTACATATCATGAGCAGTATGGGCACTTCTTTAGTTGGCCATTAGGGTTTAGATAGGGATATAACATAGAGTGATACAACACACATTTATACCAACATCAGTTCATAGCTTCACTTCATGGGGCAATGATGGAGCCAAAAGGATAGCCTTTGTATTCTTGAGCCACCTAATCAAAGGGATTAGACATATAGTCCAAATATTGATTATCACATGCATGATTACATAGCTTCACTTAGTGGGAAATGATGGAGCTAAAGGACCAGCCTTTGTATTCTTAAGTCACTCACACATAACTCTCTCTGACATCCCCTTATACTAATAACTAACATTCCTAGTTCCACATAATCCATCCCTATCCAAACTAAATTATCTAAATCCTGACCTTACCAATATCTTATTTTACCAATCTTACACCAATTTACTTTATCAAAATAATTTACCAATTACAAAACTAGCACAAGTTCTTTACATATATTCAAAATCAAACCTAAAATCACACTTTACATAGCATGAATAATCAAAATCACATCCCAATATATCATTCTATCAAAGCATATGCAACCTCAAAATCAATACCAAATCAACTATTTATAAACAACCATTTGCAACAAATATAACAATATATTTCAAATCCCATAACACAATATGCATGAGTCAAAATCAAAACCAATATCCATATATACATAACAAAGTTTTAAAAACATATGCATCACATCAAATAAAATCAATCATGAATGGGTGTCAAGCCCTCACTCTTAATCTCACTCTCTCCTCTAGTACTAGTCCCATAATCCAACCTAGCACTTGATGACTACACACCTCCTCGAGCTCCCAAATGCCTCTTACAATGACTTTCTCACTCTAGTATCCAACCATGATCCTCACTCAAGTCCATATACTACCTCGAAATATTCATGTACTCATCCATAATCCTCATACTCATTGATCTAAAATTGAGTGGGGGCATCCTATGCCTATCTATCTTAGCCCTCAGCTCATCTCTCTCTCTCTCTCTCTCATTGCTCTTACATATATAGTTGTTGCTATCACATCTCTATCAAAAAAATGAGCATGAACACTAGCTATAACTATCACCCACTCTATCAAACCCTCCTCCACTACATCATCAAGTACATGCGGTGTGATATCTAAGAGTGTCAACTCAATGATGATCTCCCAATACTCATCATCTCCACTTCTTACCCCAACCTATGTTTCATCCTGAGCACCTCCCAATCCACCTACACATAAATTATGACACTATATTAGTTATATAATTTTAGTTCAAAATCAAAATCACAAACTTATACATAATTCAAATATAATTTTTGCTTACCTCCCATCATCTAGATCGATACAGGATCCTCATACTTAAGAGCATCCCCTCCATCAATAGGATATAATGGAACCCATCAATACCTAGCCCACCATGTGTTATATGCCTCTATACATCTAACATCATCTACATCAAGAATATATATAGTTTCATCCCATACATCTAAAGGTAATGGTGCTAACTCAACCTTTATAGGCCTCACATGAGCTCTTGCCCTCACTGTCCCTGTGTACTCCTCACCTATACCCATGCTTCTAGGGGCACATCTTGTGGTACCCCAAACTATATAGTCACATGCTTATACTTAAATTGCTCATACACTCTAACCCAGTGATCATGTATCCAACAACTAACCATCATATACCGCAATTGCACTCCATCCTTAGCCCACCTAGGAAATCCTCTATAGGGTCTCCATATGATATCATGAACCACCAATCTATCTAAAATTCATCTATAATAATCTATCCTAGGAGATAAAATAGATAATGTACTCATCCACCACTCCCCAAATCGCCATGATGATGCCCACTCTAGCCTATGTAACCCAATCGATCACATAACTACAATGTGCTCATGAGCCCAACAATGTAATGAGGTAGCTACACTCACACCACCACTAAAGGCCTCCTATGTGAAACTATAAATATCCTTTTATAGGAGGGAAAGCATAATCTTACCCCATGAGAACCTAATGTCATATACCTCAACACTATGACTAATCATATGCATCATATATGTAATAGACACTTCACTCCCATCTATAGCAACAAACAAAGCCAACAACATGACCAACCACTTTCATAGATGTAAAACACTAGACTGTATTATGATTGATAGCAACACATCAATATCACTACCTTTCTAATGTATGCCTGAGGGCACACTAGCAAAATAGAAGGAAGCATGCTCAATAACATCATCATGCAATGTCACACACCATCCACTAACTGGCAAATGCAAAATATGATACACATCCTCTAGAGTCATAGTAATATCCCCTTTAGGAAGCCAAAAAGTACATGTATCTACATTCCACCACTAACATAAGGTGGTAATCAGATATCTATCCCACTGCACTGTGCCTAGGTCACACATGACCCAACCCTAACCTATCCATGATAACTCTCTCTTCAGTAGATAATGGTAACAGCATCAATATCCATAACCTAGCCCCTATGAAACTCTTTCATCTACATGTCACCTTGAAAATAGCAAAAATAGCATATATATATATATATATCATTCCACCATGCCAAATCACCATCTAAGAAAAAACATCAGAAAATAACCAAGCAACATCTCAAAAAATAAAGCCTGTACAACAACAGCATTGGATAGGAGCACTGTAACCTAGATAGCAGCATTAAAACCTAGAAAATAGTGTTGGATGTAGCATAAGAGTGCTAAAACTAGTAAATTTTTTCCTAGGACTCTTCAAATAGCTCAAAAATTTCAAAAATAGGTTTCTAAATAGACAAAAATTAAGCATTAAGCTTACTCACTAGGCTAACATCACCACCATCCTACACCTACACTATCAACTACTCAAACTGGGTCATGGTAGGTGCTCATATCCTCAACATATCTCTCACTCCATAGCTCCAAATCTCAACCTAGTCAATACACAAATGAATCAAAAATTAATCCAATTTCCTATATCAAACAACTTTTTCATTCAAAGCAAAATACCATTTTGCCCATAACTTGAACCCTGTAACTCTATTTTATAAACCATTTTCTTTTATGAAATCATGAAAATTATACCTTTGACATATTGTAAGATTTTCTCTCTTACTACCTCACCTACCTACTATGGCACACACATATATATACCTATATTACACCCAGACACACACTTTGATCATCACCAATCAAAAACTTGTTCCAATTTCAACAACTCATTCTAATCAATCAAACAACTTCTAAATCAATTCAAACCATACCAACCTTGTTTCTATCATTCTGCCACTAGTCATCACTTTTAGCTCAACCTAATTTATCATAAATTTCATCCCTCTCCCCAAAAGGGGGGCATCATTTCTATTATTCCTATTCTTACACTAACCCAGCATACCCATCCACTGTCATAAGTGGATATACCATGGTTCTTACACTTCTAGTATTCAAATTATCATATTCAACTCAGATTGATTGAAATATACAATGATTCAGATACATAGGTCACTTAGCTTTACTCAAGACATTCAAGTGGATATACCTTTAATTTACAAATACACAGACTATTCAAACATAGTTGTTTAAATCATATGGATCCATAGCGATTTCAGCTTACAAGTACATAGACTATTCATATATAGTGGTTTAGATTATATGGATTCACAAAGACTTTAATACAAATTCAGAATTAGATACCAAATTTTGGGGCATGTACATTACTACATGTCTCACACATAAAGCTTAATACAACATGACATAGAAAACTAGATAGTAGATTATAGACATAGTGCAGAGCATAGTGTTTTGATCTCTAGTTTTGCACATGGTGAATGGCACAATAGGTCATATCATGTGGCTATATAGATTACTATATTATACATATACATCACTCATATACCATATTTGGGGGCATGACATAGACTTTCATTTTCTTCATCATCTAGGATTATAAAAATTAGAATGACAAGACATGCCATTCTCTTCTTGCACATTTACCAAAGTTTTAGATTATACCCAATTATACCTAGGTTGTCACCAAGTTGGACCACATAACCATCTGCATTGGTTGGTTTATTATATTACCCAAACCTAGACTATAGGATTTTATGTAGGATAGAGGATAGATATTAGTTTTGGGCCTTTGAGTATTTCTTAGTTTTAGTTCAGATATTTAGAGTGGGGGCATGATATATTTTGCTCTTCACAACATACAAATTCTATACACACATTCTAGATTACATGAGTTTATATGGGATAGAGGGAAAACATTGGTTTTGGGCCTTTGAGATTTCTCATTTCAATCAGATTTAGCACAGGGGGCAAGCATTACCCTCCTTTTCCATGTTACATGAATTCTACTTTTAAATTCAATAAAGGGGGCATCCATTTTAGGGTTTCCTTTTTTTCTAGGCACTATTCAGCTCTCCATCCACTTCCTTAGCTAAGAAGTGAGTTTGACCCTTTGCATCACATTCATCTCCACACAGGTAGAGTTAAGTACAAATTTTTTCTTTCAATTACTCTAGTATTTCATTTCATTGAATCACTAAAATAAAAGGTGGGGAATGTATACACCCTAAATTGGTCAAGCAACTACGCATATCATGTCTTTTCATAATCCTTTCATAGGAGACTCTGACTAGAGAATATTAGCCTTTTTCACATTTATCCATGTCTTTTATTTTACTCATCTTGGTCTTATTTCATGCTTGAGCCACTATTTTTATTATTCCTTGTCATCTCAAGCCTTTCAAATGGTCATTCCATCTCATCTAGGTCAGTCAAGAGAGATGAAAAAAACAAGGAAATAAGAAGTGATAAAAAATTATACAGAGTCAATAGGGCTAACCTAGTATAGAAAATAGGGTCTAAAAATTATATAGATTCAACAAGGTTGACCTAGTACAAAAAATAGGGGACAAAAAATGTACATAGTCAATAGGCTCAACCTAGTATAGTGAACAAGGAAAAATAGATAATCTGTTAGAGATTATGTCGATAGGAATGACTATGAACTAAAACAAGAAAAAAATTACAAGTATTTTTTAAATCAATATGAAGGGAAACACACAATCAATTAGGTAAATAATGGTGATCCAATTGAGGCACATAGCACAAAACCTTACACCAACACTAGTTAATGCAAGTTTTTACAATACAATATACAATTGATCAAAGAGCAAGTAGTCAACTTAGAAAGTAAAATCTAACTAAATGATCATCATGAATGTTGTTAGATTATTAGAATATGAATTTAGATGTGATAGGGAGTTAGATGTAAGAAAGAAAAAGAAAGCAATCTAAGGATGGTTTTAAGACATTTGGGTTGAAAGGGATCTATACTGGTAATGGTACAGGCTTGGTATTGGGGCCTACCCCCTCACTTCACACATTGAAGTGATAAGGGTGTTAGGTGCTTATCCAAATATACCATTAACTATGTGTTTATACTTAGTTAGAAAACCAAGTCAACTTCCCCATTGGTGATGAAATCCAAGTAGGTAGGTCTTGGGTAGATAATTGCTAAATTATTTTTTAAGAATTTGTGATTTAGTAGTGTGTACATAAAATATAAAATAGTGTAACTAAATGGTATATTTAAAACCACCTAATTAGACTATGTGATCTATTCTAAGCATGCAAGCAACAAGAAATGAAAGTGTGATATAATTACTAGTAGATGAGTGTTAATTCCAACTTTGAAACGTAGTATAGTGTCGATTCAGTTGACAATGTATGTAGATAATACATAAAATAGGATCGATAGATTCACCTCTATACTGATAAAGAAAGGGTCTAAAAATGAACTACGTCGATAGAGTCAACCTAGCTTTCCAGATAAAACATAGAATATAGAACTACATCGACAGGGTCAACATAGTTAACTGTATAGGTGTAGTTTGAAATATTGCAAATTATGAAAATAGAACTATTATAAATTCTATAAATGATAAATAAGGATAGAAAGGAACCTTAGTGGGTTGGAGGATGAAAAGGAAAATAAGATTGTTATTGAAGTACCCTAATTTATACTTGCAAATTATACTAACTATGTCAATTGGGTTGACCTAGCTTTGCAAATCATATTTGCTCAAAACTTGAAAATGTACAAGGTTGACTGGGTCAACCTAGTATGTTGGACTGGATGCTTGAAAATGTCTAGGGTTGACTGGGTCAACCTAGTAGTCTAAACTAAATTTTGGAAAACCTACATAAACAGAATGGAGTCATATTAATGTGACTATGTTGTTAAACCTATGTATAGAAATTAGAACTCTGTCGACATTATCAACCCAGTATTAAAAATATATGATAATAAAAATGATAAAATAATGAAAAATGCAAGATAACACTTGCAAGGGTTAGATTCATGTCAGGTTCACTAGATTGTATACAATCAGAAATACATCATGTCTATAAATCAATCCTAACTCAAAGAAGATAGACCATACCATACACTTTCAATTAGAGACACATTTATTAAGCAAGAATATGACCAATAAGGGGATCCACTAGACCCAATTAGGGGATCTCTTAACGCAATACACTATGGTAGGGAGGGTTCTAAAGCCTCCAATCAAGCACAATAATATAATAACCCTAAGGGCATCCTATGTTTTGATATCTCACTAAAATAATAATAAGTAAATCAAATTTAATTGAGTACTCACCAAAGCTTGTGGCACAAAGTGGGTGTAATAACCCACCCCTATAGGATATTCAATTTTTCCAACTCTGTCTATAGGTTTCAATTTTTTTGTTTTGTTGTTTGTTGGATGATTATTTTTTTGTTTTTAGCTTTGATATTTAATGCATACAAATTTCAAGTAAATCTGATAATAACTGAAACTAAAAGACATGAAATTAAATAATTGAATTTAAAACTTAAAATTACCAATCACCTTGGAATTAATCAATAATCTTCATTACATGGCATAATCAGAATTTTGGAAATTAATTGATAAAATCTAATTTTTAAAATTTGCTTGGAACTATTCTATATTTCTCCTCTAACTCCCACATGGCACCTGATGGAAGTGTACGACCTGGTTGGGAACGCTGGTATAGTTGGGTTGAAGACCAAAATTTTACTTTTAGATTATTTTTGGCCTCCCAAACTAGGTGATCTATTGTAATTTAATGGTAATCAGATTTAATAATAACTATAATCAGTATTTAATAAAATTTCACCACCTATAAACCCCATGTGGCTCCCTTGGTCTAATTGACCCACCCTTTTTCTTCACATATGTGGCTTTATGATTCAATGATCCCCTTCTTTGATTCTCTAATTTTTATCTATAATGAAAATATAGGTGTGTGTGTGTGTGTGTGTTTGTATTTTTCTTCCAATTTCTCTCCTGAAAGCATAGTTGAAACCCCTATATGGAACCTCCAAAAATTGCACTCCTTGGGTGATCTCTCACACCTATAGAATGCACAAATTCCTTGAGAGTTTTCATTCTCAAAAATGTTTCTACCTAAAACACTTTTCCTATTATAGTAGAGCACAAAAAAACTAAGTATGTTGAATGATCTCTAATAATGCTTTATGAAGGCTTTTATACCTCCTTCAATTGGCTCGACCCCCAAGGAGTATTTAATCACTTAACATATAAAATATTATATTTCCATGTTGGCATCCCACTTTTGGCTTATTAAATGACTTTAATAAAATAACATTAAATCCCCTTATAACTCCTATGTCATTAATCATTAATTAATATTATTAAATTTTTTAACTTTAATAATATTATAAATTCATTTAATTGAATATAAGCCATAATAATGATTTAACCAATTCTGCCAACATCAACATAATCACCAGGGCATTCAAAACCACCTAAACTACCTTACTATAAATAGTAAGGTTGGACTCCATTGAGTGAGACCCTTACTATAAATAGTAAGTATGGCCAAATAGAGTTTAAAATAAGCCTATAATGATGCTCTAAAAATTGGAGAGGATCTGACAAGGAATACTCCATGATTTGGCACACAATGTGCCCTCTTATGATGTCAAAGAGGGTCCCCAAAACATCATATTAGCCTATGGAGACCAAATGATAGGCTAACCCACTAATAACAATCATCTACTAGAAAGGGAACATTACAATCTACCCTCCCCAAAATTACTTGTCCATAAGCAATCTCAACTTTGGATGATATAAGATGTCCTCATGCTCCCATGTAGCATCCTCTACCAACAAATCCTTCTACTTAACCAACTATTCCCTGATGGTCCTCCTCCTCAACTTATGCTCTTTGGATTCTATGATAACCTTAAGTACTAAAATCAACTTCCCCTCCTCATCAAGTGGAGGCAATGCTAGAGAAGGAATGATGTTGTGCCCCAATGCCTTTTTGAGGTGAGATACATGGAACATATTATGAACTCTATTGTCTATTGGTAACTCAAGCTTGTAATCCACCTCTCCAATCCTCTTGGAGATTCTAAAGGGACCATAATATCATGGATTGAGCTTTTCATCACCACTCCTAATAGTAGACTACCTTTAGGGTTGCAGCATCAAATAGACCATATCACCCACCTCAAATGATTTATCAACTTTATGTTGGTCCACATACTACTTCCACTAATTTTTTACCTTTTGGAGATTTTATTTTAAGGAATTCATAATATCTTGACTATAATATAGCAATTCCTTATCACTAGGCACTTTATTGTCTCCCAAAAGAAGATCCAACAAATCAGGAGCATCATAACCATGCAATGTCATGAAGGGTGACATCTAAATGGACATGTGGTAAGTGGTATTCAACCAATACTCACATAGGTGAAACCACTTTACCCATGCCTTCTTCTTCCTTGAAATATAATTTTGGAGGTATCCTTCCACCCATTTAATAACTATCTCTATTTGACCATCAATTTGTGGGTGGTAACTAGTGCTCAGAGTGAGCTCAATGTCGCATAATTAAAACAACTCCTGCCAAAAGTGACTCATAAAATTATTTTCCTAAGCACTAACAATACTTCAAGGAATCCCATAAAGTTATAATACCCCATGAAAAAACAATTTCGTAACTTGTGCTATGGAAAATGTAGTGGTAATGGAGAAAAAGTGAGTAAATTTGGTAAGTCTATCCACCACCACATAAATACAATCCTTGCCTTGGGCTTTCGACAAGCCCATGATAAATTCCATAAAGATACACTCCCACTTCCACTCAAGAATAGGCAAGGGTTATAACAATCCTACTGGAAAATAGTTATCCTACTTGTTCTGCTAACAAGTAGGACACTCCTTAACATACTGAAGGACTTCAAACTCGAGTCCTTTCTAAGTAAAACATTCCCACACTTACTTGTCAGTCTTGAAGAACCCCAGGTTCCCTTCTATAGGAACATCATGAAAATATCTTAGACTATTTTTGTTCATTGATGACCTAGGTGTCAAAAGTA
The DNA here is from genome assembly GCA_037957365.1 of Torreya grandis. Classification (NCBI taxonomy): domain Eukaryota; kingdom Viridiplantae; phylum Streptophyta; class Pinopsida; order Cupressales; family Taxaceae; genus Torreya; species Torreya grandis. Next base: position 1,123,257 of record JARHVA010005683.1, on the reverse strand, counting down.
TCCTTCCCTTGTAAATGATCAAACCACTTACAATGGAATATCTGTCATCATGTATCACATCCCCAATAATATTTTAAGCCCACTGATCCTTAGCATATTTAGCTAAAATCCAATCCCTCCAATCAGTTGTAATCTTTCCAATACAACAAAATTGTGGTCTCTAAGATAAAGCATCAGCAATAATGTTCTTCTTCCCTTTGACATATACTATGTCAAAGTCATATGCCTATAGCTTGGTCACCTATTTCTAATTCTAGTCATTCAAATCACACTACCCAAGGAAATGTTAAAGGCTATTATGATATGTGCTCACTATAAAAAAAATTTGCCCATAAGATATTGCCTAAATTTAGTAAGGTCATGCATTATCACCAACATTTCCTTGTCATAAATATTGTATCCCTTATCATCCCCTCTAAGTTTCCTACTCTCATAAGTAATAGGATGCTTATCCTACATCAACATTGCACCAATGCCTTCACTAGAGGCATCAGACTATAGCTCAAAAGGATGAGTGTAATTAGGGATAGCTAACACAAGACACAAACTCATCAGTTGTTTGAACATCTAAAAACACTATTGGGCTTGATCTATCCAAATAAAATCCCCCTTTTTCATCAAGTCTATGAGGAGTGTTGTCTACTGATAAAACCCCTTGATGAAGCACCAATAGAACCCATATAACCCAAATAATCCCTTCAGCTGAGTGAGATTCTTGGGTGGACGCCAATCTATAATAGTCCAAATCTTATATGGGTCAACTTAAATACCCTTTACATTGAGATGTGTCCTTGATAAAGTAGTTTTGTTAACCCAAATGCACATTTGGACTCCTTATCATATAAGGACTCCAAATCAAGAATGCTCAATACCTCATCTAGATGCTTAAGGTGTTCTTCCCAATCTCTGCTATAAATAAGAATATCATCGAAGAAGACAAGAATATATCTCCTCAACTATCTCTAAAAAACCACATTCATGGTAGACTAGAAGGTGGAAAAAGCATTGGTTAAGCCAAGAGGCATAACCAAGAACTCATAATGCCCATAATGACATCTGAATGTTGTTTTCTCCACATCTTACTCTTGCATCTGAATCTGATTGTACCTTGATCTTAAGTCAACCTTAGAGAATAATCATGCACCATACAAATCATCAATCAACTCATCGATGCAAGGAATAAGATACTAATTTTTTATAGTCTTCTTATTCAAGGCTCAATAATCAATAAACATCTTAAGTGTACCATCCTTTTTCTTGACCAAAACCACTAAGGAAGCAAATAAACTTTTACTTAGTTGAATAATCCCCATATCTAGCAGCTCCTTTATTTTCTTCTCTATCTCATCCTTGAGCCACTTTGGATTCCTATAAGGGGTGATGATAATGGGATTTACACCCTCCTCCATCTCAATGATATGATCTATGCCTCTATATGGTGGTCTACCAGGAAGAATATCACTAAACACCTTTTGGTGTTTAGTTATCAATGACTGAATCTTTGGATGATAATTGGGCTTCTCCTACTCTAATTGAATAAGCATCATATAACACTTTGTAGCCCACTCTACCTAGTCATGTCAAATTAGTCTTTCCTTTCTCTTAAAAGAAAACACCTGTAAGCTACCATCTACCATCCCTCTCAAAACATGTTTCTTGTCATCAACCTCAAATTTCAATTCCATAGTATACAAATTGAGGTAAAATTCATCGATAACATGAAGCCATTTCATGCCCAAAATAATTTCCATCTCACCCATGACAACCACGTAGTAATCAACCTAAAATTCATAATCATTTAGCTTTAAGATGAGATTAGAGATCCTCCTATTTCATGTGAGAGTGAAACCATCAGCTACTCTCACTTTGAATCCCTCAAATTCTTCTATTTAGATCCCACATCTAACAATAAGGCCCTCATCAATAAAATTATGAGTATAACTAGTGTCAAGAAGAGTGATCACATGTTGGCCACCCAAAACTCCCCTAATCTTGAAAGATCCATCATGTTAAATGTTAGAGAGTTGTGCTTCTGGTGCTTCTTCTTCAACCTCTTTTTTGGACCCTTTTAAGTCCTGTTTAGCCTCATCAACATCTGGATCAACTTGATAATCTAAAATTTAATAATTAAAATCATCATCATAATAGTACTCCATTTGATTAACTTTGCCCTTTACAAATCACTTATGACCCAGTTCCCAAGGACCTTTACATTTGAAGCACAACTTCTTCCTTCTTAAGTCATTAATGGTCTAATCATTTGGTTTAGCTATTGGTTTCTTATATTGATCTAAAAACCTTTGATGAAACCTATTATCCTTTCTTGCAAGGAAGGATTTTTTAAGGAACTTGATTTTATGGGTAACAAGTTCCATTCTTCTTGCCTTCTTTATGGCCTCCTGAAGGGTAGGAGGATTGAATTCCTTGATCCAACCATGTAAGGGATTCAAGAGGACCTCACTAAATAGGACCACAATCCTTCTCTCTATAATGTTGGGAATCATCACTGACAATCTCTAAAACTCAAAAATATGACTCTAAAGAACCAACCTATTTGAGTTGAGCTAGCTCCCTAAAAAACATCTCTAGGTCCTTGCAATCAAACCACTTGATTATTTTATTAGTAAACTCATAATAGGTAGTAATAATGTTATGACCTAGTGTCATCAAACCATGGTACCACCACTCATGTGCTAGGCCATCTAGGTGTAATGTATCAAACTTGATCACATCCTCCTCTAGAATAGGCCTTAAAGAAAGATAATTATCTAGTTTCTAGACCCATGATCTTGTAGTGTACTTGTCACTACCATAAAAATGTGATAAGCTAATCTTTCTCACTACCTTCTAAAATTTATGTTGACCTTCTAGTGCTCTATGTTCTATCTTCACTGCTTCACCTATCCTCTTCCTCTTTTGATTTAAGAACTACTCTAGTGTCAAAATATCCCTAATCTCGACTAGTAGGGTCATGTACTTAGTATAATGCAATCAGATCTCATCACCCATGGAGACTTGTGGCTCATTCACATGAACATGAGGTACTAGTGTCACTTTTATAGGAATAAATGTGGACTATAAAGGCCTAATAACTGAACTATAAGAAGTGGTAGAACACTCAACTGGCATAGTATGATATCCACCCTCTTGAATACCACTAGACTCTCTTGCATGCCATGTGTGTTATGATTTGGTAATCATCTCATCTATCCTAGGAGATATGACATCATGTCCAGCATTTTTTCAAATTTCCTCTCAAATTTGGTATTGTGACTAATTAATCATGCATGTTCCTTCTCCCTACCTATCATGGCACTTTTAGCTAATGTTAGACACTACCAATGACCTGTTCCTCTAGTATAAACAAAAAAAATTATCCTTTGCTCATGAGAATTAAAATCATAGGTTGGTAGGGTAAGTTATTATCTAATACCACTATAATATCCCACCCCTATAGGATATTTAATTTTTCCAACTCTGCCTATAGGTTTTGATTTTTTTTGTTTTTGTTGTTTACTGGATGATTATTTTTTAGTTTTTAGTTTTGATATTGAATGCATACAAATTACAAGGAAATATGATAATAACTCAAATTTAAATATATGAAATTAAATAATTTAATTTAAAAATTAAAATTACTAGGCACCTTGGAATTTGTTAATAATCTTCATTACATGAATCTGGAATAATTTCAAGCAAATTTTCAAAATCAGATTTTATCAATTAATTTCTAAAATTTTGATTATGCCATGTAATGAAGATTATTAAAAAATTACAAGGTACCTATTAATTTTAATTTTTAAATTCAATTATTTAATTTTATGTTTTTCAATTTTAGTTATTATCATATTTCCTTGCAATTTGCATGCATTTAATATCAAAGCCAAAAACAAAAAAATAATCATCCAACAAATAGCAAAAACAAAAAAAATGAGACCTATAGGTAGAGTTATAATTATTGAATATACTACAGGGGTGGGATATTACAGTGCTCTGATACCACTGTAATATCCCACCCCTATAGTATATTCAATTTTTCCAACTCTACCTGTAGGTTTTAATTTTTTTGTTTTTATTATTTGCTGGATGATTATTATTTTATTTTTGACTTTGATATTAAATGCATGCTAATTGCAAGGAAATATGATAATAAATAAAATTGAAAGATAGGATATTAAATAATTGAATTTAAAACTTAAAATTACTAGGCACCTTGGAATTACTTAATAATCTTCATTACATGGCATAATCAAAATTCCAGAAAATAATTGATAAAATCCAATTTTGAAAATCTACTTGGAACTATTCCAGGTTTCTCCTCTAAATCCCACATGGCACCTGATGGAAGTGTATGACTTAGTTGGGAATGCTGGTATAGTTGGGTTGAAGACCAAAAATCCACTTTTAGATTATTCTTGGCCTCCCAAACTAGGTGATCTATTGTAATTTGATGGTGATCAAATTTAATAATAACTATAATCAACATTTAATAAAATTTCACCACCTATAAACCCCATGTGGATCCCTTGGTCTAATCAACCTACCCTTTTTCTTCACACATGTGGCTTTATACTTTAATTATTCCCTTCTTTGATTCTCCAATTTTGATTTGTAATGAAAATGTGTGTGCGTGTGTGTGTGTATTTTTCTTCCAATTTTTCTCCTAAAAGCACAACTAAAACCCCTATATGGAGTGATCTCTCACACCTATATAATGCACAAATTCCTTGAGAGTTTTCATTCTTAAGAATGTTTCTTCTTGAAACCACCCTCCTATTGTAGTAGAGCGCAAAAAACCAAGTATGTTGAATGATCTCTAATAATGCTTTATAAAGGCTTTTATACCTCTTTTAATTGGCTTGACCCCCAAGGAGTATTTAATCACTTAGCATATAAAATATTATATTTTCATATTATATTCCCATTTTGGCATCCCACTTTTGGCTTATTAAATGACTTTAATAAAATAACATTAAATCCCCTTATAACTCCTAAGTCATAAAGTCATTAATCATTAATTAATATTATTAAAGTTAATAACTTTAATAATATTACAAATTTATTTAATTAAGTATAAGCCATAATAATTATTTAACTAATTCTGCCAACATCAACATAATCACCAGGGTATCTCGAACCACTTGAACTGCCTTACTATAAATAGTAAGGTTGGACTCTATTAAGTGTAACCCTTACTATAAATAGTAAGTATGGCCAAATGGAATATAAACTAATCTTGTAATGATGCTCTAAAAACTAGAGAATATTTGACAAGGAATACTCCATGATTTGTCACACAATGTGCCATCTCATGATGTCAAAGAGGGTCCCCAAAACATCATATTAGCCTACAGAGACCAAATGATAGTCTAACCCACTGATAACAACCATCTATTAGAAAGGGGACATTATAGTGGGGGTTATAAATAATAAAAGTAAATGTGCATAAGAGACATATACTCATGTCAATGTATATGGAATCCTAATGCATGGAAGATAAGTACAAATTCATATCTATCTACTCTTACAAAGGAGATACAAAGTTAGGAATACTTACCTTTGAAGATGAACCCATTGAGCCTCAATATCTCCCTTGGCCAAGGTGCTTCATAAGAGGTTGTTGTGGTATGTAAGGATGACAAGGATAAATCATATCTAGGCTACATAAATCAATGCATCCAAAAGACTTCTCCATAAGACAAGATTCATATCTCTAAAGAAAGTATAAAATCCTAAGCTTGTTTCTCAAGTAGAATGGGAACTAAGTAGATGCACAATATCTCTTAATTCTTATTCTCTTCTCTAAATAATGGTGAAATAAACTTGTATATATTGGTGGATTTAACCCTAAACCCTTCTAAATATCTTGGCTGGTAGGGTCAACCTAGTCGACCTAGCATTATTTAGGATAATAATTCAATAGGTCATGAGTTATGTTGGCATAGAGCCAAACTAGTTATTAAGTGAAAATCACCCAAAAATGTATAGGGTCAACCTAGTACAAATAACTAATAAAAGGGGATTAAGGTAAGGAAAAGGAGGATAAAATGTGGGAAATGACTAAGAGGGTTTAATTTAAAAGAACAAGATTAAGGAAATGATTTTCAAGAGACAAATGTGTAGATAATAAGTGGAAAAAGAGACAATAATCTTAGGAAGCACCAATGATCTACCCACCCCTTTCCCAGTACACCCCTTAGGGCATGAACTTAGAGAGATTGATACTCTATGGGTTCTTTTAAGATACAAAGTATCATTAATTGATAAAAGTTTGAAAATATTATGTGTATATAATAATCACTCCCTCATAATTCCCTTCTTGACCCCCACCATCCCTCATCACCCTTAATCATTGCTTCATCATCCCTCATCATCCTTAATAACTTATTCTTCATCCCTCATTGCCCCTAATCACTCTCTCTTTACCTCTCGTCATCCCTCATAATCCTTAATCACTCCCTCATCCTCCCTTATTACTCCCTCATTGAGCCTTACCATCCCTCATCATCCCTAATGACTCCATCATCCTCTCTACTCAATTTCTCCTCACCCATCATCATCCTTAATCATTCCATCCAATACCTTGGTGGTGTTATTTTATTAATTTTTAACAATGCCAGGAGCTACAAGTGGAGAGTTGAGTGCTAGAATTAAATATAAGACATAATGATAAAAATGATGTGGAGGCAAAATTAAAACATAAATATTTAGCACCTATGAAAAAATATAGGCCTATTATAAATGATTTAATTCACAATTTAAGATCTTCCAAAAAAATAAAAGCAATTAAAACCACCATATCACCAAAAATGGTTAGTAAATATGAGGATCACCAAGCTATGTGATTTCCTAAAACCAATCAATTAATTTTCATATGAGGACATTTTATAATCTAAATAATTACATTGGACTTATATTTGTATGTCCATTTATTGAATCATCATACTAGAGAGTGGAAAATAATTTTCAAATTATTAAAATAAGTAGTCCAAGATTGGAAAGTGGTGTTTAATTCATAACGTCAATATTCAATCCAATTAAGAGTGTTACACTATGAGCTCTCTACTTGCACAACTTGATAAATGGGTAAAATTTATCTAGAACTATAAAAAGGTAAGTAGATAATAGATTATAAACCCAATGATGTGGTCATTACTAAAAATATCCCTACTTCCCCCAATAATAAATTATATGAATTAAAAAAATTATTTCATTAACAAATGTAGATCAATGGTAAGCTAATACACTTCATCATTTCCAATGGAATTCAGAAGAATTTAATTTCTCCTAAAGCATATTTTTAATAATATAACTTGAAATAGATGCATCATCCATAACAATATGCTAGTGTATGGTCTAATGTAGGCCTTGAGAAATGGATCACCTAGTAGTGTCACTTGGTGTACAAAGTCAACCTTTTTAAAGATGAAATCCTTTGTGACATCTCACCATTAGAGGTGTGTGATGTTTTACATGTGGTCAACCATATGTTTACCATTTACATGTATTCTATGAAGTAAATCCTTGAAATGTTGTGATATATTGTCATGATCTGAAATACCATATATCGTAGTTAATTCATAACCTTTCAGTCATTAGTGCTAGGAAGTGAAAGAATCATGTCAGTTATAGTAATAAGTATATTCTTGATGGTAAAAATTGAATTTAATAACATCCGATTGGAACCATAGCATAATGTGGTTTTTCCAACAATAACAAAAAAAAAATTGAACCATAAACTAGATGAATATAAGGATATATTTCAATCACCTAAATAAGTTCCTACATATTATAAACTAAAACATACTATTGATTTGATCCCTTAACTACCTCTACCTAAAACCTATTTCTACAACATATCATTTATATATAATGAATATATAAAGTGGTAGATCCATGAAATCATGGATAATGGACAAATCAAGCCCAAATCCTTACCTTACAGAAGCCCAATTGTGCTTGCACCAAATAAGGATAGGACATGAGGTTGTGAATCAATTAAAAAATATATTAACAAGATTAAAGTAAATAAATATTATCCTCACCTAAATATTAAGGCATTTTTCTTCCATATCCATGGTGTATAGGTATTTTCCAAAATTGATCTTAAGTTTATGTATCATCATATTCATGTTGAACCTATAGACATTTGGAATATAGTCTTAAAAATAAGAGAATGCTTGATTGACTAGTTGGTTATGCCTTTTAGGTTAACTCATGTATAAAATTCATTCATTGAGATGTTTAATGACATCCTCAAGCCCTTTAAATATGTTAGTTTTTTAGTCTACCTTGATGACATCCTAATCTTTAGAAAACATGGGATAACATCTACACCATGTTGAACTAGTGTTTCAAATTTTTCATAAACACATTTTTATGATAACAAGAATAAATTTTCATTTTTCATGAAAAAAATAAAATATTTGGGATAAATTACACATGCAAGGATTACATGTGTTAACCTAACCAAGATTCAAGTCATACAAGAATAGGAAATGCTAAATACTTTACATAGATTCAAATCTTCTCAAAATTAGAAAATTATACAAGAGATTTGTGTTTAATTTATATCCTTTAAAACAAGCTACAAAATTTGGAACTAAATAAAGTTTCATCTATTTATATGCACAATAAAGATAATTCAATGAAGTAACATTTAGACTCTATTTTGTGCTAGTACTTGTGTTACTTGACTATAAATTTTTAAGATCATTCAATTCATTCATAAATAAAATTGACTATCAAAAATGGGTATTAACAACACAAAAATTCCTAGAAAAGAGTTAATTTATATTATAATAGATTAAACAACATGTGATTGGATTCAAATATACCTTTAGATTATATACTTACATCAAATGATAAGGGAGTGATTAGGGATAATGAGGGTCAATAAGGGAGTGACTAGGGATGATGAGGGATGAGGAAAGATTGATTGGGGATTATTAGGGATGAGGAGGGAGTGATTAGGTATGTTGATGGATGGTGATAGTTAATGAAGCAGTGATTATAGATGATAAGCTTGAGTGATTAGAGATTATGAGTAACAATTAAATTCAATGAAGCAATGATTAGGGATGAGCACGGATGAGGAGGGAGTGATTAGGGATGATGGAAAGTGATGAGAAAGTGATTAAGGATGATGAAGGATGACAAAAAAGTGATTAAGAATAATGAGGGATGAGGAAGGAGTGATTAGGTATGATGAGGGATAGTGAAGGTTAATGGACGAATGAATATTGATGATAATGGAGAGATTAGAGATGACTAGGGATAGTGAGGGTCAATGAGAAAGTGATTAAGGATAATGAGTAATGATGAGAGAGTGATTATGGGTCATGAGTGATGAGCATAAAGTGATCAAGAATGAGGGAGGGATGATGAACAAGTGAAATTAACACAAAGTGGTTATTTGATGTGTGTAGGTCATCAATGTGACCTATGTTACCCCAATCACACCACTTTGGATCAAATTAAAAGTGAGTGGTTTCAAATTTTCAATTTTGACAAAATTAGGACTCCTAAAAATGCTAAGAATCAATTTGAAAGGCACAAAAATCTAAAAAATGTCTATATTTTTACCAAAAATGGACATCAATTGTAAAATTTATGTCCTAAAACCCCAAGTTCAATACTTAGACCCTAAAAATGCATCAATACTGACTAGATTGGATTTTGAAAAACTATTTTCCACATCATAAGGTGTGAAACTATGAGACCAACTCTATCATATGTAGAGTGACCATAATTTGTTGTATTTACTAAAATAAATTTAAAGTATAAGGAAATAAATTTAATGGTATAAATGTAAAAACATTTAGAGTAGTAAATATAAGCTTCAGGACAAGATTGGCTTTATGTACATGTTTACATACTTTTATGTGCAAAATAATAGGAACATAATCTTGTTATTAACATGATCATGCTATTTGAATTTAAATTCAAACACCAAGCCTTTTGGCTTGAGAATGGCTTGGACTTATCAATATACAGTCAAGTACAAGAGTTTTGATATAAAAAATAACAAAATTCAACTATGTTTGCCAAATACACTATGAATTTTAATGGTAAAATTTTAAAACTTAATACCATCATGACGAACATTCTCTCCTCTTTCAAATTTATGATTTTTATAATTTTTGGACTAATTTAAGGTTTAAAAATATGTTGATTTCTAACTATACCTTTTAAAGCCACTACATGTTACAAATATACATGCCTATACATGTTCGTGTAGTTTTTTTTTCATTAGTCCAAGTGTAAAACAAGTTATATGGTCACAAACAAGGCCTAAATCTACAATTATTCAAAAAATAAATATTGTTTTTCATTTTTTGAGGTAGTTAAGCACATCGCACGGTCATTTATATGTTTTTTGTCAATTTTCAAGATCTATTTACTTGAAAATTCATTAAAAAAAATATAGGTCACAAACTAGAATATCTTATCTAAATGTTCACCAAAGGGTTTTAAATAATGTTAAACGTTGCTAAAAAAATAGTGCACCATAGACTGTCTATATATTCTATTTTCTTAAAATAAATAAGAGTTCCTATTTAAATTTTAGATGTTTGACCTAGTTATACTTAGCCATTTAAAAAAATAGTGTTTTGGAAACTAGACTCAAAATGTTACATTTCAAGTTCTTACACCATCTTCAAATTTGGAGTGTAGATATATCAAATTATCTATAGAAGTTCAGATTTCTAAAATTTCAATAAAATCATGTCCATGGGTAGGCCCCTTTTTGTCCCCCAACTTTTTGTACTTTCCCCCATTTATCATATTAGATTGTACATATGACTTTCTCTTGCATTTACTTTTTGGTGTGCTATTTTAGGTGGATATTATACTTTACAATAATAAATGATGACATTGATTGATAATGTAGATTAACATTTTTTGCTCAATGTGTGCTTATTGTTGATGATTATTACATTATATGATCATTGATGTGTGTGTAAACACCCTAATTTGGTCAAACAACCACAAGTACTATGTCTTTTATTTCTCTTTCACATGAAATACTTAGTGATGAATACAGTTTATGTTTGCATGGTCATTTTGAGTCTTTTGATATTTTTTATGTATTATTTTCCCTATTTATAGCACCCTCAGTGGTCCTAAGTCACCTTCTCCTATTTATAGGGGCCCCTATCCTATCTTTTTTGGTTTTATATCTAATTTAAGCCTTATTACACTAGTACCATTTTTAGGATAGTAACACCACATGGTGCTAGTGTCCAATTATGGCTCTAGTGTCCAATGGGCCTTTTTCTCCCATGTTTGAGTCCTAACCCTTTCTTGAGAATTCTCTTATGTTTTTATCCATATTTTACAACTTATCGACCAACAAACAAGGAATTATGTTCAAATAAAATTTCCTTATATATAAAGGGCCTCATAAGACATTTTACATCTAACACTTACTATTTTGGCACATAATTACATAAAATTAGTTAATAGTACAGCTCAATACTATGCATACTACTTAGTTATCACATATATACATTGTATACTTGATCAAATAAGAGCCTAAGAAAAATTAATTCTAGCATACCATGTAATTTGATTATGCATATTCCCTAAGGGGGAACTACACGAGATTTGAGAACTATAGTATTAGGCTTAATGTAGGCAACAGCTAGGACAATAGGGGTTTTACTCTACATGATAGTAATATCCCATAACCTAATTTTTTTACTTCATTTTACATTTTATATAGTTATTATTTAATGTGTGTAGGTATTAATTATGGTTTTACAAGAGATTCAACTAAAATAGTGACATAGAACCACCTATAGGACCTCCAGAACCTCCTACAGCTTCCCTAAAAGTTTTAGACAGTTCTTATAAGAGGGATACTAGTGCCATAATTGGGCACTAATGCCACATGGTGATATTATACTAATATTGGTGTTAATATCTAAGACCAAATTTAAATAACAGTTAAAAAATTAAAGGTGTCTATCTATCTCTCCAGTTTATTTCAGTTCCTTGATTCATAAGAAAGCCTATATTTTTCTAGATAAGCACTCTTTCTCTTCTCATTTGTTATTTTGTGAAATTTCAATTAAGTCAATCATTTCTAGTTTCATTCCAATTTAGCATCATATTCATCCCTTTAACAATGTAAAATTTACAGCAAGTTAAGTACTAAAAGGTTAAAACATTTTTTGAATCTGACTTACTTTGAATATTGCTTAAAACCCTAGTTTTGCATAGGGTTTACCCTCTCCAATTTTTTGTTCACTAAAATAGGGTTACAAGCTTCTATTTTTATGATTTTTTGGCATAACCTAGTTCATTTAATCAATAAAATATTAGGGTTTAATTTATTTAATGTGATTTAAACTTTTTAAAAAACCCCTATATCCACATACTAGGTCCCTAAACATACAAATACTATAAATTAGGGTTCCACTTACAATCTTAATTCTTATTGCACACTTTATTTAAAATTTCTCAATTTTCACATATACTTATGTGTTTATTATTCATTATTTGCATTATCTTCTTTGGCAAGTTTAAACTGACATCTAAGAAGTCTTCTACTCCTCACCTACTTGATGAATTTTTGAATTTATCTCATAATTATAATAATAAATGGACAAATTTTCAAGATTGTACTTTAGATTATAATAATTACTTCATTATAATTATGATGCTGACTATTGTTATAATGATGGATATATATATTAGATACGTCATCTTATCTTTCCTCTCAATATTCTCTTACACCTCAAAATCAAACTAACAATATAATTCTAAAATGACCTCTTGTTGGTAGTGCTTTATTCCAATGTGAACCTAGATTTTTGACTACTTTTACTACCTCATTATTCAAATTAAATCAATATATGTGCAATACATGAAAGCTACTTTTGTGTGATTCAAGTAAAGTAGATATGTACAATGCATCTTCTTTACCCTTCTTATTTAAGTTTGAAAAAACATGTACAAATGATATTACACCTTTTATCAATGCCAAAACTAAGGTAGATGAAATTATTTTATCACATTTTAAGCTGAATGCAATTATTATTTTTAAAAAAATGATAATTCAAGTGTTTATAACTCTTCTCCTACATGTCATAATATGTAAAAAGAAAGCATGATTGTTACTTCTTCTACCCTTGACTACAAAATTGAAAGTGATAATCATTCTTACATTTCACACATATCTAGTGAACCAATGTATTATATTCCACCTACACATGTTGACACATTGCATAATAGTAAAAATTTAAAATCTTCTCCTACTTTCTCTTTTAATGAGCATGTGGATGATACTTCCTCCACTCTTACTTTTACAATTGAATTAAACTCTAATTTTGATGTACCATGGGATAATGATGATTATTGTGATTATGATGAAGAGGACATAAAATCTACACCTTATATTTATCCTCCTACTTCACCTATTTCTCTTGCTTAAAAAAATACTAGGTAAAATGTAAAAAATCACACACACTTATTCTTATGTTCATAATTTACATTTACTCAAGAATAAAGTACTTTATATCTAATTAACATGTGATTCTTCTTTACAACATAACAATATAAGAGATACCAATGAATCTCCTTCAACCCCCCATACTACAGTAGAACATATTTCTCAAACTAACCCAAAAGAGGGTGATAGCTCATTTCCCTCTAACCAAGTCCCAATTATCACACCTATAAAGGTTACAGAGAGAAAACCAACCCTCCCTAAAAAAGGTTTCTAATGTAATATACAAATAGCTAAGATAAATTTAAAAAATTAAGCATTAAATGAACCCATTGATGATGATAATATACCTTCACATGTGTTAATTTCCTTGATGCATGTTATGCATGATTTGAAATAACAAGTACACCATCTCACTTTAGAGAATAAAGCATACCAATCTTGGGATGATTCCAATGTTATCCATGGTAATCCTATTCTATGTAGAATCTCCACTATCCACACAACTTTCAGATACTAGTGTTACCTATATTTGATGGGCATGGAGATCCATGCTTTCACCTTCAATCTTATGAGAAATCCATGGCACGTGTTACCAATAAGTTGACTCTAGTACAATTATTTCCAATGTCCTTATATGGGGAAACACTAAATTGGTTCTAGCATATAATCCCTAGTGGGTCACTACATACATATGAGGAGTTAGAAATGGTCTTTCTCAAGCACTACATATAGAATAAGGGACCTCAAGTCACACATAATAGGTTACCTTAATTACACTAGGGTGAGATAGAGCCAACATATGAATACATTTTAAGATTCAAATCTTGTTTGCATCAGTTGATTTATCAATTGATAGATTTAGAGGTACAATACATCTTCATCAAAGGATTAATTTTTCCTCTTAAGGAAAATACTATATCAAACATCAAAATCATTATAGCATCTATGTAATGCAGCTAAAGCATTAAAGGTAAAATTTGGACTAGCGGTTACACATTCAAAGTTGGATTTGGATATAGGCTCATAAGAGCCCCAATAATCTAACATTGTATAATAGCCTACTCCAATTTTAATTAAGAAATCAGTGAAATAGAAATAACTGATAAAGATACTCAATAAGGGAAAAGATCCATTTCACAAATAACCTCCTCTAATGAACAGAGCATAGGATACACATAGATGGGTTGTGTAGTTTTCAGATAGGGATAGGCCTCATGACATTTTGCTTACATTATTAGATACGGAGATGATCACACTTCCTATTATTAATCATCATTCGACACACCATTTGTATAGGGTACCACATAAGCCATATTGAAATTTTAACATGATAAATGGACATTCAGATGATCATTATTATGTGTTTCAAGCTTGTATTGACTAGTATGTTAATCAAGGCATTATAGCATTTACATAAAGGTCACAGATCTCAATCTTTACACTATCTTAGATCACACTCCTCTACCACAGAGTTATCCCAAGATGTTCCTTTTGAGGAGCCATTAGTTACTCATCACATAACTCATGTGGTTTCTATAACCCTAGTTATGAGTGATCTCATTCACCATAGCTTCAATAGAGATGGAAACCAATTCATGAAGATTAGAGCATAGCTTTAGTTCAAATACTAATAAATATATATGGAAATAACTATAGAGATCAAAGCATAACTTTATTTTGTACACCATTTAAGATATATTGAAATAATTAAAAAAGATAAGGTCACAGCATCAATTTAAACACCAATAAAGATATATGGAAACACTTATAAGGATCAGAACATAATGTTTGTTTGTACATCGATTAAGATATTTGCCAGAGATCATAGACCTTAAAGTAAAATTTTAGCACACTAACCAATCAATCTCTTTGCTACATAATCTACACATCCAACCACCAATAGTGTATCACACGCTATTTTGGTTTCAAAGTCTCCTTCTACACTGACACAACATGAGTATTATTTTCATTGGTTCTCCATGCTATACGGGTTCAAACAGGTCATACTATAGTCACATGATCTACATGAAAAAATTTATGGGATACCAATATACATATACCAATAAATAACAAATCCTAATCCACTACACATATACGTAAACATTCATAAACAGATAAAAATTCATTAACTTTACTTTGATAAATACAAATATCATCATTTTAAAATAATCAAACAAATTAAACACATATCAACATACATAATATAATTAGATACCAATATGCATTGTGCCAATATAAATAATGAACATCCATATATATATATCAAACTATAGTCTTAACACAAGTATAGTACATAACTCAATAATGTAGACATGGCCGCTACGACCAAATCCCTCACTCTCACTCTTAATCATATCCATGCTAGAACTAGAGGCTCCACTCTCCCTCTATGACTTGTATCAATGTTTAAGTCTACTCTTTCTCTCATGATACATACATAGCTTTATCATACACTTCACATGCTCTCGATGAAGATGTATGTATTCATCTACTATCTAACTATTGGATCCACCTAGAGCATCAAGTGTAGGCATGGTCTACCTATGCAACTCTATGCATGCCTCATCTCTATCAATAGTTTCTAATCTATATGCTATAGTAACTATGATAGCTTAGTCAAACAAATGGGCATGAGCACTAGAAACATTAGTGGTCCTCTCTACCAATCCATCCTCCACAACATCATTAGGAATATGTGATGTTAATATGTGAAGCACCAACTCAATGATAGCCTCACAATACTCATAATCACTTGAACCTACACATGCCCATGAAATACATTAGTTTCTTAATCAAATAAAATATAATCAACCACACAAAATATGAAAACACACTATAACTTAATTTCAATAGCCCTAAGGGGATCCACCTTAAGTACATCCTTTGCAATAATCCTTCCTCTCAAAAATAGAGGTGCCCATCTATAATCTCTCCACCAGGATATATAGGCATTAATTACTCCCATGTCATCTACATACGGTATATCAATCTTGGGGTCCTATTCTATTAAAGGTATAGGAGCTAACTTAGTAGCATATAGCCTCGATCTACTACCTAGCCTTGTAGGAGTTTGAGAACTCATTAACCATACCACTGGTATTGGGGAACATATTGAACTATGTCAAACTATCATGTAACTTACTCATATTAGAACCACTAATAAACATTATCCCAATAATCATGTATCCAATAAGCCACTTAAATTTGTCTAATTTGAGTACCAAACTCTATCCATCCCTCTTAACCCTTGTAGGGCCTCTAGATATGTTGGAGAGTTGACATGATGATGTCATTATAATGTCATATAGGTTCTCTAGTGAGTGGATGAAGTTCCTTGATAGTTTATATGACAATGACAAAGTGTGCAATGTGTTTGTTTTAGTGTGATTTATGTATGGTTGGTTGATCTTCAGTATTGACATGGCTAGAGAGGATCAAGGATGAGTATGGTGATTTGATCATTTGTAAGAGGTCCCTAAGATGTTATATATTCTTAGAGAGCTTGTGTTCACAAGTGAAATTCATCTGGTTGATCATAGTTCTCATCCAAACACTATGGGTCCAGTGGAAAAAAATATGAGTAGGTAGTTTGATGATGTCACCATTTCTATATGGGAATGATTAAGGGGAGTTGGTCATATGGTTGTGATCATAGTAGTCCCTAGTTTTTATGTTCTAAATCTCAAGTTGTGTGTCAAAGTGTGGTCAAATATATGAGGATATAAATTTGGCTTCTAAGATAGAATTCACTATTTTCCCATACTTCAAATTTGTAATGTGGCCAAAAAAAAGCTGAGTAGGCATGTTGATGAAGTCAGTATTCACACATGAGGAGGTGCAAGGATAAAATGATCATATGGGTTTGCTCATTTTTGCACCTAGTTTATTTGTGTTAATTTTCATATCATTTAATGTAATGCATCAAAATATATACATATGTAAATTTGGGCTCCCAAGTAGTTTTACTGTGTTTTCCCATACTTAGCCAATTTTGTATTGAGGTAGAAAGAGATGAGTGAGAATTTTGATGGTGTTATATCTTACACATTTGAAGGTGTAAATATAATCTTATCATATGGGTTTGTTTAGTTTTGAGCATAGTTTGTTTGTGTTAAATTTTAGATCATCCACTGAAGCATGGCAAAAGTTATGGATTCTCAAAGATGGCCTCTCAAGAAGATTTGGACATAGTTGACTTTGTGATAGAAGATTTTAAGAAGGAACTTTAATGGTGTTATATATTTCTTGTATGAGGGTAATAGGTCTAGTATATCACATGGTTGGATTCTTTTTTATGAGGAGATCATCTGGTCTAAATTTGAGATCCTGCATTAAAGCATAGAAGAAGTTATTGAGGTGCAAAAATGGCTACTCGTGCATATTGAAAGGGTCCCAATACTTAGTCACTTTTTAAAGTGTTAAATCTCAAGAAATATTGATGGTGTGCATTATTCCAATAATTCAAGAGGTAGTGAGATGAGGATAGGTTCATGATGTTTAATGACTTATCAAAGGTACAAGAAAATGATCCAATGGTGAACAGGCATTTGTATAGATTGATCAATGGTGAGCATTGATCATTATTGACATGACTAATCCACAAATATTGATGGAGTATATTAAGTCAAAGTTTCTAGATTGCATGAGCTGAGGTAAATGTGATTGAGGTTTAACATCTGGCATTGGTAGTGTTGTAGCTATAAATTTCACCCTTTATGGGAGAGTTTTTTAGGCTCTCTCACATCCATCTACAAGCATGGGAACAACCTCAGGATGTTGGTATCATATGGTGAGTTTGAACCTCTAGGATTTAAAATGAGGCTAGTTCCTCATATGCTTCACTTCAGCTCCTGATTCCCACACTAAAATCTATTGTTGGCTAAGGAAAAGGGATAGGAGTATAACATGAAAAAAATCTAAGCTAAGGGAGGAATGAACCAAAATAAATGATCCACTTAGTCTAGGAATCAACACTAATTTAGCATAAGATAAATTTTGCTTACACAACCTCACAACCAGTTAATTTGCATAAGTATTTCATAAACTAGGCTCACTAGACCATACATGAAGCAAAGAGGAATTTCAAAATTCACACCAAGCATCTGTTAATGGTGAAAAGAGATCAAGTCCAGACCTGTAATTAACTTGAAAACACCTAAAAATAGGCATGAAAGAATACTTCTTCACAAAGCCATCATGTACAAGCTTGCTTAATGCAATTTTTAGATGATGGATAGGTAAAAATTAATCTTTATTTCTTTAAAAGGTCTTTTACAAAGTTATTTTGTTATAGTAAATTTATCACCAGTCCAAAGATAATTTCTTGGCTCTAAGGCCTCTATTTATAAACAAAAAGGGGGAAGAGAAGATGGGAATGCATGCAAAATTAGGAATGAAAACCATAAATTCCTAAAACCACCACTATCATCCTCATTTTACCATGAAATTCATAATTCCAAGTTTGTCACATAATCTCCTCTAGCCATTCCCACATTCAAGTCACTCCATTGGTGGATTTTGAGAAGCCATATCGTGGGCAGTTGGAACGTCACTTCTTGGCATGACTACATTGATATTTATATTAAAGATAGCATGGTGACCTTCCCCTTTATGTGTCTTATTGAAAAGGGATGAAGGTATCCATGTTTTGAAATAATTAGCCAAACCATGTCACTTTTACATTAGATGGTCATTTGTCAAGAGCAAGCCATATTGAAGGATGAGAACCTTTAATTTATCAGCTACCATCTGCTTGGACTCCCCTTTGCATTGATTAGTCATTGGAAGCTACGTTGGATCCTTGACCTACACCATGGATTTTTTTAATCATGGACACCTATGTATCATCGATCTCCCTACCAGTCGGATGCCTTTGTGCCACTTGGTAGCCTCTCATTTGTCTGATCATGACTCCAGTGCACTATCTATCCTTAGAAAATGTCATTGGATTGAGCTTGTTAAGTCAAGCAGTGTTGGAAACCTGATCTGCTCTTTGTTATGTAATTAAGGTTTTCAAAGCTACTTGACTTATAAATATTTTCAAGCTAATTCATTGAAGAATCCCAATTTACTCTATGTAAAGTAACTCAGGCTTTTTGATCTCTCCAACTTCAAACTCTATCTATGGGCTCATTTGTTCTTCAAGATCTATTTATCTCAAGAAAATATCCCAAAATAATTCCTTAGGATAATTTGTTTGAATGAATTCCTTTGGATTTCTTGTCTAAAGCTTCCTAATTTCTCTCTTCCTTTGGAATTTGCCTTTCAATTTTTTTCAAATGGACTTTCCTGAAGGGTGAAATACCCTTCAAGCTTCTTGTATGTCCCTTCAAACTTCTACAAATGGTCCTTGCACTGAGAAAAGTGCCATTTGACCTTTGAAAATGGTCCTCTCAAAGGGATAGATACCCTTCAATAATTTTTAAATGGTCCTTCTGAAGGGCATCATACCCTTCAAACTTTTGTTTTTTGTTTCTTTCCTTCAAAATTATTTTCTACAAGATTTCGTAAGGACTCTCCCGAAGGGTAAGGGACCCTTTGGGCTTCTACAAATGGTCTTTTTTGAAGGGAAATATACCCTTAAAAAAAATTAAATGGTCTTGTCGAAGCTCAAAAGAGCTTCCAAAAACTTACAACTATCCACTTGGAGAAGGAAATGCCCTTCAAATTTGTCAATGACCCTTGGAGTATTATTTGGAGAATACTTTTCCTTTGTATAACCCAAGGAGCACTATTTTTCAAGACCAAATCAAGTTTATCAATCCCCTTTACTTATTTCAAGCTTTTGACTATTCATAACTGAGGAAGTAATTAAGTAGTGCTCCTTAGAGAACCCAAAATATTCTATCCATGAGTAATTTGGGTTGGTAAACCTAATTACTTCTACTTATGAAACATTTAGAAGTCAAGCACTGTTGAAAACCTAATTTTCAATGTGCCCTTATAAACCCAAAGTCTTGCGACTTGAAAAGCCTAAATACTTATACTTTGGAGAACTTGAGGTTGTCTAAACTTGCCACTTTTACTTGAATGCCCACCTTCTCACACTTGGGAAAAATTTTGGTATGTGTGCCAAAAATGGTCAAGATTTTTGGTAACTCATAGGTAAGCATGCTTTCTATGCTTAAGAACCCAACTCATTTTATTCATTCAATCCATTGGGCATGGATTCACTACTTTTGTACAAATCTGGCTCTATCTAGAAAGTTCCCTTGAAGCAACAAGAAAAACTAAAACAAAAAAAACTATGCCCAAGGCACTTAGGGAAGGGAAAACACTTAACTAAAATGGATGTGCACAAGGCAATTAGAGAAAAAAATGAAAAGCTACACAAAATGTATAATAACATATACAATGGCTACAAACTCTTAATAGTAGGGATTTAGATGAATCCCATTGACTGGGATGGGTAATACCTCTCCATCTAGTTAGGTGATTTGGAAGGCATTATGTTGTTTGCATCCATAGATCAAATAAGGGTCACTCCATAAGCTATCAAACTTGGTATGGTTGCCTAATTTAGCTATGTTTAAATCCCATTTGAGGACTAGGTCTCCCTCCTTAATTTCCCTTTTCATGGCTCTCTTCAAAAAAAAATTCTTAACCTGAGCCTGATGTGACTCTAGTGTCTTCATTGCAAGGTCTCTTATCTCCTCAAGTTTTGTGAGTTCTGCCAATCTCACATTCATGGATTCATCTTCCAGCAACTCTAATTGATGGGTTAGTTCTAATGCAAGTAGCTCAAGAGAAATGGGTAACTTGTCCTCCCTTCCATATACTAGAACATATGGATAGTTTCCAACAATAGCTTTAGGAATTACCATGTCAGCCCACAAAGCTGTCTTTAAATTGGTGTGCCACATCCTTTGGTTCTCCAACATAGTCTTCCTAATGATCCTTAAAAAAAATTATTTGTGGACTCAGTCAGCCCATTTCCCTAAGGATAATAATTAGATGAAGTGCTAAGGTAGATGCTCATCTTGAGAGCCCATTCACTTGTTTTTAGACTGAGAAAATCTAATGCTTTATCAGAGATGATAGTGGATGGAACACCAAACTTGGTCATGATGTTGTCATAAAAATCTAAGATTTCACTTTCATTGGCTTCCACCCATTTGGTGAAGTAATTATTTTCAGTAAGCACCCACTTATGCCCCACACTTGATGGAGGGTTGATCACTCCAATGAAATCCAAACCACACTACATGAATGGTTGCTTGACCTAAATCGAGTTGAGAGGAAAAGCTGCTAGTCTTTGCTTACCCATAAAAAGAGCACATTTTTGACACTTTCTCACCCATGCATAAGCATCTTTGAAGAGGTTTGGCTAGTAATAACTATCCCTCATTATCTTTGTTGTTGTAGTCTTAGGTGTAAAATGACCACCTAGAGGTCCATCATGGAAATGCTCCAAAAGCTTGGGCACTTGGTCATTATCTATGCACTATAGGAGCACTCCATTGAGGTCCTTTTTGAATAAAATACCATCAACCAATGCATAAGTTATGGACTAAAGTTTGAAATACATTATCTTTACTTTTTCCATACCTTGAGTGTACTCACCTATAAGTAGAAAATGAATCATATCATGGAGCCAACTAATGTGACATGGAGGTGCATCTGTTTGTGGGTTATCTTGTGTTTCCAAGATGACCTCTTTGTCTTCATGAAGGTCATCAACCATATACTCACAGAATCCTTTACCTCTTACTAGATTAGTGACCATGATGTCCACATTGTACTCCATGACCTTGGTAATCCAACCAGCTCTCTTTTCATTCAAGTCTTTGTTAAGAAGGAAGTATCTCACTCTAGGATGAGACAACATAAGATAGATTTTACTATTAGAGAACATTGGCCTGAACCTTTTGAGTATTCTTACTACTATAAGGACTTGATTTTCTAAAAAAGTATACCTCACCTTATACCCCTCAAGCCCTTAATTAAAAAATTCTATTGGTTGCTCATGTCATTTACTGTACTTTTGCATCAACATCGTTGATATATTATCAATATTGGCAAAAGCATACAATATGAAATCCCTTGAGAAATCAGGATTCATGAGTGTTGGTGCTAGAGCAATGGCTTGCTTGATAGCCTCAAATGTTGATTTACCTTCATTTAAATAAGTGAACAATTGGTTCTTCTTCAGCATATTAGAGATGGGCTTGACCAAGTTTGTAGAGCCACGTAAAAATATCCTCACAAAGTTTATTTTCCCAAGGAAACTTTGGAGTCCCTTCTTATGCTTGGGTAAGGATAAGGATAAGATGGCACTTATTCTATCAGGATAATGGATAGCCCTTCCTTTGAAATGGTGTGGCACAAAAGCTTGCCTACATGGATGGAAAACACACACTTTTTGAGATTTAATGAGATCCCACACTCTCTACATCTCTTGAAAATTAGCCTCAGGTGGTCCATGTGTTTGTTGGTATTTTTGTATAAAATCATGATGTCATCCATGTATACCATTACCATTTGATTTAGCAGTCCCTAGAAAGCCATCTCCATGGATATTTATAAATTTATACCAACATT
Organism: Torreya grandis; assembly: GCA_037957365.1. Classification (NCBI taxonomy): domain Eukaryota; kingdom Viridiplantae; phylum Streptophyta; class Pinopsida; order Cupressales; family Taxaceae; genus Torreya; species Torreya grandis. The sequence goes on along the minus strand of JARHVA010005683.1, from coordinate 1,100,258 downwards.
TGACAAGCCAAATGGCATCTTTTGGTATGCATATGTGCCCCATTTGGTGGTGAAGGTAGTCTTGTATTGATCCTCCTCTTTTACCCATACTTGGTTGTAGCTTGAATATCCATCAAATAGAGAAAAATGTTTTGAACTTGCAACTACTTGGAGAAGTTGTTCCATGGATGGTAGAGGGTAGTGATCCTTCAAGGAGACTTTGTTCATATCTCTAAAGTCAACACATAGCCTAATCTCCCCACTCTTCTTCCTTATAGGCACCAAGTTGGCTACCCATGATGATTATTTGATGGGAAAGATGATCCTAGATTCGATTAGCTTGGTTAGCTCTTTCTTCATAAGATTTTATATCTTGGGTTTGATGGGCCTTTGCTTTTTCCTTATATACTTAGCATCAGCCTACAATTCTATGTTATGCTAGGCTAACTTTAGATCAAAACCTTTCAGGTCACTATACTTCCAAGAAAAAATATTTGTGTATTCCTAGAAAAGTGCTATGAAAGTGAGGACTATCTCAGCCTTATTGCTTAACTTTTTGAGCTTGAGAAGCTTATTTTTGAATATGAGGACTCTCTCATAGTTTTATTCATTTGTAGACATTACTGCCTTTTCTTTTCTCATATGGTCCCCTTAATGAAAAAGGCATTCAAGTGTAACTAGCCCTTTAGGAAGTTTTTTCAACCTTAGTTGAACAATTTGATCCTCTTATTGATGATGCAATTTACCTTGATTGGTAGAGGATAACTCAGCTTCCTATTATAAGAAACAAGTAATTTGCTTGTCACTTTTGAAAACTTATCAGTGGGCTTCATTATCTGGTACTGATGGCCTCACCACCACCTTGACGTGTGATTGAACCTTCACTTCTTTTAGCTTACTTGGAATTTCAAACTGAGCTCCCACAACAACTAACCTATCAGCATGTTGGCTCTAATTTCTTAGGATACCTTGAATGTCAAAGGCTTCAAAATCTTTAATTAGGTCCCACACTCTATTTTTGTAGGACCTCATTAAAGGATTCTTTATAACATTTAGGCCTTTGACCTGGTTCACTATGAGCTCACTATCTCCATATGCTTTCAACATTTTGATTCCTCTTTTATTGGCCCATTGAAGGCCATGTATTAAGCCTTTGTATTATGCTACATTTGAAGAGAAACTGAAATGGAACCTATAAGAAGAGAAAAGCTTATTACCTAAAGGGGAAACCAACATTGCCCTAGCACCTACACCATTTTTTTTCTTGAGCCATCAAAGAACAACTTCCACATACCATTAGGGTCTTCTTTAAGTCCAATGAGGGAAGGCTTGAGTTGATTCTCTTCATGTAACAAATAGACACCCATGTCTCTTTCCTCAACACCTTCCAAAGGGTTGAAAAATTGGTTATCTCCCCATAGCTCATTTAGAAGCAAGTTTGGAACCTCTTCAAGATAAGTGTTCAACTCCTGACCAATTGCAAACTCATCCTCATCAAGGATAGTAAAATTGAGGTTTATTTTATCTGGCTAATGGGGTTAAATGTGGAATTATGCTATGGGTTCAGCCTTGATTGAGACTTTAGTCCCATACATAGTTCTAAGTTCCATGTAAGACCAATTTGATATAAGATAACCCCCTATTTTGACTATGAATTCTCTAGAAAGATACAATGTAAAGTGGGGAGTGACATCAAATATTAGCACATCTTGCACCACAAAAATACTAGGATGCATGCAGGGTTAATCTCAAATCCTTGATAACACTTGATAGCTTTGTGTAAGAATCATCAAGCTATAGGACTCCCTTGGTATGTGTCTCATATTTAAGATGTAATTGATCAGCTATAGACTTTGGCATGACTGAGGTGCTAGCCCCACTATCTACCAGGAAATTTTTCACCAAGGAATCATCGATGATTAATGAAATGTAGAATGAAGGGGGTTTGGTCACACTACTTGACCTTTCTCCCAAAGGACCCTTGGTTACATTAGTGAAGATCTCAACTTTCTTGCTTGGTTGTTTACCTATAGTTGTCATAACACTCATCTTGGACAAATCTTCTTGAAGGATGTCCATTTGGTCAATCATGGAAAACATGTCTAATATTGGTACACTCACATTGGGTTTCTTCATTTGCTCTACAATGGTCATTGGTGTACCACCATCCTTTTCCTAGATTTTGGGAGCTACTATTACTGGCTTTGTCAATGGACTGGTGACAAGAGATTATTTAAAATCTTCTTGGTTGTTACCCATATTCCTTCTCTTGAATCTTGTGTTTTCTAAGACTAAGATGTGAGCTAGACTAGGGATGTCCTACTGATTAGATGCATACCACTCCTCTTATTCACTGGTGACCATTATGGCTTCTAGTTAGTTTGACACCTGATCTAAGCCCTATTCTTGTAGAGGTTGCACTTACTTTGTCATTATGGGAACTTTTGTGCCTTGGGTCATAAAACTTGGTTATATCCATAAGTAATAGCCTGTTATTGAATTCTTCGTTAGAGCCATTAGTTAGGACAATGGGTTTCCCAAAATAATGATTCTAAGGCATTATCCCTTCAACCTCCTGATCCATATTATTCTAAACTAGAACTAAGGAATTGGATGGGCCTACAGCATTTAGATTATAATTATGTTGTCCAACATAATTAGGTTGCCCCTGCCCTTAGAAATTTTCTTTGTAGGGTGGCCTATTTACTTGATAAGGCTATTGTTGAGGCTGGTATGGAGCTTCATATGGATTTTTGTAAGCTTGATACCTCTTGACATTGAATACATCATTCCCCAAATATTGGAGCATGATTTTTAATTCCAAGTAATTCTTTTACTCTTAGAAGTCATTGGATCCATTAATGGAGGGCCCCTCTTGCTTTGGTAAAGGCATAGTAGCAATATTTGGAGTTGGAAGTATAACATCAAGTGGAGGAATGACTATAGGAGGTGGTCTGATCTTAGGGAAAAGAGGCATTGGGGGTCTGGGAGTAAGCTTGCCTACCTAAACTAGGTAATTTTCTAATTTAATGGCCACCTCATATGCATCTAGCAGTATGTCCCCTCCCATGGATTGGATCATTATAGCTATATCACTTTTTAGAGCCTTTATATAATATAAGAAAGCAAAGTTTGGGGATGATCTAACAATGGCTATAATTCTATCCCAAGCATTTTGGAATCTTGTGTTGAAGTCTTGCATGACTTCATGTGGAGCTCTCTTGATTGTGGTCAACTATTCTACAAGTGACAGATGATCACTCTTATCTACAAACCTCTTACACAAAGATGTTCCCAGCTAGTCCCATGACTGGATAGAGTTAGGAGCTAGACCCCTATACCAATCTACTATTTTTCCCTTGAAGGATATAGCCAATATCTTAATAGTTACATTTTATATTGTGACATTATGGATGTTGCAAATATTGGCTATATCTGTTATGTGTTTAGTAGGAGTTACAGCTTGGTCTCTTATGTAATATGGGATACTTTTGAGGGATGCTACTAGTATAGGGTCATATTTTGGCAAGTTCAAAGGACTTTGGCCACTGAAACCCACAAAATATCTTTGAGGAATCATGGTAGAAAAAGGGGCTAATAAGGATCTTCTAACATAGGTATGCCTTATGACTAGTTTAGGAAATTAGTTTCTTATATAAGGGTTAGTATGGGTGAACCTTAACCTTCTTACTGAGTTTAAAGGTAAGTCAACAAACTCAAAATAAATACCTATACAAGTCAATCTTATAGTAACCTTTTGCATGAAAGATACCTACTGTTCTGCCACCAGATAGCTGGGTGTTCTTCAGAGTCCCCAGATATAGGAAGATGAAAGCTACCACTACTAAAAACTATCAAAATAACATCAAACTTGACCAATATTCCATAAAAAATGGAAATTAAAATGGTAGTGGGTCACACCAAAAGTGCCAGAACTGTTGTAGCTAGAAATTGCACCCTTTGTGGGAAAGTTTTTTAGGCTCTCTCACTTCTAGCTACAAGTATATGAACAACCTCAGGATGTGGGTATCCTATGTTGAGGTTGAACCTCTAGGCTTTTTAATGAGGCTAGTTCCTTAGATGCTTCATTTCAGATCTTGATTCTCACACTAAAATCTATTGTTGGCTAAGGAAAAGGGATAGGAGGATAATATGAAAGGAAATCTAAGTTAAGGGAGGTGATGTACCAAAATAAATGATCCACTTAGTCTGGGATTCAACACTAATTCAACATAAGATAAATTCTGCTTACACAACCTCACAACTAGTTAATTTGCATAAGTATTTCATAAACTAGGCTCATTAGACCATACATGAAGCAAAGAGGAATTTTTAAATCCACACCAAGCATCCATTAATGGTGTAAATATCTCAAGTCCAGACCTATAATTAACTTGAAAACACCCAAAAATAGGCAAGAAAGAAGGACAATGGGCATGGAAGAACACTTCTTCACAAAGCCATCATGCAAAAGCTTACTTAATGCAATTTTAAGACAAGAGATAGGTAAAAATTTATTGATTCAAAAGGTCTTTTACAAATAAATTTTGGTAGAGTAACTTTATCACCAGTCTAGAGATAATTTCTTGGCTCCAAGGCCTCTATTTATAACAAAAAAGGGGGAAGAGAAGATGGGAATGCATGAGAAACTGGGAATGGCAACCATAAATTCCTACAACCACCACCATCATCCTCCTTTTACCATAAAATGTGTCATTCTAGGTTCATCGCATAATCTCATTGAGCCATTCTCACATTTAAGTCACTCCCTTGGTGGATTTTGAGAAGCCATGTCATGGGTAGTTGGAACATTGCTTATTGCAATGACTGCATTGATCTTTGTATTAAACATGGCATGGTGACCTTCCCCTTTACATGTCTTGTTGAAAAGGGATGTAGGTCTCCATGTGTTGAGAAAATTGGCCAAATCATGTCACTTTTATGTTGGATGTTAATTTATTAAGAGTGAGCCATATTAAAAGATGAGAACCTTCATAATTTCCTAATTACCAGTCACTTGGACTCCCTTTTACACTGATTAGTCATTAAAAACTACCTTGGATCCTTGACTTGTACCATGGAAATTTTTTTTCATGGATACCTATTGGTCATCAATCTCCCTACCAGCTGGATGCCTTTGTGCCACTTGGTAGCCTCTCATTTGTCCGATCATGACTCTAGTGCACTGTTGATCATTACAAAATGCCATTAGATCAAGATTATTAAGTCAAGCAGCATTGGAAACAAAATCTACTCTTTGTTGTGTAATATGGGTTTTTAAAGCTACTTGACTTATAAATCTTTTCAAGCTAATTCATTGAAGAATCCCAATTTACTCTATGTAGAGTAACTCAGGCTTTTTGATCTCTCCAATTTTAGACTCTATTTATGGGCTCCTTTGTTCCTTGAGATCTATTTATCTCAGGCAAATATCCCAAAGGAATTCCTTTGGATAGTTTATCTGAAGGAAATCCTTCAGACTTTTTGTCTAAAGCTTCCTTCTTGCTCTCTTCCTTCAAAATTTGCCTTTTGGATTTTTTAGAATGGACTTTCCTGAAGGGTGAGAGACCCTTCAGGCTTCTTATATGTCCCTTAGAACTTCCACAAATGGTCCTTCCATCAATAAAAGTGCCCTTTAGCCTTTGAACATGGTCCTCCTAAAGGGAAAGATACCCTTCAAGAATTTTGAAATGGTCCTACTGAAGGGTAACATACCCTTCAAACTTTTATTTTCTTGTTCCTTTCCTTCAAAATTATTTTCCATACTTTTGTAAGGACTCTCCCATAGGATAAGGGATCATTTGGGCTTCTAAAAATAGTCTTTTTTGAAGGGAAATATACCCTTTAAAATTTTTGAAATGGTCTTCCTGAAGCTCAAAAGAGCTTCAAGAAACTTGCAACTATCCACTTGGAAAATGAAATGCCCTTCGGATTTGTCAATGACCCTTAGAGTATTCTTTGGAGAAGACTTGTCCCTTAAAGAACCTGAGGAGCACTATTTTTTGAGACCAAATTAGGTTTGTCAAGCCCCTTTACTTATTTTGGGCTTCTGACTACTCACAACTTATAAAGTAATTAAGTAGTGCTCCTTGGAGAACCCAAAAAACATTGTTCATGAGTAATTTAGGTTTGTAAACCAAAAATACTTTTACTTATAAAACATTTAGAAGTCAAGTACCATTGAAAACCTAATTTACACTGTGCCTTTAGAAAATTGAAGTCTTATGATGTTGAAATATTGAAGACTTCTACTTTGGAGAACTCAAGGTTGTATGATCTTGCCACTTTTGCTTGAATGTCCACCTTCTCACACTTGGGAAAAATTTTGATATGTGGGCCAAAAATGGCCAATAGGTAGACTATATGTTAAAGGTAGATAAAGCTTAATGGTGTGTATGTAATCTGAGTAGTGAGGACACAAGATTCAAGCATTGTGTTTGAAGGTAAACTATGACCATTTGAATTTGAATATTTGAATTTAACATAGGAAAATCTAGAGCTCTATATTTCATCCATATCTTTTGAAAGAATTCAAATTTGTTAGTATAAAAATAAAATATGAAGAAGACTCCATGGTGCATCTAATGAACCTAATTTGAAGATTTAAAAGTGAGTACAATCAAAGATATTGAGCTTAGAAGTTGACTATATGTTCATGCTTATTTTGTAAGTGACACAAGAAGGATATTTGAGCTTGTATTGATATTGTTTCAATCTCTCATGATGAATTAGCTATTGAAACATTTTTTTAACTCCATGGGAATGTTCTGTGTGGATTTTTAAGGTGTGATCAATCTATCTTGAGTATGAATAATGCTTAATAAGTTGACTATTTGTTCATTAATGGTGTTCATATATATAGGGTCTCTGTTTGAGTTAATTAAGCATATAAAAAGGTGAGATAAGTTGACTATGATCATTTAAAGATGTCAAAGGGGATATAAGGAGTGGAGCCATGTATTTGAAAGTGGTATTTTGTTTTTTTTTTGCTCAAGGGAGAGCTAAGTGTGTGAATATGTCTCCATGAGACCTATAAGAGCTACAAGGGCCATATTAAAAGGTGTAACTACTTAAGGGAGACCCATAGATGATATGGCCAACCTATGGAGATTGTATTGAACCATGTCTTCATGTGAGAGATGACTTAAGGGTAAAGTCATAGCTAATGGTTGACCAAGGTAGTGATTATCAAGATTACTCTAAAAATAGTGGAACCAAAGATGATGGGTTCTAGACTTATATGTTTTTAGAGAGGTGTGAGCATTGAAGTGAAGAAGAGAAGAGACCGAGTGTGCCCAATGGTTGGGTTAATGAGTAGAGTAGATTGAAGACTATTATTATGACCTATAGGTAATATTTATGATAGTAGAATAGTGATCTTGTAGGTTGAGCATGATTGAAGAGGCCTAAAGTGATCCAAAAGGATGTTTTGGATGTCTTGATAATGAGCAAAGGATTGCTAGTGTCTATGAGAGCTTGTGGTTGGTTTGAAAGACTGATCAGAGTGTTGATAGTGTGTATGACCATCTAGTTATGGTATTGAAGTTATGATAGATTTTTTGCTATGAAGAATGCATTGAGTGTATAGAGTTGCAGAGTTAGGATATGTAATGTGTCCCAATTGATCTTTGTGAGTTGGTTCAAGTATTCAATGTGATTTGATCAATAGGGAGTGTTGAGGTAATAGATTTATTACTGAGAAGTGTAGAGTGGTCCAAAATGTGGCTTTGGAAACATTGATAAATTGATAATCAGAGTTTTATCATCATGTATTGTAGACATTAGTTCAGAGGTGGATGTGTTCGTAGGTTTTATTGTGGTAGCTTAGCATCCAAGGTGGTTGTAGCCTCCTTGCAAGGTGAAACTTGCTAAAAGCTCTAGTTGTTGTTGTAGCTTAGCCAGATAGATATTGTAGCACCTTATGGGATTGGAGTCTCACTAAATAAGGATTATATTTCCTTGATCAATTATAGCTAGTTTAAATTGGATCTTATTTTTATAGGACATTACTCTAATTGTAGGTTCCAGTGGGTTTTATTCCCCAAGAGGGTTTCTATGTATGTCATGTGTTACGTGATTGATCTTGCATTGTCTTTATTATTCATTGTTATGAATGTTGTAAATGCTTCATGAATGTTTGTGGTATATGATTAAGTATTTGTAAAGATTAGAATTAAATTTAGATTATTTGGGCTCAATGATTAAACCCCCCTCTCAGTGATTATACCTCTAACAATTAGTATCAGAGTGGGTCCTTTGGAGGAAGTATAATAGCTTGAAGGTGATCTTAAGTAGGTACAAATATGGCTAAGTAGTTGAAGAAATAAAATCAATAGTGGAAGGCTATGATCAAGGCACTTGAAGAATAGATATGTACTTTGGAGAAAGATACTAAAAAAGATGAGAATGTTATCAATGATCTCAAGGTTCAGTTAGTAGATGCCAAGACAAGTTTGTGTTTAAAATAAAATGAGATCATGTGTGATGAAGATGCTTTCCATAACATCAGACAAGATGAGAGCACGGAAGAAGTAGAACTAGAAGTTGAGCTCATGTGTACACTTGGTGAACTAAAGGAGCAAAAGAAGAGGAATCACAAGATGAGGTATGTGGTCAAAGGTCTTGAAGCACAAGTTAGTTCTCTTGAGGGAAGTTTGATAGAGTAAGCATGTAGAATAAAGGATGACATGGATAAAGAATCTAAGAGTGATAAGGATACAATCCAAGTTCTCAAAGGTTAGTTGATGACTGTTATTTCAAGTATAAGAGCTAAAGAAGATGAGTGCATTCAATTGGAAACCAAGTTAGATTAACTGAAGGATGAGAATGAGCAATTTGTTGTCAAGATAAACAAGCTTGAAGAAGATCAAAAGAAGCTATATTAGGTCAATAACAATGAAAGAAGACCAATTAGACAACCCAATGCATCAAGGTATACTAGTTCTTTACATGGCCATTATCATTTTTTCTATCAATATGGTCATAGGGCAAGAGATTATAGAAAGATGAGCTCTAAAAATAAGCTCACATGCAACCTTGGAAGAAAGAGCAATTGGTCTTGGATAAGACTTAACTCAGATCAATCAAGAGGAATTTTGAATGATATTATTACCATATTTATAATAAAGTAGGTCATATTGACAAATTCTAAAAAAATAGTTTGAAGAAGCATTCTACTCCTAAAGGTCACTCAATGGTGTTGAGACCAATTACTATGAAGGATATTTCTGATCAAGGTGGATTTCCTACTAATGCAAAGAAGGAATCTGATATGAATAAGATATAAGAATGCCAAGAGGATTTGTCCTCTATCTAGATAGAAAAGGAAGATCAAAATAATCATCAAGCAAAAGGTATGAATGATCTTGTTTGTTTTAGATGTCATAAAGTTGGTTACATAGCTAGGTATTGCAAGAACATGTTGAATGAGTTCCCCAAGAAAGATAAGGTGTATGGAGCTCCTAGTGTGTAAGGAAGAGGTCACAAATGGGTATAAAAACCTAAGCCTATCAAAGGAGATCAAAATGAGAATAAAGATGGTTTGTTTACCATGATAGACATGAAGGGAAGAAAAGAGTTTATATTGTCTACTTTTGTTGATAAATCTAAAGAAAAGAATGAATTCAAAGATTCAGCTAAAATCAAGCAAGACTGCAAGTCAGAGAAAGATATGGAGATATGGGAGTCTCCTAAGTTTTGGGACTTTTAGTCTCACTATATCAAAGGGGTGTCTTTAGGATCCAAGGAGACACTTGTCATTTAGAGGAAGTTTGATGGTTGTCATATATTGTTTGGTAAGAATATATGAAAACAAGGTATGTTTGTGCATTATTTTTATATATCTATGTATTAGAGAAAAGAAGTTTTTGAAGAATCTCAGTGGTCTTATCTTGAGAAGGAGTTCACTTGTTGATCATGGTTTGGATGTTCTGGTATAAAGGTGAGTTTTAAATATCTATCTACATATCAGTTTATGGTATATGCTAGTTGTGTATGCCATTGAAGTTCATAGTGTTCTAAAGATGAGGTATCTCTATTTGAGTATTGACTATGATCGGATAGTATTTAAAGTCTTGTTAAAGATATCATATTCCTATTGAAGCATGAAGTTAGGGGGAGCTTTATAATTGGTTAGGTCTTAGGATTAGAGGATTGATTAGTTGAATCTAAGAAAGAAGGTGTAGATAAGAAATTTTATGTAATCAAGATGTTAATGCCAATTAGAGAAGGTCATTAGTTAAGGGGGAGAAATAAGTTCATGGGTTTGCTCTGGAGGTTTATGAAGGAGCTATAGTATAGAATCAAAATGGGTGGTTCTAGATGGCTTAATGAGATTGATGGATTGTCAAAGATATTTTAGTGCTCAGAAAGATCTATACATGTCTTTGTGATGTGATCTAGGTGATTTTGAGGTCTGAAGCTATGTATGTGCTAATTGAAGATTTTTGAGTGCTCTCAGTTTTCTCAATTTTTTGGTTTAAGGGAAAATAGGCCTAAAATGAGTTATAGGATGTATGTGTTACCAAAGGTATGGAAGCTTAATTTTTGGTCCAAAAGTGTTTGATGGGTGTCTCTAGGTCAGCAAGATGTTTTAGAGATGTGCGTTGACTATAAAGAGGTTTGTTGATCCTGTTTGCTTTGAGTTTCTAGCATTTTTGTCTTTACTATAAAAGTGGTTTGCCTTGTGAATTAAGGTTTGAGGCTTATTAATATGTTGAATGGGAAAAATTGGTGGTCAAATCAAGCTTCACAGAGATTTGAATATTTATGGTTCTCAATTTATTCAAGATTTTGTCAAGTTGGAGGCCTAATTAGTTAGTAGGACTGTGAAGGAAGTATGTTACATAGGATGAGATTGGTGATGTAAATTTTTGTGATTTAAGGGGCATATGAGATTACTCCAGATATGGTGTTTTAGTTCTTGAATATGTGTCTACTAAAAATTGTGGACTTTGCAAGTTTAATATATGGCTATAAGGAGCCTAGATAGGCCTAGTTTAAAGAGTGATTTTTGCTCAAGTTTCTCTAAAAGATCAAGGTATGACTATCTAAAGGTATGTTTTCAGGTTGGTTCAATGCATGTTTCCTATTTTGTATAGTGTACATGTAGATCTGGTGTTCATAGAAGTGTCTTAAGAAATAAGGTTGGTAAGTCTGTGTGGTGGTTCTTCTTGGTGTGTGGAGATCTGAAGATGCTCAACTAGTGAAATTACTCATAAATATTAGGGGGATTCCCTCTCAGATGTTTTTTGGTGAGTTATATCATATTTAAGTTCTTTTGTGTGTTTTTTATTCATTGCTTATAGCGCTTTATTGAAGAGAGTGTTGGCATGGAGTAAGTGGAAGTTTGTCAAGACAAGAAGAGGTAGGCTTAAGCTAAGGGGGAGTTTGTATCATCTTTATAAGATGGTCTTTTCCTATTTTGATAGTATTTTTAGGCCATTAAGATTAGTGTGTGCCCACTTTTTCACTATGTCAAAGGGGGAGAAAATCCCTATTGGGGAGAAAGTTCCTATTATAGGAGTACTTTGAAGAGAGAGAAGGTGAGCTATATATTGCAATATTGATGGGTGTTGACATCAATCACAAAGGGGGAGATTGTTGGAGATTTGTCATGATGATTTCATGGTGATTTCATAGAGGTTCTATAGTGAGTGAATTAAGTGCCTTGATAGTCTATGTGGCAATGAAAAAGTGTGCAATGTGCTTGTTCTAGTGTACTTTATGTATGGTTAGTTGATCTTTAATATTGACATGGATAGAGAGGATCAAAGATGAGTATGGTGATTTTAGCATGTGTAAGAGGTCCCTAATATATTATATATGCTTGGAGAGCTTGTATGCATAAGTTTAATTCATTTGGTTGATCATAGTTCTCATCTAGACACTTTGGGTCCAGTGGTAGAAAATCCAAGTAGGTAGTTTGATGATGTCACCATTGCCACATGGGAATGAATCAAAGGGAGTTGGACATATGGTTGTAATCACATTAGTCCCTAGTTTTTATGTACCATATCTCAATTCATGAATTAAATTATGGTCAAAGATATGAGGGTGAAAATTTGGCTTCTAAAATAGAATTCACTATTTTCCCATACTTGGCCAAATTTGCAATGTGGCTAGAAAGAGTTGAGTAGGCATGTTGATGAGGTCAACATTCACACGTGTGGAGGTAGAGGAAACAATGATCATATGGGTTTGTTTATTTTTATGAATAATTTATTTTTGTTGATTTTCAAATCATGTGATGCAGTGCATCAAAAGATATGCATATGAAAAGTTGGGGGCTCCTAGGCAGTTTGACTGTGTTTTCCCATACTTAGCCAATTTTGCATTGAGGCAAAAAGACTTGAGTGAGAATTTTGATGGTGTTATATCATGCACATGTGAATGCGTCAAGATATGATAATCATATGGGTTTGTTTATTTTTTATCATAGTTGGTTTTCACTAAATTCTAGATTATCTATTGAAACACATCCAAAGTTATGGATGATCAAAGATGGCCTCTTAGGCAGATTTGGACATAGTTGGCTCTATCACAGAAGATTTTGAGAAGGAAATTTATTGGCATTATATCTCACATAAATGCGATTTATAGGAATAGTATGTCACATGGTTAGATTCTCCTTTGTGAGGAGATCATCTGGTCTAAATTTGAGATCCTGCATTGAAGCACAGAAGAAGTTATTGAGGTGTAAAAATGGCTACTTTTGCATATTGAAAGGGTCCCCATACTTAGTCATTTTTGAAAGTGTTAAAGCTCAAGAAATATTGATAGTGTCCGTTACTCCAAGAAGTCAATAGGTAGCTCGATGAGGACAACTTCATGATGTTTAATGATTGATAAAAGGTACAAGATAATGATCATATAGTGAGTGGTCATTTGTATAGATTGGTCAATGGTGAGAGTTGATCATTATTGGCCTAACTAATCCACAAAGATCGATGAAGTATATTGAGTCAAAGTTCCTAAATTACATGAGATGAGGTCAACATGACTGAGGCTTAATATTTAGTAGTGGTGGACTATATGTTAAAGATAGATCAAGATTGATAGTGAGTATTCGATTTGAGTAGCGAGGACATGAGATTTGAGCATTGTGTTTGAAGGTTAACTGTGAGTATTTGAATTCAAATATTTGAAATTAACACAAGAAAAAAAGAGCTTTATATTTCATCCATATCTTTTGATAGAATTCAAATTTTTTGGTGCTATAAAAAGCAAAGATGAAGAGGAATCCATGGCACATCTACTAAACCTAATTTAAAGATTTAGAAGTGAGTACAATCAAAGATATTGAGCTTAGAAGTTGATTGTGTGTTCATGTTTATTCTACAAGGGACTCAAGAAGGATATTCAAGCTTGTATTGATGTTGTTTCAATCTCTCATGATGAATTAGCTATTGGAACATGTTTTAGACTCATGGGGATGCTCTGTATGGATTTTGAAGGTGTGATCAATCTATCTTGAGTATGACTAATGCTTAAAAAGTTGACTATTTTTTCGGTAATGGTGTTCCTGTGTATAGTGTCTTTGTTTGAGTTAACTAAGCATATTCAAAGGTGAGCTAAGTTGACTATGATCATTTGAGTATGTCAAAGGGGACATAAGGAGTAGACCCATGTATTTTAAATTGGTCTTGTGGTTTTTTTTTTACTCAAGGGAGAGCTAAATGGGTGAATAGGTCTCCATGAGACCTATAAGAGCTATAAGGGCCTTAGTAAAAGGTGTAGCTAATTAATGGTGACCCATTGATGTTATGGCTAACCTATGAATATTGTATTGAGAAATGTCTTCATGTAGGATATGCCTTAAGGGATAAGGTATGCCTGATGGCCAACCAAGGTAGTGATTATCAAGATTTCTCTACAAATAGTGAAACCAAAGATGATGGGTTCTAGACTTGTATGTATTTAGAGAGGTGTAAAATTTGAAGTGAAGGAGAAAAGAGGTTGAGTGTGCCCAATGGTTTGATTGATGAGTAGAGTATATTTAGGACTATGAGTATGACATATAGGTCATATTTATATTGGAAGAATAGTGTTCTTGTAGGTTGAGCATGATCAAAGAGACCTAGAGTGATCTAAAAGGATGTTTTGGATGTCTTGAGAATGAGTGAAGGATTGTTGGTGTCTATGAGAGCTTGGTGGCTAGTTTGATAGATTGATCAGAGCGTTGATAGTGTGTATGACCATCTAGTCATGTTATTGAAGCTTTGACATATTTTTTATTATGAAAAATGCATTGAGTGTGCAGATTTGAAGAGTGGGGATAGTTAGGATATGTAATGTGTCTTAATTTATTTTTGTGTGTCGGTTCAAATATGTAATGTGATTTTATCAACAGGGAGTGTTGAGGTGATAGAGTTATTTTTGAGAAGTGTAGAGTGGTCTAAAAGGTGGCTTTAGATACATTGAGAAGGTGATTGACAATGCCTTCATAGTTTTCATCCTTTGTAGACATCCTCACTCTCTCTTCCCTTATTTGGTTATCTCTATTAAATATTCTCTCAAGTGTGACAAGTCTTTGGGGTAACGTGTTTGTCTTCAATTTCATAATTTGATCTTCATACTATTGCTATAATTTATTCTGATTTCTAGAAGATAATTCAACTTCTTATTAAAGAAAACATGTCATCTATTTATAATCTTCAAATACTTGCCAACTCAAAACATTATCTTGGATGGAGTGCCTTACCACTACCTTGATGTGAGATTGATAATTCTCATTTTTTATATCATTCAGAATATCAAATTGAGCTCCTATGGCTACCAACCAATCAACTTGCTTATTTTCCTCTCTTAGAATACTTTGTATGTTGAAAGCTTCAAAGTCTTCTATGATATCCCACTCCATGTGTTTATATGACTTCAAGATAATTTTTTGAGCCAAATTATGACCTATAACCAGATGTACAACCAATTCACTATCACCAAACACTTGTAAGCTTTGTGTTCCTACCTTTATTTCCCATTGGAGACCATGTACGAGTGTCTCATACTCAGCTACATTACAAGTACATCCAAACTAAAATTTTATTGAGGAGGAGTACCTTTTATTTGATGGAGAAATTAGCATCACTCCATCCCCTATTCCATTCTTATTCCTTGAGCCATCAAAGAATAGCTTCCACAGTCCTTCACTAGACTCACTTGGCTTGGTAAGAGTTGGTATAGACATTCCTTCTTCATGTAAATAATAAATTCCCAAACCTTATTCTTCAATTATATTGTAAGGATCATACTCATGGTTTTCAATTACCCACTCATCAAGGAAAAGATTAGGATTTCCTTTAAGAATATTGGTTGGATCTTGATCACTTGGATGCTCCTTCTCATCAAGTATAGTACAATTCACATTGGCAATGCTTGGCATGTAAGGTTATATATGAAATTTGGAAATAGATTAAGATTTTATATTAATATTAGTACCATACCTTGTTCTAAAAAACAAATATGACAAATATAAATATAGGTACCTTCCAATCTTCATTGTGAAGCCTCTTGATAAGCATGATGAAAAATATGGTGGCAAATCAACTACCACAACTTGAAAAATAGAAAGACTTGGGTAAGCATGCAAAGTCAACTTCAAATATTTAAATACTTTAACTATCTTGGTAGTTATACCATATAATTTCAACACTCCTTTTATCTTTGGCTCATATTTCAATCTGACCTTATCAACTATCTGCTTTAGCATAATTGTGCTACTAACACCACTATCAACCACATAATTATGAACTAGATTATCACTAATGATTAAAGATAGGTAGAAGGGAGGAGGTTTATCATATTAAATTGGTTGTACTTCAATATTAAATGGTTTTACCTTATATTTAATAGGTTTTATCTCTTACTTAATAGGTTGTTATGAATTAGTGAAAACCACACTTTCTTTCCTTGCTAATCCAACTAAGATATGGAGGTTAGAGAACTCTTCTTGGAGTAAGTACTTTTATCCAAAAAATTTAAAGTGTCCCACATTTATATTATCACATGTGACTTCTTCATTTAGTATATGATGTTAATAGGAGTGTCACTAACCCTTGGCTACCCTTTTAGAACAATAATGCTCTCATGGTCATGAGAATTTTGAGAGATTATGTTGCCTCTAACAACTTGATTTTTCTAATTTTCTTGTAATTTTGGGGCTATAAGAGACTCATTAATATTTTTATAATATGAATAAGACAAATCAAAAAAAATTGGTACCTCTTGTGCATCATCTATTAATATCCTCTTAGCTCTTATGATAACTGATATTAGGATAATAACCCTATTTGTATCCATTTTCTAATTCATAGCACAATGATCTACTTCTTGAAAATTCACAAATGTAGCATCAACTTGTCCTTTGTTAGGTTGTGGAGCTAAAAGCTTCATTGATGCAAATAGAGGAGGTTACTGAGTTGTAGAGTAACCAACATCAGTCTGATCAATTGACATCAGTCATCTTCAGTGTTCACAGTAATCGACGTCGATTATGGGTCGGCCGAGATCGGTCAGACAGGCACTGATGTTGGTAGCCTGTGTATGTATGCATTTGCATGCGCTTCCAGAACTAGTCTTATTTTAGACGAAAAGTTTGTTTGCATGTAAAAGAATAATTTGTATTGAGCTACATTTCTAATTATTATAATTAGGAAGTCTAATTATTGTTTGCATGGGATCTATATAATAGACTCATGGGGTTGTATTGTAATCAAGGACAAAGAAGATATCCTTCCAATCGTAAGATCTAGGTTTGCAGGTGTGTTAGACCAGGTTGATCTGCAGGTTGTGCAAGATCAAGGGAGATATATATGGTAAGTAAGATCAAGTTGATTTTTAAGTTGTTGCAAGTTTAGGGAGATCTACTTGGAGTACTTTAAGTACTTGTTTGACTGGCAGTATTGTTACTAACTTATGGAGGGTACAACTCTATGTTTGAGTTGTGGTCATAATTGGTTGTGTGAGAGAGAACTCTTGCGGAAGAGTTACTGGTATGCCCAAGAGGTGTTGGAAGAGTGTAATCTCTTTATTGTATTTCCTTCTGGATGAGTTGAATACAAGTGTGTATTGTCTCTCATATTTTATGCTATTTCTGATTTCTAGTTATTATTCTAGTTAAATTCCATGTTTAGTTGCTTATACAAAGGTAATCAATTATGCCCCTAATCCTAACAAAGTGGTATCAGAGTTATGGTTGTTCTAGACACTGAAAAGTGGTATCAAAGTGAGGTTGCAGGTTCATAGAGCCTAGTTCGGAGCATGTTAGTGTTTGATTACAGGTCACTCTCAGGGGTTTATGATTGAGTGGGAGTAAAGCAATGGTAGAAGAAAGTAAGTTAAGAATGGAGAAGTTTAAAGGCAAGAATTATCAATTATGGAGGATGTAAATAGAAGATTATCTGTATCAAAAAGATCTATACTTACCGTTGTGTGGGCTTGCAAGTAAGCCCACGAATATGAAAGATGAAGAATGGAAGGTTCTTGATCGGAAGGATCTAGGATCTATAAGGTTGAGCTTGGCATCGTCTGTGATTTCCAACTTATCACAGGCTAAGACAACAATAGAGTTAATGAAATCTTTGGAAAATTTATATGAAAAACCCTCAGCTTCAAATAAGGTATTTCTTATGAAGTAATTATTTAATTTGCAAATGTTGGATGGTGGATCGATACATAGTCATCTTAGTGATTTCCATGGATTAGTAAATCAGATAGTTTCAGTCAATATTGCTTTTGATGATGAAATTAAGGCTCTCTTAATCTTATGCTCATTACCTAAAAGTTGGGATAGTTTGGTAATGGCAGTTAGTAATATTGCATCTGCTTCAAATATCTTGAAAGTTGATGATGTTGTTAGTGTAATCTTGAATGAAAAAATTCATGGGAAAAGCACAGGTGAATCATCAGGTAATGCTTTAAGTGTTGAAAGCAAGGGAAGGCAAAGAGAGAAGATCGAGCAAGGGAAATCAAGGTTAAAGATAGGCAGGAGATCCAAATCTAGGTATGGCAAAATAATCTGCTAGAATTGTGGAAAGGTAGGGCACATAAAGAAAAATTGCAGGTTGGTTGAAGATCAGCATGAAGCAAATGAAGAAGCAGATGTTGCAGATATTATTACATAGGATGCTCTTGTATGTTCCTTGGATAAAGTGGAATCTTGGGTTTTAGATTTTGGTGCCTCTTTCCATGCAACCCCAAATAGAGAATTTTTCCATGATTATGTCCAGGGAGACTTTGGAGAGATTTATTTAGGGGATGGTAAGCCTTGTGAAATGGTTGGCAAAGGGAAAGTGCAGCTAAAATTGTAGATGGGAAACACATGGGTGTTAAAGGTGGTCATGCATGTCCCAGTCCTGAAACAGAACTTGATTTATGTTGAAAAGTTGGGTGATGAGGGATACACAGTAACTCTCACAGTGAATTCTTAGAAGGTTTCCAAGAGTGCACTTGTTTTAGCAAGAGGTAAGAAAGTAGGTACTCTTTATCTATCTACTTGTATTACTGATTCTCTTTCTGGTTTATCTACTTCAAATGTAGATGCAGAGATGTGGCTCTGTAGGCTTGGTCACATGAGTAAGAAGGGGATGCATGTTCTTGAGTCAAAAGGTAAGAGTTCAGATTTGGAAAGCATAGATCAAGATTTTTGTAAGCAAAAGAAGAAAGTGAGGTTTCTTGAAACTCATGCTACAAGAAAGGATCGGGTCTATTACACAAAGAGGAAATATGATGTTTTTGACAAGAAAAAGAAAGCCTTGGTTTTCAAGGAGGAAATGGTGGATAGAGATCAGCTCAAGGGGTTGAATAATTTTGAGTAGGGTAGTTTGGAAAAGGGTATGATTCAAAGTAAGCTTGTGGGTAAAAAGTCATCACTCACAGGAAAACACAATTACCAATGTCGATCAGGTGGAACCGACATCGAACAGGCAAGTACTAACATCGGTCATGTGCAGACTAGACTCAATGGTCTCGGGTAGGTGGCAACCAATGTCAGTCAAGGAACCAACATCGGTGACAAGGTGGACACTGACGTCAGGCAGGGAACGGACGTCGGTGATCAGGAGGATTTGACATCAGTCGCGTGCAGACCAGGGTCGACTAGAGAATGGATTTTAGGCAGATAGTAAGTTGTCAAGGAGTCTTAAAAGCCTATGTGGAGGACTAAAAGTGTAAGTAAGCCTCAAATTTCTTATTTTCCTTCTTTAGACTACTTTTTGCTCACTGATGGTCAAGAACCAGGAAGTTTTAAAGAGGTAGATTAGGTAGAATCTAGGAAACAGTGGGAACATGGCATGAATGAGGAAGTGGATTCCTTGGAAGAGAACCAAATGGGAGATTTGGTAGAGTTACCAGCTGGAAAGAAAGCACTGAAAGATGAATGGATTCCCAGGTTAAAGAAGAGAGAGAATGGACACATGAGACAGAAGGCCAGGGTATATGGTCTTGAGTAGGCTGCAAGACAATGGAGGTTTGACAGGTGTATGACAAAGCATGGATTTAGTCAATGTCAATGTAACCATTGTGATTTCTTTGCCAGGTTGGATAATATTAGCTACATTATCCTATTATTGTATGTAGTGTGTATGCTTATTGCAGGGTCACACATGCAGGGAGTTGCTGAGCTAAAGGTAAAGTTAGTTCAGAGGTATGTCATGAAGAATTTGGGAGCAGCAAAATTCTTTGGCATGAGTATTCCTAGAGACAAGGAAGATCACAGGTTGATGTTGTCTAAGAATGATTGTGTGAATAAGGTAGTGGCAAGGTTCATTATGCAGGATGCAGAACTGTTTAGCACACCTATGGATGGACAGTTCACAGAATAGTGTCCCAATTCATATGATGAGGTTAAGTACATGTGCACTAGACCTGATATTACATAAGCAATGGGTGTTGTTAGTGAGTTCATGGCCAATTCAAGAAAGAAGCATTGGAAAGCAGTTCAGTGGATTCTCAAGTATTTGAAAGGGACCACCAGTAGGTTAACATGTTATGCAGGGTCAGGGACTTCTCTACATGTGTCTGTAGATTCGGATATGGAAGGTTACTTGGATGATAGGAGTAACACCACAGGATATGTGGTGGTTGGTCTTCAAGACTAAACTTGAAGAAGGATACAAGCCAGAAAACAAATTAGATGATGTACAGGTATAGGTACAGGTGTAGCTGTTTATCTCCAAGTGGGAGATTGTTAGGTTATGGAGCTAAAAGCTTCACTAATGCAAATGGAGGAGGTTACTGAGTTGCAAAGTAACTAACGTTGATCTGATCAAATGATGTCAGTCATCTTCAGTGTTCATGGTAATCGATGTTGGTTATGGGTTAGCCAACATCGATCAGACAGGCACCGATGTCGGTAGCCTATGTGTGCATGTGTTTGCAGCGCTTCCAAAACTGGTCTTATTTTAGATGAATAGTTTGTTTGCATGTAAAAGACTAATTTTAGTTTTGAGCTACATTTCTAATTATTATAATTAGAAAGTCTAATAATTGTTTGCATGGGATCTATATAATAGACTCATGGAGGTGTATTGTAATCAAGGACAAAGAAGAGATCTTTTTGGTTGTAAGATCTAGGTTTGCAGGTGTGCAAGACCAGGTTGATCTACAGGTTGTGTAAGATCAGAGGAGATCTACATGGTAAGTAAGATCAGGTTGATTTTTAGGTTGTTTCAAGTTTAGGGAGATCTACTTGGAGTACTTTGAGTACTTATTTGACTAGCAGTATTGTTACTGACTGGTGTTGGGTACAACTCTGTGTTTGAGTTGTGGTTGTAATTAGTTGTGAGAGAGAGAACTCATGAGGGAGAGTTACTGGTATGCCCAAGAGGTGTTGGAAGAGTGTAATCTCTTTATTGTATTTTCTTCTAGATGAGTTGAATACAATTGTGTATTGTCTCTCATATTCTGTGCTATTTATGATTTCTAGTCACTTATTATTCTAGTTAAATTCTGTGTTTAGTTACTTATAAAAAGGTAATCAATTGTGCTCCTAATCTTAATAAAGTGGTATCAAAGCTGTGTTTTTTCTAAACACTGACAAGTGGTATCAGAGCGAAGTTGCAGGTTCACAGAGCTTGGTTCAGAGTAGGTTAGTGTTTGATTATAGGTCACTCTCAGGGGTTTCTGATTGAGTGGGAGTAGAGCAATGGTAGAAGAAAGTAAGCTAAGAATGGAGAATTTTTATGGCAAGAATTATCAATTATAGAGGATGTAGATAGAAGATTATCTATATCAGAAAGATCTATACTTACCATTGGGTGGGGTTGCAAGCAAGCCCACAAATATGAAAGATGAAGAATGGAAGGTTCTTGATCGAAAGGCTCTGGGATCTATAAGGTTGAGCCTGGCATCGCCTATGATTTTCAACTTATCACAGGCTAAGACAACGATAGAGTTAATGGAATCTTTGGAAAATTTATATGAAAAACCCTCAGCTTTGAATAAGGTATTTCTTATGAAGTAATTATTTAATTTGTAAATGTTGGATGGTGGATCGATACACAGTCATCTTAGTGATTTCCATGGATTAGTAAATCAATTAGTTTCAGTCAATATTGTTTTTGATGATGAAATTAAGGCTCTCTTAATCTTATGCTCATTACCTAAAAATTGCGATAGTTTGGTAATGGCAGTTATTAATACTGCGTCTACTTCAAATATCTTGAAAGTTGATGATGTTGTTAGTGTAATTTTGAATGAAGAAATTTGCAAGAAAAGCACATGTGAATCATCAGGTAATGCTTTAAGTGTTGAAAGTAGGGGAAGGCAAAGAGAGAAGACCGAGCAAGGGAAATCAAGGTCAAAGATAGGTAGGAGATCCAAATCTAGGTATGACAGAATAATCTGTTGAAATTATGGAAAGGCAGGGCACATAAAGAAAAATTACAGGTTGGTTAAAGATCAGCATGAAGGAAATGAAGAAGCAGATGTTGTAGATATTGTTGCATAGGATGCTCTTGTATGTTCCTTGGATAAAGTGGAATCTTGGGTTTTATATTTTGGTGCCTCTTTCCATGCAACCCCAAATAGAGAATTTTTCCATGATTATGTCCAGGGAGACTTTGGAGAGATTTATTTAGGGAATGGTAAGCCTTGTGAAAGGGTTGGCAAAGGGAAAGTGCAGCTGAAATTTTAGATGGGCAACACATGGGTGTTGAAGGAAGTCATGCATGTCCCAGTCCTGAAGCAGAACTTGATTTCTATTAGAAAGTTGGGTGATGAGGGATGCATAGTAACTCCCACAGCAGATTCTTGGAAGGTTTCCAAGGGTGCACTTGTTTCAGCAAGAGGTAAGAAAGTAGGTACTCTTTATCTATCTACTTGTATTACTAATTCTTCTTCTAGTTTATTTACTTTAGATGTAGATGCAGAGATATGGCTCCATAGGCTTGGTCACATGAGTAAGAAGGGGATGCATGTTCTTGAGTCAAAAGGTAAGAGTTTAGATTTGAGAAGCATAGATCGAGATTTCTGTAAAGAATATAAGAAAGTGAGGTTTTTTGAAACTCATGCCACAAGAAAGGATCACGTCTATTGCACAAAGAGGAAATTAGATGTTTTTTACAAGAATAGGAAAGCCTTGGTTTTCAAGGAGGAGATGATGGATAGAGATCAGCTCAAGGGGCTGAATAATTCTAAGCAAGGTAGTTTGGACAAGGGTATGATTCAAAGTAATCTCATGGGTAAAAAGTCATCACTCACAAAAAAACACAATTATCAACGTTAGTCAAGTGGAATTGACGTCAAATAGGTAGGTACCGATGTCGATCATGTACAGACCAGACTCAGTGGTGTCGAGCAGGTGGCGACTGACGTTGGTCAGGGAACCGACATCAATGACTAGGTGGACACCGATGTCAGTCAAGGAACTGGCATCGGTGATCAAGAGGATTTGACATCAGTCGAGTGCAGACCAAGGTTGACTAGAGAATGAATTTTGGGTGGATAGCAAGTTGTCAAGGAGTCTTAAATGCCCATGTGGAGGACTAAAAGTGTAAGTAAGCCTCAAATTCATTATTTGCCTTCTTTAGACTACTTGTTGCTCACTGATGGTCAAGAACCAAGAAGTTTTAAAGAGGCAGAGCAGGTAGAATCCAGGAAACAATGGGAGCATGACATGAATGAGGAAGTGGATTCCTTTGAAGAGAACCAAGCGAGAGATTTGGTAGAGTTGCCAGCCAGAAAGAAAGCACTGAAAGATGAATGGATTCCTAGGCTAAAGAAGAGAGAGAAATGACACGTGAGATGGAAGGCCAAGGTATATGGTCTTGAGCAGGCTGTAGGATAATGGAGGTTTGATAGGTGTATGACAAAGCATGGCTTTAGTCAATGTCAATTTAACCATTGTGTTTTCTTTACCACGTTGGATAATATTAGCTACATTATCATGTTATTGTATGTAGTGTGTATGCTTGTTGTAGGGTCACACATGCAGGGAGTTACTGAGCTAAAGGTAAAGTTAGTTTAGAGGTATGTCATGAAGAATTTGGGAGTAGCAAAATTCTTTGGCATGAGTATTCTTAGAGAGAAGGAAGATCACAAGTTGATGTTGTCTCAGGATGATTGTGTGAATAAGGTAGTGGCGAGGTTTGTTATGTAGGATGTAGAACCAGTTAGCACACCTATGGATGGATAGTTCACAGAACAGTGTCCCGATTCACATGATGAGGTTAAGTACATGTGTACTAGACCTGATATTGAGCAAGAATTGGGTGTTGTTAGCGAGTTCATGGCCAATTTGGGAAAGAAGCACTGGAAATCAGTTCAGTGGATTCTCAGGTATCTGAGAGGGACCAGCAGTAGGTTAACATGATATGCAAGGTCAGGGACTTCTCTACATGTGTATGTAGATTTGGATATGGTAGGTTACTTGGATGACAGGAGTAGCACCATAGGATATGTGGTGGTTGGTCTTCAAGACTGAACTTGAAGAGAGATACAAGCCAAGAAACAAATTATATGATGTATAGGTACAGGTACAGGTGCAGTTGTTTATCTCCAAGTGGGAGATTGTTAGGTTGTGGAGCTAAAATCTTCACTAATGCAAATGGAGGAGGTTGCTGAGTTGTAGAGCAATTGACATCAGTCTGATCAATCAACATCAGTCATCTTTAGTGTTCATAGTAACCGATGTTGGTTATGCATTAGCTGACATCAGTCAGACAGGCACCGACGTCCATAGCCTGTGTGTGCATGCGTATGCATGCACTTTCAAAACTTGTCTTATTTTAGATGGATAGTTTGTTTACATGTAAAAGACTAATTTTAGTCTTGAGCTACATTTATAATTATTGTAATTAGGAATTCTAATTATTGTTTACATGGGATCTATATAATAGACTCATGGGGCTATATTGTAATCAAGGACAAGGAAGAGATCCTTTCGATTGTAAGATCTAGGTTTGTAGGTGTGCAAGACTAGGTTGATCTATAGGTTGTCAAAGATTAGGGGAGATCTACATGGTAAGTAAGATTAGGTTGATTTATAGATTGTTGCAATTTCAAGGATATCTACTTGGAGTACTTTGAGTACTTGTTTGACTGGCAGTATTGTTACTGACTGGTGGTGGGTACAAATTTGTGTTTGAGTTGTGGTTGTAATTGGTTGTGAGAGAGAGAAATATTGAGGGAGAGTTACTGGTACACCCAAGAGGTGTTAGAAGAGTGTAATCTCTTTATTGTATTTCCTTTTGGATGAGTTGAATACAATTGTGTATTGTCTCTCATATTCTGTGCTATTTTTGATTTCTAGTTACTTATTATTCTAGTTAAATTCCATGTTTAGTTGCTTATACAAAGGTAATCAATTATGCTACTAATCTTAACAAAGTGGTATCAGAGCTGTGTTTCTTCTAGACACTGACAAGTGGTATCAGAGTGAGGTTGCAGGTTCACAGAGCCTGGTTCAGAGCAGGTTAGTGTTTGATTATAGGTCACTCTCAAGGGTTTCTGATTGAGTGGGAGTAAAGCAATGGTAGAAGAAAGTAAGCTAAGAATGGAGAAGTTTAATGGCAAGAATTATCAATTATAGAGGATGTAAATAGAAGATTATCTATATCAAAAAGATCTGTACTTACCATTGGGTGGGGTTGTAAGCAAGCCCACAGATATGAAAGATGAAGAATGGAAGGTTCTTGATCGAAAGGCTCTGGGATCTATAAGGTTGAGCCTGGCATCGTCTATGATTTCCAACTTATCATAGGCTAAGACAATGGTAGAGTTAATAGAATATTTGGCAAATTTATATGAAAAACCCTCAGCTTCGAATAAGGTATTTTTTATGAAGTAATTATTTAATTTGCAAATGTTGGATTGTGGATTGGTACACAGTCATCTTAGTGATTTCCATGGACTAGTAAATTAGTTAGTTTTAGTCAATATTGCTTTTGATGATGAAATTAAGGCTCTCTTAATCTTATGCTCATTACCTGAAAGTTGGGATAGTTTGGTAATGGCAGTTAGTAATACTGCGTCTGCTTCAAATATCTTGAAAGTTGATGATGTTGTTAGTGTAATCTTGAATGAAAAAATTTGCAGGAAAAGCACAGGTGAATCATCAAGTAATGCTTTAAGTGTTGAAATCAGGGGAAGGCAAAGAGAGAAGATCGAGCAAGGGAAATCAAGGTCAAAGATAGGCAGGAGATCCAAATCTAGGTATGGCAGAATAATCTACTGGAAATGTGAAAAGGCAGGGCACATAAAGAAAAATTGCAGGTTGGTTGAAGATCAGTATGAAGGAAATGAAGAAGAAGATGTTGCAGATATTTTTGCACAGGATGCTCTTGTATGTTACTTGGATAATGTGGAATCTTGGGTTTTAGATTATGGTGCCTCTTTCCATGCAACCCCAAATAGAGAATTTTTCCATGATTATGTCCAGAGAGACTTTGGAGAGATTTATTTAGGGGATGGTAAGCCTTGTCAAATGGTTGGCAAAGGGAAAGTGTAGCTAAAATTGCAAATGGGCAACACATAGGTGTTGAAGGAGGTCATGCATGTCCCAGTCCTTAAGCAGAACTTGCTTTCTATTGGAAAGTTGGGTGATGAGGGATGCACAGTAACTCTCACAGCGAATTCTTGGAAGGTTTCCAAGGGTGCACTTGTTTTAGCAAAAGATAAAAAAGTAGGTACTCTTTATCTATCTACTTGTATTAATTATTCTCCTTCTAGTTTATCTACTTCAAATGTAGATGTAGAGATGTGGCTCTGTAGGCTTGGTCACATGAGTAAGAAGGGGATGCATGTTCTTGAGTCAAAAGGTAAGAGTTCAGATTTGGGAAGCATAGTTCGAGATTTTTGTAAGCAACAGAAGAAAGTGAGGTTTCTTGAAACTCATGCTACAAGAAAGGATCAGGACTATTGCACAAAGAGGAAATCTAATGTTTTTGACAAGAACAGGAAAGCCTTAGTTTTCAAGGAGGAGATGACAAATAGAGATTAGCTCAAGGGGCTGAATAATTCTAAGCAAGGTAGTTTGGATAAGGGTATGATTCAAAGTAAGCTCATGGGTAAAAAGTCATCACTCATAGGAAAACACAGTTATCAACATCAATCAGGTGGAACCAACATCGAATAGGCATGTACCGACATTGGTCATGTGCAGACCAGACTCGGTGGTATCAGGCAAGTGGCGACTGATGTCAGTCAAGGAACTGACATCGATGACCAGGTGGACATCGACGTCAGTCAGGGAACTGACGTTAGTGATTAGGAGGATTTGACATCAGTCAGGTGCAGATCAGGGTTAACCAGAGAATAGATTTTGCGTAGATAGCAAGCTGTCAAGGAGTCTCAAACACCATGTGGAGGACTGAAAGTGTAAGTAAGCCTTAAATTCATTATTTGCCTTCTTTAGACTAATTTTTGCTCATTGATGGTCAAGAACCAAGAAGTTTTAAAGAGGCAGAGCAGGTAAAATCCAGGAAACAGTGGGAGCATGGCATGAATGAGGAAGTGGATTCCTTGGAAGAGAACCAAATGGGAGATTTGGTAGAGTTGCCAGCTGAAAAGAAAGCACTAAAAGATGAATGGATTCCTAGGTTAAAAAAGAGAGAGAATGGACATGTGAGATGGAAGGCTAGGGTATATGGTCTTGAGCAGGTTGTAAGACAATGAAGGTTTGATAGGTGTATGACAAAGCATGGCTCTAGTCAATGTCAATGTAACCATTGTGTTTTCTTTACCAGATTGGATAATATTAGCTACATTATGCTATTATTGTATGTAGTGTGTATGCTTGTTGCAAGGTCACACATGCAGGGAGTTGCTGAGCTAAAGGTAAAGTTAGTTCAGAGGTATGTCATGAAGAATTTGGGAGCATCAAAATTCTTTGTCATGATTATTCCTAGAGATAGGGAAGATCACAGGTTGATGTTGTCTCAGGATGATTATATGAATATGGTAGTGGTGAGGTTCGTTATGCAGGATGCAGAACCGATTAGCACACCTATGGATGGACAGTTCATAGAACAATGCCCTAATTCACATGATGAGGTTAAGTACATGTGTACTAGACCTAATATTTCACAAGCAATGGGTGTTGTCAGTGAGTTCATGGCCAATTCAAGAAAGAAGCACTAGAAAGCAGTTCAGTGGATTCTCAGGTATCTGAGAGGGACCAGCAATAGGTTAACATGCTATGTAGGGTCAGGGACTTCTCTAAATGTGTATGTAGATTCAGATATGGTAGGTTACTTGGATGACAGGAGTAACACCATAGGATATGTGGTGGTTGGTCTTCAAGAATGAACTTGAAGAGAGATACAAGCCAGGAAACAAATTAGATGATTTATAGGTATAGGTATAGGTGCAGTTGTTTATCTCCAAGTGGGAGATTATTAGGTTGTGGAGCTAAAAGCTTTATTGATGCAAATGGAGGAGGTTTCTGAGTTATAGAGAAACTAATATTAGTCTGATCAACTAACATTGGTCATCTTCAGTGTTTGCAGTAACCAACATCAGTTATGGGTCGGCCGACATCGGTCAAATAGGCACTGACATTGATAGCCTATGTGTGCATGCATTTGCATGCACATTTAGAACTAGTCTTATTTTAGACAGACTGTTTGTTTGCATGTAAAAGACTAATTTTAATCTTGAGCTGCATTTCTAATTATTGTAATTAGGAAGTCTAATTATTGTTTGCATGGGATCTATATAATAGACTCATGGGGCTGTATTGTAATCAAGGACAAGGAAGAGATCCTTTCGATTGTAAGATCTAGGTTTACAGGTGTGTAAGACTAGGTTGATCTATAGGTTGTGCAAGATTAGGGGAGATTTACATGGTAAGTAATATTAGGTTGATTTTCAGGTTGGTGCAAGTTTAGGGAGATCTACTTGGAGTACTTTGAGTACTTGTTTGACTGGCAGTATTGTTACTGACTGGTGGAGGGTACAACTCTGTGTTTGAGTTGTCATTGTAATTGGTTGTGAGAGAGAGAACTCTTGAGGGAGAGTTACTGGTACACCCAAGAGGTGTTGGAAGAGTGTAATCCCTTTATTGTATTTCCTTCTGGATGAGTTGAATACAATTGTGTATTGTCTCTCATATTCTGTGCTATTTTTGATTTCTAGTTACTTATTATTCTGGTTAAATTCTTTGTTTAGTTGCTTATACAAAGGTAATCAATTATGCTTTTAATCCTAACAAAGTGGTATCAGAGATGTGTTTGTTCTAGACACTGACATCCTTAACCATCATTTATATCTATTTGAGGTTGCATTTTAGTATGTGATAGTTAAGGCATTGCCACACCTTGCACAGGTAGAGCTTGATTCAATACTCCATTTGGGTAAGAGGCTTAACTAATGGGTTGATTACATGGATTACACCATTCTTGATCTTGCATGAAGTCATTTTGAGTATGTATAATATCTTTGGAAGAGGAGGGAGTACTTGGATCAATAGTGGTATATGGCCTAAATTGTGTAATGTCTCCTTGTCCTTGATAGGCAGGTTTATTTGAAAAGTAGTTTAAAAAGGAGGCATATTACACTGATAAGGAGGATGATATGACCTATTAGGCTAAGATAATTTCCTCTTTATGGCCACCATTTCATTCCCAAATGATTGCATAAGACCCTTTAGTTTACTCAACTCACTAGATTGGCTAGGAAGAGCTACAACTTGATTAGATAGAGTTGGAATTGGGGCTAATGTGAGCACTTGAAAAGGTGTGATGGAATGAACTTATATAAAATTAAGCATAGGAGGCCTTGGTACAAGTTTTCCATATTTTATAAGGCTATTTTATACCCTTATGGCCACCTCAAAAGCATTTGGTAGAATCCTTATACCCATTGACTGGATCATCTTCGATATATCATTATTTAGAGCTCTCAAAAAATACAAGAATGCATATTCAAGAGATGGCCTGATAATAAGAGGGATCCTATCCCATGTCTTTTTGAACCGAAGGTTGAAATTAGCCATGAATTCATGGGGAGCTCTCTTAATGGTAGTCAATTTCTCAACAAATTAGAGGTGGTCTGATTTGTTATCAATTTTTTGGTAAATGGTTGCTCTTAACTAATCCCATCCTACAATAGAATTGAGAGGAACGTACCTATACCACTATAGAGACTTTTCCTTGAAATATGCAATAGGTAACCTAATAGCTACATTTTCTTAGATTACATGATGCACAGAGCATAGGTTATTCACATCTCTAATGTGATTTATAGGAGTGGTTTGATCTTCTCCAATGAAGAAAGATAAAATTTTCAATGTTGAGGCTGAAATATCATTTTACCAGTCAAGATTTAAAGGGATTCAACCATCAAAAGGTACAAAAACTTGGTTTATAGGGATAACCATACTGAAATTTAATCTTAATATTTGGATATTCTAAGGTAAGTTCTGATGTATTGAGGTAGAGGGATGTTTGGTGTATGGCCTAGATTTAAATAAACTATTTCTTTTTGTTTAGTTCAAAGGTAATTCAATAAAATCATAATTAATACCTTTTATAGCTAATCTTGTGAATTTTGGCATAAAAATTACACTAATCTACCACCAAGATGTTTGTATGCTTATGGAGTCATCAGATGATGAGTACCCTAGTAATGTCTCTATTTCAAATTACTAAAACCAACATCAATCTTTAGTAATCCTATGAGCTATGGTTCCAATAATGTGCCAAAAACTATTGTCAAATTGAGCTTGTACCCCTGAGGAAGGTCTTCAAACTTCCTCACCCAATTGACATAATGGGATCACTTATAGGTTATGGGTATCCTTAATGGAAGTAAACCTCTAGAGAGGGTTGGTTCCCTTGATGAATCACCTTGATCCTCACCTAAACTACTTATTTATAATGAAAAGAGAGAGAGATTCCTATACTTCTATGACTCACTATGGGGTGATGCACCAAAATTGAATACCTCAACTTACTTAGACACACACATAATGAGCTCAAAGAGCACTCACACATACACAACTCATGATTCACCAATGAATATTTGGCATAAGTTTTTTTATAAAGGATTAAACTTATAAAATTACTTAGAAAGATGACCACTTATCTTAAGAAGCTCAAATAGCATTCATCACAACTATGAATTGTATAAACTCTCAGAGACACAAACTACACCTGCACAAGATCAAGTTTTCTACATAACGGTGCATAAAATTAGACATAAATCAAGGATAGGTTGTAATTATCACATTATTACATGAATAATACATAATGACTAGCATATGAGAAGGTAAAATTAGTTTCTTTATAGTTCAAGAAGGTGTTTACAAGTCTAAAATTTGGTAGGGCTGAGTCATAACTAGCTCAAGGTATATAAAATTACTTCAAAAAAAATAAGTACATATAGTGAAAATATTACTTATTGAGGATACAAGCATGAAAACTTGTAATCAATGCCCGCATTCTAGCTTAAAACTAAAACATAGCTGAAGTTAACATCCAATTGACCTTTTCTTCCTTATTAAGACTTAAAACTAAAACATAGATGAAGTTAACTTTCCATTGACATATTATTCCTTATCTAATGTATCATTAATTTATTTTAAGTATAAAAATTATGGGGGGGAGTGTAAGTCTTTTTTTTAGGTGTGAGTTTGTTGAATATCAAGTTGCATGATGAAACTCCATAGTATCTTCAACCAACTCTTATAATCTTGCATAATGAAACTCCACTTTGATAAGTCTTTATTTAATTTGAATTATTATCCTTGATTTTTGTGTAGAGGGAATAGATAATATTATTTATGTTTTTTAGGTCTTTTTTTTCATGGTAATTCTGATATTGTATTGATGATGCACAACTTTGACTCCTCATTTGATGACTTTTTTACCATGTTCACATTCTTATTTTGCATTAAAAGTTCTATGATCATGATTCAAGACCTAAAAAATTTAATTTAAAGGTCAAATAATGAAAGATATACCTCATATCATCTATTTATATTCATCTCATAATGGCCTTCATGTCTCTTTATGACGACTTAGCTCAAACTTGTAGGTGTGAGCTCCATTAGTGCTTGAGAAGCTCTTAAGAGAGAGATATCTCTTCTTCAATTCCTTTATGAATGACTTTAAAAAATTTAAAAAAAATTATTTAATTTATATAATATTTTAACACCTACATACACATTTTAAATTCATTTTAATCAATAAAACTTGAGTTCTTGCACTTTTAGGCTTCTTGAGAACTATTTTTCAACATTTTTACATGCATAGACCTATAATTTTAACTTTTATCTCTCCTCATGTACAGTGAAAACACAATACCACCAAGAAATAATAAATAAAATTTCCCTCCACATTTATTTCAAATTAAATATTTTTTGGATCAATATAACTCAATTTATGCTCCTTTTTGTGGTTCTAGGTTCTCCTAGGGCAGCAAGCATGCTAGTTTAGTAAAACAAAATATTTTGAGATATATATTGTCTCAAAAGCTCATTATTTTTTTAAAATGACTTTATGTACCCCCTATAAATATTATAATAATTTAAATTTCATGTTAAATTTTAAAAACACTCCAAAATGCACTTTTAGGTCTGCAAGCCTATAGGTGCTCATTTCTCATGCATGCTTGTCATCTGCATCTATTTTCCAAATATTAAAAAAAAATTAATGATTATAAATTAGTATAATATGTATTTATATAATTTATATGGCATAAAAATCATTCATAATACTTTATAAATCTTAAAAACACTTCAAAATATCAAATTTGTAAAGTTCATGTTATCTAGATAGGGTTTTGAAGGGTTTCGGAGTAATCTTGCTTCTTAATAATTTTTCATAAAGATCCATCCTTATTTATGATATTAAACACCATTATACTTGAGTACAACACTTTTTTAAACCCTCATATCAACTATTATGATCCATTTAACATCTCCATCAAGATATCACATTGGTATTAGGGCAATTTTAAGCTTTAAAATCAATTTTGAGAGAGATTTGAGCTATCTTAGCATAATTCAAGCATAGTTTGAGTTATTAACCACTTTAAATGTCTAATAAATATAAAATAAGTTGTTAAATCTATGAATAATCCTTTACTTACCTATAAACTAATAAAAATTATAACCTTTTGCCTTGGAAATGAATAAAACCTACCCCTACATCCTTGCATATGAGTTGGAGCACCAAATGATCTTCACAATTATTGTAGATGCATGAATGGCATATTAAAATCCTTGATTTAAGGATTTAAACTTATTTCTTACACTAACATATACACCATCCTTCTTTTATTTTCAATTTTTCCTTCAATTTTCCTAACCCATGCCTTGGCATGCTTTAAAAGCTTGAGATGGTCAACCAAAAAGTGGTAATGAAGACCAAAAATTAACTAATACTCTATATGGCTTATAGGAATAAGATATATTAAAAAAAAATTAACCTTAATTTTTTCAAAAATACCTTAACTTTTACAAAATAATCTTAAAACATATTAAGGAAGGCACAATAAATGTTTAATTCTTGCAATTAGCCTTCTAGATTAAGGTTAAATGTCAATATGACCTCACTATGAATTCAATATGGCCTCACTAATCATATTGGCACTAATTAAATCATGAAAATTATGATTAAATACATTATGAACTTAAACAATCTCAATGATAAAAATAATGGTGATTGAAAAGGTCAACAAGTATTTAGAGTAGTTTAATTAAGGTTTATGCAATTCTCAAATTCTAAAAAAAATCCATCTCCAAATGTGGTTGAGGCATTAACACTCCTCAAAATGTGGTTTCAATAGTTTCATCTCCTTAGGGCATAATCACCCCATGGCATTCTCCACACAAGTTTTAGCTAAATTTTCACATACCCTCAGTGTACTCATTCCTTGAATTTTCATTTTAAAATAATTTAATGTTCTGGAATTTTTTAGAATTTTTTAATAATGAATGGACATTTATCTTTACAGGTTTATTTTCAAGTTTTCATGGATCAAGTGTGGAATTTTGGGAACACTTGTCAACATCAAGCATAATCAATTACAGGTACCAAAATTCTTATTTTATCTTTTTAATCTATAAATTTCAATACTAGACTAAATGGGGGAATTTATAGACCCTTAAATTTGGTATTAGACACTTGAAAACATCAAATTTGGCACACTTTGAGATATTTGGACTTTGCATACACATTTAACTTTTTTTGACACTTTCCCCTATCCATCTACACATACTTGGTCTTACATAACTCAATTCACTTGATACACATATTCAAGATCACCCTAGTCTATGCAATAACCTTCTAAAATCCTATGTATATTGTCTCCATATCTTAGATCACTCATTTCCCCTTGTAGGATAGTATCATCAAAAATCAGATAGTTGTAGTTCACCAGAGGTGTCTAAATTCACTATTAGTGTCCATAAATACTAAATGAATATTTTCCAAAGTGGGACATATCCATTAGGTCAACCTAAATACATTTCATGGATCAATTATAGTATGAAATATCAAAGTCATTTATATTTACAAATCAACCCTAAGGTCATGCTTACTTGGAAATTACTTGGTCATTTTTACCACTTCATAGTAATCACATTGAGAAATAAATTATCACTCCCTTGAGATGTTATCACAAAAGCATACACATTTGAAAACCCCTCAAAGTATTATCCCTAAATCTAAGTATTAACACAAACATAGGTCAAATTTGTATACTGTCAAGTGTTAAAATCCAAGCATTGCATTATATTCTAGCATGACTATAATGGTACACACACATACCTTGGTGGGATAACTATGCATGGTTTGAGACCTTTATAGAGTATTATAATGTATGAAATGCTTAGTCACTCAACAAGGAGTGGTTATGCCTGTCCAAATCATGTTTCTACCACCATTTCTAAGTTATCTTATGTTGAAAGTGAAATTAGGGTTTTGAAGCAAATATAAATAAACTAAGGATTATCACACAAGACTAAGGATAATAAAATATACATAATTAATATAGAGGTTTACATGTAATGATTTAATGTAGTATAAACCTACACACTAAAGTAAGATAGTACTAGTAGACCTTGGATAATATCAATCACTGCAATGATCTGAGCTTCACATAGCATCCACATTAGTTTTGAGGTCTTAATTTTTGATCTAAGTGATTACAAAGTAGAAGTAAAAAAAACTAAAGGACTGTGATACATGCAATAATAAAAATAAATTAAAAAATTAGATAAGTTCACATATCCTCTATAGCTTTGTCAAATATAAATATAGTAAGTTCAATATCAATCTATCTCTCACATTTAGATTTGTATGATTAATTACCTATTTTACATAGTCTAAATATTCATAGTTTTATCTTATTTAGATCATATTAATCATAAAAAAAATAAAACACCTCTTTATTCACATCATGTATGCATTCTACCTATTCTTGTAGTTCAACACTTATTCTAATCATATTATCCATACTTCTCACATCACAAATGTCTCTAAGGCTACAATAATACACAATGCAAAAAGGGTTCATTTCAATACTAATGTCTGTCAAGTTTTCATATACAAATTCAGCTTGGGTTAATGGCATATCCTATTATTTTGTGTTGTATCCTAACAATCATCTCACCAAGTTACCAATACTTTTATTTAAAACTTCCATTTGCTCATATGTTTAAGGAGATAAGATGAAATAAAATCTAACATTATGCCTAATTTTCTCCTCAAAGTCCTCCAAAAGTTCCAAACAATATTGTATCCATATCGAATATAATAATCCTTGTAACCTATCCAACCTCACTACTTCCTTGAAATAAAATTGGATCTCCTACTCAAATCATTTACAACCTTATTTGATTAACCACTCCTATGTTTCAAAATAAATGAATATCTTTGAGGAAACTCAACCCAATTTACATGGTTTTTATTAAAGTTACCTTGGATTTTTATGAAATATAATGTATGATGGTCCATGCACAACATAATATCCTTTATAAATAGCTAATTATTCCACTTCTTAAGAACTTGTGACATAATACAAAATTATTGATCATAAATGAAATACTTTCACTTTTATTCAATCAGCTTATCACTAAAGTAAGCAATGGTATTACCGTATTAGCTCATAAGTGTTTCTATCTTTGTCCCACTAGCATCACAATCAACTTGAAATAATTTGTTGAAATCTTTAAATTTTGACAAGAGATGTATCGTCACTCTTTTCTTATACTATAAAACTTTGTTCAAGCTTTTTTTAATTACCTTTCATTATTTTCATAATGGTTGCATGTATATTGGTGAAATCTATAATAAAATTCCTATAGAATCTTGTTAACCCATGAAAACTTCAAGATTCAACATGCTTTTATGTTATGTCCATTCAATAATATATCTTACCTTTTTGAGGTCCATTTTCAACCCATCATATGAGATTATAAATCCCAAATAAATCAGCTCCTACTTCATGAACCTACATTTCTTCAAATTGACCAAGAACTTATCCTCCTTTAATATTTCCAACACCAACTTCAAATGCAACATATTCTCTTCTTTTATATGACTAATAATTGAAATCCCATTTAAATATAAATTAACTACCCAAACAAGGGTTTAACACTTCATTCATGAATTTCACAAATGTACTAGGTGCATTTGAGAATATAAATGACATAACAAACCACTCATATAGTCCATTCTTCATCTTGAATATGGGTTTCCTCTCTTCACTCCATAATTATTATCTAGCGATAGCCACTATTTAAATAAATATTTCTAAAACAACTTGCTCCACTCAAGTAATCCATCAAAGCATCCATCCTTAGTAGTGGAAATTTAAATATATAGTGATCTCATTAATTGCTTTTGAATTTGTACACATTCACCAAAATCCACCCTTATTACATGAAAATATTATTATAACTAAGCATGAATTTAAGATTTATCTTATCACACCCTTTAATAGCTCATTCACTTTCATTTTCACTTCCTCATTTTCCACATGTGTCAATCTATATGTTGTCTTGTTTGGGAAACTAGATTCATGTACTAGATCCATATGATGACTAAATATTATCATATGTGTAAACCCATAGAAAAATATTCGGGAGCAATTTTTAAAAATTAACCAAAAACAATTATAAACTTCAAATTAATTTTACTCATTTTTTAATCTCAACCTGCATTAGTTTGGGGATGAAGGAGACACATGCCTTCTACTTCTTTGCTTCCTTCAATAATTACTTACTAGAAACTAATGAAACCTTAGGATTTTAATCCACCTCTTCTCATATTTACTTGAATGGGTTTAATGTGAACCTCTTACCATAATTCACAATTATATATGTATCTACTCTATTGTCATGTATGACATTTCTATCAAACTACCATGTTATTCCCAATAACACATAACATACATCCATAGGCATTTTGTCACATTGTAGACACTAAAATATGGTAATTGATACTTGGAAATGTTAGTTTTGACTTACCTTCACCCTAAATGACTTGTGCATACATACATGTCTCTAATTTTCCAGTATTTCACATCCACATGCCTTCTACAATCCTAACCTTCCCAAGTTACTCTCAAAAACCTATAGGAAGTCCTAACGTCAAACCAGTTATTTATCTTACTCAAACATATCTAGATCGTTAGATTAGTGTTCATGTCTCTAGATAGTAATGTTAGATTCAAAACATACCATATAATATAAGTTTCTTAGTTTCCCATGCCAAACAATAGTCAAATTTCAAATTCATATAATTCCTATGGGTCAGCCTGTATGTTCACATGTCGGTGGTGTGAGAAAGTATCCAGAAGGTCTCTTATAAATATAAATAGGTATTATCCTATCATCCATTTAGAACTAATCTAACAAACACTTAACAAGCTTACTCAAACAATTGCACATTCAAGAGGATTTTCTTATTCTTCTAATTTTTTTAATTAGTTACATAGAGTAGGTATTTACCAAGTCTGAATCACTCAAGAGCCAAGACAATGTGTCAATTTCATGGTATCAAGAGCTATATCATAGGTTTCATATTGATTAAGCATGATTTCATATATTCAATAAATAAGGAGAGATACATGTGATTTTATTTCCCTCTTCAAATTATTATATATATAGATATTTCTCAACCATTCAATAGGGAATGGTTGAAGTCAGCTCAACCTAGCTTTCTTCCCATTTTACAAGCCTACTACTATCATTGCAACTGGACATAGGGTTTCAAGTGAAGGAGACATTTTTTATGAGTCACGCATATAATAAAACTTTGAGATTATGCATGGAACCAAAAGATAATCATAGGCATGTACCTATATTGAAATAGAGAAACAAATTTTGTAAAGATATAACCATTAAACTCAAAACACAACATCTAATGGTACCATCTTAAGACTAACAATACCAATTGGGTATACATAAAGGTTAAATTCTTGATCTAAATGGACTAAAATATATTTTTCCATCATTTTTAATGTTTGTCTACAAATCTTAGTCCTTCACAAAGTAATTAACTACTAGATATATTCTCTCTTTTATTATATTTTCCATATTTAGTAAGCTAGAGTGCCAAATCAGTTTCAATCTTTTACATTCAAATTTATAATACATTGTATATCTTGTGATTTGAATTAATTTAAAAAAATTCAATATAATTAATGTTAATTAATCAAATTAATTCCAAAACAAATAAAACATATTGGTTAACCCATATAATGCTTAAACATTTTCAAACCCTAGATTCTCCTTAGGGTTTCAACCTTATTTTTAGGATTTTTAGATTTTTGTCTTAGGGTTTCATACCTAATTTATAATTTCCCCTTATCCTTTGTGTAGATTAAAAATATATATCTTTTTCCCTATGGTTTAACATTCCTCTTACTATTATGACTTACTCTCTTAGGCTTATGGCTTATCCTCCTACCTATTTAGCCATCTCTGATCCAACACAAATCTATTTAAAAAAATCTCATACATGTTTTTAGTAGTAAAGGTTAGATCAAAACCTATTTTTGTTCATTAAAATTATGTAGGTATTTTTTTAAATTAATAATTTACTATTTTTACTAAATTTTCCCTAAAGCAGGAAAGGTGTATCTATTTTCAAAATAATTTTTGGATTCCATTTGCCTACTATTTTTTCATCAAAACTTATTTCAATGTCTAGATATTCTTCATGGTTCTCTTTGAATGGTTGGTTCTTTATTTGACCCTTGTCGAGGCACTACTATCTATGTGTTCTCTTCTCTTAGGAGTAGTCTTTTTTTTGGCTCCTTGATATAAAAGGGTTTGGTAGATTCAAAATGAGTGACCAATCTTAAACCCCTAATAGTCCTCACCATTTGGATCTTGTATTTTATACCCATTCTAGGCCTTATACTTATGATAATGAATGGACTAATGACCAAGCTTGTTTGAATAATAATGATAATTATGTAGATGAATAATATTATTGTGAAGGAAATGCCTATTATTATTATTATGAAGAGGATTGGTATAGTAGTGATGTACATAGTGAAGAAGAGAATGAACAAATTAATTTTGAACTAGACAAGCCTAGTTATCCTATTTCTTCTTTACATTATTCTATTAATGATATATTAAAATAAGATGTACATCAACAAAATATAGATATGTGTGTGACTAACAAATTAATTACATATGTGAATCAATAATATACACTTAATTAATACATATTTCATATCACTCCACATAATAAATTGTGTGAAGAATACCCATTTAGCACACATACATTGCCACAACGGTTTGCCAAATCAATTCATCTTATTTGGCACTACACAATGTAAGGATATAAAACATACATGAAACATTATGTTATTATTAAAATAAATGTGATTATAAATCTAAGTTATGAAATGAGGTTTCCATATAAAATAATTATAAATTATGCAATGATTCTTCCATAGCAATTGATTCCAAGTTAAGCAAGGAAGTTTCCATAGAAAGTGATTCCAAATTATGCAATAATGTTTCATACAAATTAATTATAAGTTATGAAATGAATGATTTTTTCATAGAGATTAAATATAATAAATGTGATTATACAAATATTTTTAATGATGATGAGTTATAACCAATGAATAAATCTTTTAAAACCATTACCATTCCTACTAGCCATATAATCTCCATGATGCATATAATCAGTGATCTCCAAAATCAAATTTAAAATTTATGCCCAAAGGTTACATCACTTGAGGATAAAATTGAAAATACCAATATTATTCAACATGTTAATATCAACTACATATCTAATTTTCCATCTAAATCTATATGACATAAAATATTTCATCTCAAATATGGCTTGAGAAGCAACAACCTACATATAAATAAGGTAATCAAATGGAAGTTACATGAGGCAAGTAATACAAATAATAAATTTCATAAATAAAAATTTGTATCTAATGGCACTGATAATAAAATAGGTTCCAACATGGATCAGTTATAAGGCACCAAATCACATGAGATCACCTCCTATGAACATGAATAAACCCATCAAGTTGATAGTTTAAAGGATAAGTCGAGTACTATTTTATAGATATTACATGATAAGAAATCAAACAAGATACTTGATAATTATTATCATCCTCCTCATCACCTTGAACAATTGGGAGTAAGTCCATTTTTTAACTATCATCATATCAATGAACATGGAGATAACAATTGCTACGTATTACGTCAAAATATTGAGCAACATTTAGATAGAAGGGTTATTGCACTTGATATAGCTAACAATAGGATAGTGAGTTCCATCATTATATATTATTTTATTAATTAATCAAGGGATATTATATCCTATGATGGTCCTCTAAAAGAACCAATGGTCCCTTGGACCTCTATGAAAGGTACCACTAGGAGAAGACCTTATTCTAGCTCTCATTGTATAAGAATTGATGATACACAAGTATGGGTACCAAAGATGAGTCAAGTAATTAATGATCAAGGAAATAAATAAATAGATAAATAAAGGTTACATAATTAAAAATTATAAATGGTAAAACTACAACAAGATAAGTTGAAAAAATTATCAAAAAAGTGTACTTATGAAAGTGGAAACTAAGAAATTATATTTGACTATTCCCATCAAAGAAGTTTGAAAGGAAGAAAACATAGTGCAAACAATTTCTTCTAATAAGAATCATGGGATAATATCAAATTATTTTAAAACCATAGCTAATTTAAATGATATTAAGGATATGGAAAATACTGAAGAGAAAAATAAGTTTGCAAATTAATTATACAATATGGTGCAATTGGTTATGCATGTCCTACTACAAAGACAAAAAATGATTGGAATGACACATCTAAAATGCAAGATGAATATGGAAATATATGTAATTACTATGACATATTTGATATAATAGCTACATATGAGCATCCCCTTGATGGGATATTTTATTTTAAAGAACATAATCTATTATACATCACTTCTTGATGTTTTTTATTATTTATTTCATCTATTATTTTATCTTCTCATACACATGTACATATGGTTTTATAGTGGTCATTATTATATCCCTTCTCTATTATGAATTTCTCTATGCATTTTACCTATTTATCTTTATTCAAACATTTGTGACATCTATCTTAAAATAATGCATCATTCATAGAAATGTCATTTTAGTGCACATCCTTTGTGATAAATTACTTGTTCACTTCTACATGATGACTATATATACTTGTTATTTTTATGGCTTACATTGTGCATACATGATCACATACATTTATGGATACGAGTTACATGAGAATATACATTAACTCCTCCTCATCCCCCTCTACCATGTGCATAACCTTTTAAGTAATGATGTGGTGATTCACATATATAGTGGTGGAATGTTTCTTACCTTCCACTTTTCCATTCTACTATACTTAGTGACTATTATGCCTTGATGCATGTTGTGGATCATCTGGATCCCTCCTTTTCTTCTATTTTCAAAGAATTTATATTTTATCTTCCTTTATTATATGGATTCATGTAAAAATATCATATATTTAAAAAATATAAAAATACAAAAACATTCAAATATTCCAAAAAATTAAAAAATGGCATGAACATGACATGATGGCTAGTTACATTTTTCATATATTCTATTTATCACATATTTGGTAGAATACGTATCCTTTTCATATATATAAGTATTTCATGGTATACATCAGTGATATACAAAACATACATATATACATGATACACAGCTACATAGATGTTGGATCATTCCTGTACCCAGGGGCCATGCCAATGTTGGGGGCATTTTCTTAGATAGGCTACACTATTGTAGGTTATATATTTATATGACCTTTCCATTTACATTTTTTATCATTGATTACACATTTCTTACCATTTATCATACTTTATATAGTGTTACATGGTTATGTTATTTTATTATGTTGTGATAGTTACACACTTAAACAGTGTAAACTATCTTCTATGATCTTTGCTTCTTTGATGTTTTTTCATTTTTATAATAGGCTACTCATTATTTGTATATTATTTTCATCCCATTGGCATTTTGTGTGTGAAATTTATTGTCCCTTATTTTTGGCTCCTTATCCCTATTTGTGAGACATTTATTATCTCTTGTATGCATCCCCTTGGTCTTATTTATGACATTGTGTTTTATTTTATGTACTTAATTATGTGAATCATGGCCATGAAATTTATTTTTGAGACTATTTTGATTATTGTGTTTATGGGTGATGTGATTAATATTACACACCTCCCCATTGTGTGTGGTGCCATGATCCATATCATGCACCTTTCCTACATTGTCTTATTAAAAACATTTATCAATGATGATTCCTACTATATGTGTAAATGATATATATGTCTTGACATGACAATTTTATGCCTTGTATTTCATATGTTTAATACATGTTTTGATGAAATATTCATTACCATGAATACATATTCTCCACATGTTAACATGATTATATATGCTTGCAACTTTATACATAATATAATATAGTTATTTTATCAAATTTGGGATTTATGTAAAACCTTAAGTGATGACACTACTATGTAAAATCAAGAGAATAGTATAAAAATAATAGCATTCACTATTTTAGAATTATTTTATTCTAGAAATTTACTAGAAATAGTAAATTTTAATGATAAAACAATAACTTATCTAGAAATTATATTTACGAGAGGAACCAGAGTCTGAAACTCATTATGTAAAGTGGCATGGTGACTATAAATATAAATCAATAGCTAGATTTAGGCCTAGACAATAGCACCATGGGAAAGACACCAGTGAGGTGACACTCTTATCTACTAGGCAATGCTCATGTCCACTTATTATTAGGAAATCAAGGTTTTTGGGTTCTTTGTTTCTTCATTTACAAAGCTTATATCTGATGTTGGAGCTTGTGATCACTTATGGAGACCACTGTAAGACTAATGTTCCTTCAAAAACCCTAGATCCTTGACATGTGAATACCAATATAAATAAATGGGGTAAAAATGGGTCATAATTTGAATTCGGGTGAGACCTCAACACCCCATGTGTTGAGCATTGCTACATGTCAACACTCTTTAGAGGGATCAAACTTCATGTAGTTATCCTATGCTATAGTGGTGTGTGAATAGATGGTGAAATATGTTTGATGTTATCACAATATTTATGTGATTAAGTACCTTATTCATGACTTGTGACCTTTAAAATGTATTCATATTTGATCTTTGGTTTACCAGGGTTGTATGCAATCAAAATTAGGAGAAATATATACTTTACTCTCAATGTGCAATAATGATTCTAGTGATTTTCAATGTATAAGCCTCATGTGTGACAAATGGTTTGAAAAGCGTTATATAGTTATATCTATGAAATTATTTTGATTGGGGAATATTAGGGACATAGGCCTACTTTCTTACATATTTTGAATTTACAAATTAGTCATTATTTAGCAGGAAAATAGGAGAGGGGGCAAGGATACTAGAGTGGTGCATTATAGTCCCTCAAGAAGATCTTGTCCAATGGGTGATTTGATCATGTTGAGTGTTATATATGGCCTAAAATGTCTCTAAGGTTAATAATAATAGGGATTAGTACATTTTGCGTTCATCTAATAGCTTAAAGGAGTGTACAAGGAGGTCAAAAGTAATCATAAGGGGCACTAAGATAGGTCTACATCAAAGAGTGTAAAAGAGTGGTCACAAGTGCATAATTTTAGCTAAAATGTCAATTTACATGTTTGC
The DNA here is from genome assembly GCA_037957365.1 of Torreya grandis. Classification (NCBI taxonomy): domain Eukaryota; kingdom Viridiplantae; phylum Streptophyta; class Pinopsida; order Cupressales; family Taxaceae; genus Torreya; species Torreya grandis. Next base: position 1,056,636 of record JARHVA010005683.1, on the reverse strand, counting down.
ATTTATGCCCCTTTTATTCTATTAATGCATCAAAATCAAAATTACTAGACTAAAAGGAAAAAGAGTGCATACTTAAACTTACTTGTGAAGAGGAATTTTAGATGTAGGCCACAATGTTAAATTGTGCTTCATGCAAAAACCTACAATGAAACATATGTAATATCAGTCCTTACTTAAGATGAATATCAAAAAGTGAAATATAATGAACTAGATATTGACAAGAAGTGAATACACCTAATTGGGTATGCATAGTATTGGGTTTTTTTTAGTGTAAAGCTAGTGCAAAAAATTGGTGACTATGGTGGGTTGTATATTTTTAGTTTCATTAACATTGAATAGATATGATTGGATTGTGAATGCCCTAATACTCATTGATAATTAGGTTTGATTAATAACTTAAGGTGTGGTTGACTCCATCATTACCTACCCATAGTATTGAAGTAATTTCGAATCCATGTATGAATCCCTATAGATATTTCTAATATAAATACTTGTGTAAATATTGGTGCAAATAGAAAACCAACCACTACATATGGAATAAGGTTAAATTATGGTGAAACTACTAAGTATAATTTGCATCTAGTGTATACAGCGTGGATAACAACATGAATTATCATTCTATCTATAATATTGGTGTAAAAATTAAGTAATGAGGAAGCAATGTGCCCACACATGCCCTCAATTGATATCTAGTGCATATAGATCTTGAAATTGAGTAAAATAATTGTGATTTTAAGAGAAAATATATTATGTATTAGAATAACATATCGTGCATGGTTTCCCCCAAATTGATCAAATGTGAGATAAAATTATGTAATTTTGATTAATTATGGAAACTGAGATTGTGAAACTATTGAGTACTATTTTGAAAAAATTAAGGTTATAATAAATTTTAGAAATGCCTATTTTAATAATTTGGAAAACATCATTGGAAAGGACACTAGAGCAATGTTCTCTTGTCCAATGTTGTGATCTTATCTAACATGACTTTTTATGTATTTTCTATTCTTTAAATTATGTCAACTATGTAATCATTGTTTACTCATATTTGTGTATTGATTTGGGATGTCTAGTCTGTAAGACAAACCTCTATGAATGCCCCCTCTTTTGAAGTGAATTGTTGAGTTTGTGTAAAAACTTAACTCAAAATAAAAAGTTATGCAGTAGTTTATTGTGATAAAAAATGGAAATTTGAGTAATAGCGACAACATGGAGAATCACAACATCATTAGGTATGTAAACTAAGCATAACAAGCATGTAAGATGCTTGTGAAAATAAGAATTCATACTAAGTGTGTCTAGATATATGTGACAATGAAGCACATATATAGGTGATCAACTAAGTATATAGTGTGTAATATAACTACTTTGGAGGGATGCATGATATCCATCATGGCATTGGAAAGGCAAGGTGGATGCATAATGCCCATCAAGGCATAAAAAATCTAAGCAAAGAATCAAACAAGGTGTCATGTCCATGACACACACAATTAAAGATTACATGAACAACACAAAAAACACACAATAGAAGGTCAAAGGGGATAATAAAAGGGACATATTAAAATGTCACTCACTAAAAAATAAATCACATATAAAGACATGTTCAAATGGCCTCACATATATAGAAGTAAACAAAGGAGGCTCAGAGCCACATAAAAGGACATGTTCAAATGTCCACACATGAATAGAAGGTACACATAAGGACATGTTCAAATTCCCTCACATGCATAAAACTAGATATATAAAGGCTTAGATCCACTTGGCAATGAAATATTAAAATGTCCTCAAAATGAACAGAGAATGCACATAATAGATGAAGCTAGGGAATTAATGTATGGAACATGTATGAATATATAATTTTGATCAACAAAAGTTAATTTTTAACCTAAGTATATTCAATAACTAAGATAAACAATATTATATAATAATATTAGTGAGAGAAATATTGAAATATGTAGTGTTATTTAAAGATATAAGTTATGAGTAAGATGATGTGGGTAAAGAAGGATAAAACATATGTGTACCATGCCCCTAGTGAGCTAATTGATGAATGCACATGTTGTATAAATCATATATGTATTTTGGAACTAATTGGTGATAGTTTGAGTTCACTAGGACAATAGTGGTGTGAGGGAAACTAAAGCAAAGTGATCCCTTCCTCCATAATGCTCTTGTTTAAATACATGTTCCTAGTATGTAATATTGAAACTAACTAAAATTGAGTTTGGGGATAATATTTTGTGTAATCTACAATCACTCATGTACCTAGTTGAACCATGTATGATATAAACCTAGATAAAACATTTATATAATATTGTGCACAACTAAATTGATGTATCACAAAATACATAAAGTATGCATAGCTCCTAGTTTTAGTATTTTCTAAAATATTTTACTATTTTTATATTTGTGCATATGTGTAAATATTATGTACAAGAGATAAGAGATATACTAACTGGTGATCCCAACAATGGACTCATGATAAATAAGCCATATGTCAATAAAATGAATGGTGACCTTTCATGAAAGGAAAGGGGTATGGTGCAGTAACTGAATTGATCTCAATGTTGAATATGAGTATGGGACACCAGCTATGTTATAATTATCACTGCCATACTAATTATTTATAGCATATTATATTTATCTTTGATCATGATGAACTATGGGGCTTTTGTAACCTATATTGAAGTAGGTGAATCATGTGTTGGTGTCTTACGTGAAGTACACATAATACTTTATAGCATCAATCGAGCATGTGGAGTAGAGAGTGGCTCTCTAAAATCTTTGGCAAATATTTATTTAAGGCACCTCTCTAGGATAGGCCTCTTTGCAAGTGTATTTATCTAATATGAAAATATTTGAGTATGTTATACTTTTTTAGGTGGCTCTACTAAAGGCTACTATGTGGTAATAAAATATGTCTATGATAAAGGTTACTCATAAGGGATACCTAAAACTATAATAAAGTCATTATCATACATGTATTTCAAATATTTTTAGACTGTAGAAGCAACTACCTAAATCTATTGAATCCAAGGGCATCCTAACAAGATATCAAAGACCCATGCACTGGGTACTACTATGAATCTAGTGGCCACATGTACGGTACAAACTTGTAATGGTAATGTTATATCACCAATGGAACTTTGTATGTGACCATTGAATCATTTTATGACCATGGTGTTTGGAAGTATATCTCAATATATGTATTTGAGATGATAAATAAGTGTGTTGGTACATATATTCATGCTTGAACCATTATCAACCATAACACTCTGAATATGATGATGATGATCAAAGTGAGCATGAATAAATAAATAATGTAGATTTGAGTCATCATCAACTATCTCATGCTCTATAAATGTGATTATTAGACTAAATGGAATTATAGTATGATAAAAACCTATGATACCATTTAAAGTATGGTGTTCCTCTACATGGTAATGGTAATAAACTAGAGGAAGGTGCACATTATATGTATAGTGCACACCTAATGTATCTATCATCTCATTTGTCATGCACTTAGGAAAAGGATCATTAAATATTTTCATTGCTTTACTTTAAATTTATTATACTATTACTCTCTATCAGTGATCCCACATCAATTATGTTGACATCTATCAAATCTTGAATCTTATGTCTCAAACTGATACATTTGTTAGTAGTAAGGCCTAGTGCCTTGTGATAGTCATAAAAGGCATTCTGACCAAAAACTTTTGGAAGATTATAATTCACATCAACCTCTTTAATGGGATGGAGAGATATGACATTACATTCAAATAGTGTTTTGAGAACCTTATATGGATCTTTTGGTAGATTAGCAAATCATCTCCTTAGAGGAGTTGATAAGAAAATGCCAAGATTAGGCTATAAACTACATGTACTTGTCTCTTTATGATCATTCTTATTATCAGTTGGCTTTACCTTGTATTTTGGCTTGCTTGAGATCTTGGTATTGACATTTGAGATGATTTTATACGTAATCTTGTTCATTGTCAATAACTTGACTTCTCTTTCCTTTACTTTATGGCAAAAATCTATGAATGAGTTGAGCTTCTTAAACGTAATAGATTAATGCAAATATGGAAGCAAACTTTGATTAAATACATCTTATAATTCCCTATCTACCATAGGGTTTGTCATTTTGGACAACATGGTCTTGTATCTTAAAACATATTCTATGATAGTCTCATTCAATTTATGTTTTAGTAGAGAAATCTATGCATTGAAAACCTTCTCATTGATGTTGATTAATAGATGTGTTAAAAACATAGCATCCAATGGATTGAATGCTTGCATTTATTGCTGTGGTAAATCATAGAACCATTATAATGCATAATCCTTGAGACTTCTTAGGAATAACTTAGTCAATAATTGATCATTGGACACATAGTAAAAACATGTTACATGAAATGCTCTGAGAAGTTTTTTAGGGTCACCCTTGCCATAATATAACGTAAGCTTGGGTACCATAAAACCTATAGGTATATGGTATACTGGTATACATTATGCTAATGGTGTGTGCAATAAAACATGGGAATGTAGTGCTTGATTAGGTTTTGAAGCACCTTGATCCAAATGTATCACCTTGGCTTGTAGAGATTGAATATTTTACCTAAGGTATTGTACATCAAGAGAAGAGGAATGTGTGCTAACCAAAGGTGGTGTTCCCAATGATGGAGTAATAATCGGCTCCCATTGTGATAGGTGGTACAAAATTTATATCCAATAGAGTAAAAGGATTATAATCTCATATTATTGTCCTCAAAAAACATCATCTAAAAATGATATAAATAGGCTTGAAAATGGAAGAAAGGTGGGTTGAGTTGACAGCAACCACTCCCCATTGAATGGTTGAGTGTTACCTACATATCCAACAATCCAAAAAGGGAACTCAAACTACATGAAGTTCTCCCCATTAGGTGAATGTGTGAAATCATGTTTGTTTAATGTATGCAATATATGATCTAGTTCTTGATACTTGGTAATTGATAAATTTATCTTGGCTCTTGACTACTTCAAACTTTGTAATGACTTTCTCCTAGTGAGCAATTGGAAAATTGGGAAGAATAGGGTCATCCTCTTGAATATTCAAGTGTTTGAGTATGTTGTGGAAGTGCTTACTAGAATAGTGCTATATGGAAAATAAGCTTATACATATTTTGTATTTATAGGAGACCTTTTGGGTACTTTCTCACACCAAAACATGCAAAACATATGAGTTGAACCATAAGAATGATTTGTATTTGAAATTTGACCATTTATTGGTGCAAGACAAAAAATTTAGATGATATTTTTTGAGTCTGATGTTACTATCCAGGATAAAGGAACATTTCTTTGATGATCTAGAGACATCTAAGTGATATAAATAACTAGTTTGACATAGACTTTTGGATTTCTTGTAGGTGACTAATAAAAAATTGGGAAGGCTAGGCTTGTAAAAGGCACTTGGATGTGATAGAATTATGAATGAGATTAATTTATGTATGCATAAGCCATGTAAGGTAAAGATGAATCAAAAATGACATTTCTAAGAGTTACCACATTTTAGTGTCTATAAATGCGTCCTTTTGTTATATTATTGAAGTGCAATACAAATGATAGAGTAAAAGGATAAAGAGGCATACCTGAGTGTGTAAAACACACTTTGTATATGGAATATTCTCCACACATGTAGTTTGCTCCTAGAAAAACTATAATGAAAATGTGGTATTCAATGTCCTTGGAATAAATCTAAAAATTCATAAAATAAAACTTGAAATTTGATGAGTAAGGAAAGAATATACATGTAAGTCGATGAACTATGTTTCCTTGTAACTTATCAGAGATTATGCTTCCTTATAGAAGCATTGGAGAATAGTTATCTTACTAAAATATTTTGGATAACTACGGAAGATCAATCTCTAATTTTATAATTAAAGCAAAGGCCATGGATTGTGAAGGTAAAGGCCATAGAATGGGAAGGCAAATTCCCCCAACCCACACTGGAAAACAATAAACAAATGGAATAGTGCCAATGTCATTGAGCATCAAATAAACCTCAACCACACTTACCCATGTAACTAATCTTTCACTAATCTTGTTTTGATATTTTGACCCAAATATGAAAGGTGGGATCCACATATTAGGCTTGTGGAGTAATTTCAAGTTCATTGAGGGTGTTAAATATCAATCACATTATTCATTTAAACATGAACTAGCCACTGCACATGGACTTATAAATTAAAGGGTGCTCATTTCTAGGTACATGGAACATGTTTTTAAAAAAAAAAATTGTAATAGTGAATATGAATGAACAATCTTCATGAACTAAATCTTAACTTATCAGTGTTGTCATTTGTAAACTTTGATAATGTGTATGTGTGACCCAGATTCATGCTCCATAATCTAGACTACTTAGTGTTAGTATGATATAGAATTGCATGTATTTATATGCAATTTATGTTTCATATTTGAAAAACCTGAAAATAAATAACATAAGTCCTATAAAATGAGTACATATGCTTTACATATTCCCCTAAATATATTGAAATATATGCATGTATGAAAATAATGTAACTCATCTCTAAAAAGTGAGTGCATATGCATTGCACATGCCCCAAAAATCTATATGAAATCTATCAATATATGTCCCAATCTAATTATCTACACCAATATTAAATCTTTGCAATTTTTATAATTTGTGCCAAATTTTATAATTTTTTCTCACTAAGGATTAAGTATCTATGACAATCCCACTAATATGCCCCCCCCTTTTGAGGTATGGATGTACCTTATGAATTCACTCATCTCAAAATAAATAATTAACTATTGTAGATGTGTAAATTAACATTTAAGCTAAAATTATGCAATTATGACCACTATTTTACACACTTAAATCTCGACCTATCTTAGGGCCCCTTTTGAATAATTTTGACCACATTGCACACTCCTTTAAATTGATAAACAACTACCAAATGTACTAATCCATATTATTATCAACCTTAGACACCTTTTAGGCCCTACCTAACACTCAACATGATCAAATAACCCATTGGATAAGAGTGCCCTAGGGGACTATAGCACACCACTCTAGTGTCCTTATCCCTTTTCCTTTCTTCTCACTAAATAATAGCTAATTTATTAATTCAAAATCTATAGGAAGGTTGATATATGTCCCTAATGAACCCTATTCAAAATAATTTCATAGATATGACTATAGAAACACTTTTCAAACCATTTATCACATAGAAGGCTTCCACACTAAAAAGCACCTAAATCATAATTGCACATTGAGAGAAAAGAACATATTTCTCCCAATTCTAATTGCATAGAGCCCTAGTGTAGACATATAAAATTGGCCACCAATGGATTCACATCTAACTTTAGACCAATTATATCCACTCATTAAATACCTAGCCCAAAAATTTCCATAAGTCTTACATTTGGCTTCATAACCATGCAATTAAATCAATTTGACCTATTAATCAATTAAATTGAAGAAATACACCATTCATGAATTAAAAATCATTAAAAAATGACCAAATGCCTAAATGGGATTAATTAAAGTGAAAATATTAATCAAATCCTAATTAAATTAATCCTTGATAAAATGAGCTAATAAATCAATTACCAAAAAGGAAAATTCAAATATTAAGAGCATTTTAGAACATCCTAGAAGCAACTCATTACCTTTGTGAGTTGTCACATTTAGAAAATATCAAAATAATTTCCTAAGAATATGCAAAACACAACCAAGGTTAATAAACTCAACCAAGGTTCCAATTTAACCCATTCCAAGGTATTTTTAAGACTATAAAATCAAGCTTAGAGCTCTTCATTTAGAGATCTTGGACATAGTAGTGTTATTATATAGGAATTAGGTCATGAATGCAAAATAATGTTATAATGATAAAATTCTTCCAAGCCAAGCCAAATCAATCCACATCAAGCCAAATCCAAGCATTAAACAAGATTATAAGAGGAGATGAAGATAGCCACACTCCATTGATGAAGACCTTTTGAGCACAAATCTGAGCAAGCCAATAAAGAATCCTTTTGGAGCAATCAAGGATTTGGGTAAGGAATTTGTATTTTGTATTTAAATTATCATTTTCTTCCATTTTTAGTTGTGTTTTCAATTGGTTTGTTCACCATGCTCCACTCATGATCTAATCCTAAAGATGTTATATTTTTAGTGAGTTTATTTCATTATTTTTGAAACTAACTCTATACTAACCTCCTTTCTTGATTCAAATTCCTATGATCATAAATGGCACATTCGGTGGGACACAATTGCTCACCCATATCTTTAAAAAAAAATAGATATTAAAATAGCTCTTATTTTTAATCCGTTTACTTTTTTTTATGAACTTTTTATAGGTTGTTCTTATTGGCTTTATCCTAATTCTCTAAAAAAAATATTTAAATATGATATGTAGTTTATAAGTTATCACTCTTTTAGTGACTATCATTCTTTATTTTGTATTTTTTTGGTAAAAATGGCTAGTATAGAGCTAAATGTTAAAGAGGTGAAACTTGGACCTATAAATAACCTCCAAAAATTTAGTGTCAAATGGATGTATATTTTAAAATTTATGATAAAAATACTAACTACAAGTTTTTATGTTTTATGTGATTGGTTTTATTTATTTTAACCTTCTAACTTGTTGTTTGCATGTTTAATAGGTTTAATTTTTTTGTAGATTTATTGAGATTTATATATATACATATTTCATAACCTTTTCCTAACATAACGTGTTTATCTTTTTTGGTTTTTCCTTCAGGTGATTACATCATTGTCAATGGTCTTTATTGACCGATGATGATTCTACTTAAATCTAAAACCTGAGAGCTCAAAACAAAATCTCATTTGCTAACACTTGAAAATGATTTTAAGCAGGGGGTTACTCTCTTTTTTTTTAAATGACCAAATCAACATTTGAAAATAATTTTTTTTATTTTACTAACAAACACTTTAATTTGGGTTTAAAATGAATTAGTCAAATCTTTCACACTTTGTTTGGGCTTAAAAAAAATTAGTCAAATCTAACACATTTGGACCTCTAGGCTTAAAAATAAATATGGATGTTTTGTATCAAATTATGTTTATGCAAATCCTTTTAATTTGGATATGAACAGAATCTAAATATTTAATTGGTGTCTAAATAATGAACCTAATCAAATCCTAACATGTTGTCAAATTTGTTTGCATCATCTATTTGGGGTCTAAAAAGAACTTCATTTGTGTTTATGCCATGGATGTTTATAAAGATTTATCAAGTTCAATAAAATCTAAAGGGGTAAAAATTCACAACACATTTAGTTTGGTGTCTTAAAATAAATATTAACATCATCTAGTTTCATTACTTTTTGCAAGCACTCACTTATAATGCCTTGTTTATTGATTATTTGTTTTTGTGAGAAGAGAGGTGCATGTATGCTCTCCACCCATCCCCTTTAGGGAAATAGAGTGACCAAAATCACCTTCTCATCACATTTTAGTGCCTAGTCCAAGGTATATAAATAACATCATTTAAATCCCTCCCTAAAACATCGTATAGTATCGGATGATCTTGAGGTGATCATAAAGTATTTCTATTTTAGTTCTTTATTTTCATGCATCTTGGCTTTTGAAGTGGATGTCATTACCTCCCACAAGTTCTTTAGGGAATATTTGACCCAATATTTCATCACCTAGCATCATAATCAACCCCTCTTCATAAGGGGTAATATAAATTGGGATCACCCCACTAGGATCAGAGGTTTGAGTGGTTAAACCTTATCTTAGCATTGGAGTTAAGCCTGGGACATATGAGTACATTGGAAATTTCATTACACTAAACAAGTGATGGATGTAGTGGTTGCAAAAAGGGTAAGAGTTTTTTATAACAAGTTAAGTGTCATAGACCCAAATGATGTATTACTTCTCTTGTTTGTTAACGTGAAAGTTGGGAGACATGGGATCCATCTAAAACGTTAAAAAACCAATTAGTTTTAGTCAACCCCACATTTCCATACCCTTGATAAGATTTATATGATTATACTTAGTGTATTTTGGTCATTTTTGCTTAGTATGTTTTGAGACTAAAATTTCTTTATTTGTTTATAACCATGTCAAAAACTAGTTTGTTTATACATCACTCCTTGATTGAAGAGGCATTATTTTGACCAATTTACACCACACTTGTGCCTTGTAATTTTTGATAAAAATGTTTGTGTGTGTCTTACTTGTTTGAGATGGGTATAGTTATGTTGTCCACATAATTATCAAGTTTGAGCCTCTGAGTTTTTGAAACATAACATTGATCACATCATTAGAGCATGTTTATACGGTAACGATGCTCATTTTATTTCAAGACTTGTTTGACCTTGTATCAAAAACTATTAATTCAAACCAACCAAACCATGTCATGCATGCCATTTAGACCTTGTTCATGTGTTGTCATGTTAATCAATATTATCTAACTTGTTTAGTCCAATCATAGTTTTCAACCATTGAGTTTTCAATTAACCTTTCCAAGTTTGAATTCAAACTTTGATTTTTATTTAGGCCTTGCTTCACAGGGGCTAACACATAGATATTTCTCTTTTGGGTTGTGTAAATTAGGTTAATATATTGCCCAAATTTTAAAAATATCACTTGTTTGTTCATTCAGCCTATTCTCATCATTATTGTGCCTTTATTTGGGAAAACATAGTCTTTTCTCCATGTGCCTTTTACCTTATGGCTTATACCAACTGATCATGTTTATGTTTGATTTTTTGTGTTGGGTTTATATCAAATTTGATCCAACCTTGTTAAATTAAATCAAATCACATTAACCTTTGTTTAAAAATATATCTTTTGACACCGTTTGGCCAAAATTCCTAGTAGATCATGTTTGTTTGAGCCTAGCTTTTAACTCCATGTTTGGATGAAAGCCCTAGCAACTCAACTTTTCCCTTTCCTAGTTTAGACCTTGTTTGGAACACTTTGGCCTAGACTTTGACATGCTATTTTTTATTCATTTCATAACCTTTTATGTGTATGACATTTAATGTTAGACTATTTTATGCAATTTTTTAGCATAAACCATTTTGGAGATATAGCTCCATTCTCAGACCACATTGGAGATAATCCACTTTCAACCAAGTTAGACCAAGTTTTAACATTTTGTCCTTTATACATTGTTTTTTAGAGTTTCTATAAATCTAAGCCTTTTCGTTTTTGGATTTTTCATTATTTATGCATATATGAATAGCTACATTTATGACAGATTCATGTACAATCCAAGTTATGATAGAATGGCTGCACCAATTGACTATAACCAAATATCTACTTAAAATCCAACTCAAGACCTTGATTGTTATGAAGAGTCTTGTGAGGAATACTTTGTTGAAGACCCAACTATAAACAATGTTGTTTCAGAGATGGATCCATACCTTCTTTACAATGATCAATACATAGAACACATTCAAGAACTAGTTTATGACCCAACTCGATACTTTGATTGGGATAATATGGTTTATGAGGAGGATTTGGATGCTTTGGCTTGGGAAAACAATCACCCTCTATGATGCCTTTTTTTTCTCTGACCCTCGATTACCCCTAACCCTCCTTCAAATTATATGAGCTACCAAGCTCCACAATATCCAAGGAATACCATTACCATTCTAAGACCTCATCCTTTGGCTTGCAATAGCAACAAAGATTTAACATGCCCTATCCATACCATTCAAGGAATTTATCCTTTGTCTTGTATAATAAATCAAGATCCATAATTTCCTATCACTATCTAATCCAAACCTTAGCCAATTCCAATCATAACCTCAACCAACCATTTAGCCAATCCAATCATAACCCCAGCCAATCACTCAATTGTAACGCCAACTAATCCAACTAAAACCTCAACCAATCCAATCCAAACCTCATCCAATTATTTAAATGCAACCCCAACTAGTCCATTCAATACCTCAATCAAGCCAATCATTTGAGGACCAAGTTGTGTTCAAGACTATTGTGCTACAATCAATCATAAACCAAGGCCAAATTATTCAACCAATCTAAGATGTCTTTGTTAAACCAACCATTTGTGATAAGCCAACCTATGATGAGTCACCTTTTATCTCTATGTCTATTTTTCAAGAACCTCTTATTGATAAGCTAGCCTCTTAGGAGTTGTATCTTGACTTTTGTCCTACTATTCTTGAGTTTCACTTTGACATGCTAGTCTTAGTGGAGCCTGTTATGACATCATAGGTTGTTACTTGTCTAATACAAATAATTAAACAAGACATCATTATAATATATTACCCATCAAATGAAGAATAAAAATTAGAGTCAGGTTCTATTCTTGGACCGACATTAGATTTAGCATCAGAATCAAAATTGACATTAGTCTCAACATCAGATTCAAAGTCCCTTGAGTTAGAATTAGATTCAGAAATAGAATATGTTATTAACTATTATAATATTGGTTATGCATGCCTAGTAGATCAGTATGAATACATTTGTGATCCTTCTATATTTTTGAGGATGATTACTTTAGATTGACACAAATTCTCCTAGTATCTTCTACCAAGATTATCCTGCCAACCTCCATTCCATTACCATTCCATATACCACTACCACCAACCATCATATCCATGTCATTGACATTCCATCCCCCATAAGTGTTAATTGGGACCAATAAAATCATACATTTTTTAATTGCATCCATGGTGACACATCAGATGAAGAAAAGCAAGGAGGCCAAGACCACAATCATATATCAAAAGAACACTCTCTTAATGAAACCTTTTTGGATGTGCTAGGCTTAAATTAAAGTTAGAACTTAGCATCTTCTATTGAAACCTTTTTAGAGGTGCTAGGAGACAATCAAAGTCAAAAGTTAATGTTACTTAGTGAAACCTTATTGGATTTGCTATAGGATAATCAAGATAAATTCATTGGTAGAAACCTCTTCGAGGCACTAATAGTGGATCACTAAAGTTCTTCATTACTTGATGAAGACATTATCAAAGATGAAATAAAAATATCTTCCTATCTAAAGCCTAATTAGATGGTATCTACTCTCAGGCATAAATAATAGAAGAATTTAGTGGTCTTATTGAGATAATATTTAGAATTCCTCATCCCATCACATCCAAAGTTATGTTGAATCTAGAATCAGTAACATTATGTATCCCTAAAAATCATGATCTACATTTGTTACCCATACACCATATATTCCATTATCTTTCACCATTCCATTTCCCAATCAAACATACCATCTAAAATTTATCCATCTTTACCATCCATGGTCACACATTCCTTTATAGAGGCTATAAATATACCTTATCTCAAAGTTTGAAGGAAACAACATCAATGATCGATGAAGATCACAACAATATCATCTGCATCCAAATTTGTAGTGAGTTCTTAATAAAGTAACTATTCAGAAGAGGTGTGGGATATAAATTTACATGATTGACTATTTTGGTTGTATCATTTGTTGATCAGGATGTACATTTCCACTTCAGTAGGAATAATAGAATCATTTATCATACCCAAGATAAAACCAAACAAGTACCATATCCTATCAAGTTATCAATCCTTTTGTCATTGTCGCATATCCTAACCATTCACCTTATCACTTGGGGGTAACCCTATTACAATTTTTTGAATCTATCAAACCAATCATTATCCTAATCAATCATTATTCTATCATATCCCATTCTACCATATCATATTATACCAACTATCCACACACCATCATGACATGGGAGAACTACATGAAATTTGATCTCTGTTTGGAGTATTGGTATGTAGGCAATGCTCAACACATGGGGAGTTGAGGTCTCACCCATACTCAATTACTGACCTATTTTTACCCCATTTATTTGCATTGGTATTCACATGTCAATAAAATAGGGTTTTTAAAGAAATATTAGTCATATAATGGTCTCCACAAGTGATCACAAGCTCCAGCACCATATACAATTTCCATAGATGAAGACATAGAGAACCTAAAACCCTATTTTTTTAACTACGAGTGGATAAGAGCATTACCTAATGGATAGGAGTGCCACCCTAATGCTTTCTTATCTATTATGATGTTGTCTAAGCCTAGATATAACTATTGATTCCTATTTCCAATCACCAGGCCACTCTGAACATCAAGTTTTAAACTTTAATCCTCCCACAGATCGATTTCTAACTAAGTCATTATTGTATCATTACACTACTATTTTTAATAACTTTATAGAATAAAGTAGTTTCAAATCAGTGAATGTTATTATTTTTATATTATTCTCCTAATTTTACACTATAGTATTGTTACTTAGGGTTTTACATAAATACCAAATTTGATAAAACATATTGGTGAACCTATTATTATCAAATGTTGCCAAACCCTAATCATAGATGCTTTTAGGGTTTATATCCTTCTTAATATTTTATTTACATTATCTATTTTATAATTTCTATCATTGTAAGTGGACCTATGATCTCAAGGGACAGAGATACATTTTTATGAGTTGCACACATAAATAAATGGATCAAGCATAAAGTTGAAAGGCAAGCATATGCAACTACCTATATCAAAAAATACATGAAAATTTTACAGAGACAACCATCAGACTCAGAATGCAACTTATAGTGGTACCAAACTAAGGTTGATGATACCATCTTGGAGCACACAGAGGTCCAAATCTTGATCTAAACAGCATATATTCTAGTTTTCCATCCTTCCTATCACCTATCTACAAGTCTTAGTCATTCTTTGAGAAATTAACCACTAAGTATCTTATTTATTTTGTTGTAGTTTTCATATTTAGTAAGATATAATATCAAATCAGTTTCAAGACTTTATATTTATATTTGTATTATGTTTTATATCTTGTAATCTAAATTGATTTACATTAATTCTATTTAATTAGGGTTAATTAATCAAATTAATCCCAAATGGATTGCAATTCATGTGAAAGAATGTGGTTTATATTAATGTGTCATTCACATTTCTCACATAACTTGGCATATTCTTGACATTCCCTTTCCATGGTAGGAAAATAATACCCATGTCAAATTAATTTGTGTGGTATTCCTTTTCTATTGAAGTGGACACCACATTCATTATCATATACATGTTTTATTTCTATTTTGGCATAATTACAACCTAATCATCAAAGTAATTATCCTTTGAATGATCATTTAAACACATCCCCTACAATGATAATATTAGAATGTGTCTCTCTCCAGTTTGTGTTTGTCATTTCTAGTGAAAGTATCCAAGTGTAATTGATTTATTTAAGAAATTATATATATGGGTAAACTATTCAAAGATTTTTTTCCTACATGTAATTGTCAAGATTGATAAAGCTATGTAATTTTTATCTAAAATTGATGGACTTTGTAGGTGTTATATAATGAAGATTGATTGGTCATCATTAATATCAACTAGTATTAGGGATGTGGTGCTAGTCATTACATATGCATGACAGTTATCCTTTTGTGTAATATTTTCAATTTAAAAATTATTGAAATGTGCATGCAAGGATTGTACCATATTTCTATATGTAATTATTTTCTATTATTTTGTCTAATAAACATTTATGACTTGATTTAAAACTAATTGGGAATCCCCATATATTTTAATTGATTTGATGATTAAAACTTGAATAGTGTATAAACCCAAAATCAATAGTCATATTTTATGATGTTATTCATTCATGAAAACCCCAAATGGTATGTGAATAACATGGGGTCTCCCTGTGGTGTAAAAAATATAACTCCTACACTAACACCATATGTACATTTTGAACCATCAAAGAACATTGTCCATGTATCTTCATCAATATTGTATGTTATGAAATCATCTCTGAAAGTATCTATAAGGGGATTCATATCTTGTAATGGAATGGATACTAATTTATATGTTATAATTTGACATTTTATTTACTTTTGGGATATAATCTTTAAATCAAATTACATAAGTAACATTACCCAAATTGATATACATCCTAACAAATGAGGTTTTGACAAAATAAACTTCAATGGATTGGCCCTAGTGATAACCTAAGTTTCATTATTGATCATAAAGTGTTGAAGTTTTGCATGGTGAATACAAGTGTAAAACATAGTTTTCCATTGTAGTATAATTGTGTTAAGAGTCAATAAGTATGCACACAATATAATAGATTGCTCTCTCTTTGTGATTGGTATCATATTGTGCTAATAAAGTGCCTAGTACATGACCTATGGTGATATATTAGAGGCATCAGAATAGATGGATTTAGTAAGTACCATTTAAGTATCTCAAATATCTCCTAACATTTTGTGTCCCATTCAAATTATGTATCATTTTTAAGTAATCTTATAAAATGGTGTGTCTTATTTTTGAGTTGGGTAACAAAGCAGGGGATTCCCTAAATTTTATTCTGCAAAGATCTATTTTTTTAAACCCTTGGGGTCAAGCCATACCACTAATAACTTTGAATTCCTTTAGATCAACCTTGATATCTCACCAGGAGATAATGAAACCCAATAATTTACCAAATATTACACCAATTACACTTTTCTTTGGATTTAGTTTTACATTATATTTTTTGTAATCATTTGAATAT
Source organism: Torreya grandis (assembly GCA_037957365.1). Lineage (NCBI taxonomy): Eukaryota > Viridiplantae > Streptophyta > Pinopsida > Cupressales > Taxaceae > Torreya > Torreya grandis. The sequence goes on along the minus strand of JARHVA010005683.1, from coordinate 1,040,073 downwards.
ATATCATAAATCAATTACATGATCTTGTTTCTATTTATATTTTAATATTAAATCATCGACATAATCTATTATTGTTTTAAGAATGAGATCATGAAATATATGTGTCATAGCCCATTGATATGTAGATCCTACATTTTTTAACCTAAAAGGCATTACTATATAACAAAAGGTGCCCCATGGTGTAATGAATGATGTTTTCTCTTGATCTTCCTTGGTTATTTTTATTTGGTTGTAAATAAGAAAGCCATCCATGAATGATAATATCTCATATCTAGCAGGTGAAATCCATAATCATGTCTATGTTGGGCAGTGGGAAATTATCCTTAGGGCATGCCTTACTTAAATCTCTAGAATTTGAACAATATGAACTATATTAGTCTCCCATTTTGGGTAATATATTGATCAAATAAAGCCTACATCAAGTAACCATTGAATCCATAATCATGTTTGTGTTAGGTAGTGAGAAATTATCCTTAGGGCATGCCTTATTTAAATCTCTAGCATCTGAACAACATCAAATTTGCCCATTAGGCTTTACCACATGAACTATATTAGTCACCCATTTTGGCTAAGCTACTGGTCAAATAAAGCCTACATCAAGTAACCATTGAATCTATTACTTAACTAGTAACACAACTTTTGGATGCATTTTTCATATTTTATGTTTAACTTATTTCACATCTAGGTAGACTGTGATCTAATGTAAAATTATCAAAGGATTAATTCCTAGCATATCAAAGTATGCCCAAGTAAATATCTCAAGAAAATCATGCAATGCTTATCTAACTAATTTATCCTCATTTGCTTTTAATGCAATAGCCAAAGGTATTATTCTCATATATGTATTTGTTCCATAATTAAATTTAATTATTCTTTCATTTAGAAGTGTGGATTGATCATTGATATTAAGTGCAAGAGGAATTATGTCAAATGCATCAACTAAGACATCATCCTATGCAATATGAGACTCATAAAAATATGCATGAGCATTTATGGAATCAAGAAACATATTATTAGGATATAAGGGAGGTAGATCCTCATATGTTCCTAAAACTATAGTAGAGATTTAACATTAGATAACTCATCCAAATTAAAAATTTTGATGAAACAATCGTCAATTAGTTTAGGGTAGACAAATGATAACATAGATACCTGATTAACTAATTTATTTGCCTGATGAATAAATTTGTGAAAATCTATATATTGTTATGTATATGTGACTAAGTTTGAATTACCTAAATGGATATGTAACCAAGGCCTTTTTTACCTTGATAGTAAATGCCTCGATAGGATGAATAATGCATTTTTCATTCTTTCCTAATCCCTACCCTTTGTAACCAAATTTTTATAAGTATTTTATTCCAAATTCATATTGTTACTCATTTATAATTTTAAATGAAGGTTCTCTTCATGACATTGCAAGAGTGATGTAGAAACTATGAATAGCAGGTTATACCACTATCTGAGTAGAGAAATCCATATGAGGGACATAATTCTACATAAATTCAATAACTTGGCAATATTTGAAAGGTTCATGATCTATAGGGCATGTGCATATGTTCACTTAGTAACTAAACTTCAAAAATGCATATAATGTGCAAGGGATAACTTGTATATCATGAATCCATGGCCTTCCTAGTAAGATGATGTAATTAGGATCATTGGGCATGAATTGACATGTTTTAATGATGGTTCTAGGTCCCAATGTGAGATTCAATGTAATCTAGCCCAATACCTTGCAAGGAATGTTATCAAAGCCTCTGATGTTCATATCATAATAATCTAAATTCACTACATGTATTTTGAAGAGTTTTAAGAAATAAATCTTATATATTTTCAAGCATGAACCATTATCCACTAATACTTTTTTAACCCCCATGTCACCAACCCTGAGTTGAATGTATAATGTTCAATATTGATTAATGATGTATTGTTGTGGTAAATATTATTTTTCAAAAGATATAGAATTTTAATCCATTGTAACATATTAATGATAGATGCAACATAATTTGGCTTAACATTGTGAGGAATAATAGTATCATGCAATGTCACATATAACATATATTTTTACATTTCAAATTGTCTACGTAACTCTAAGATGGAAACCTTAGATATGGACTATCAAGCTAATCAATGAGGTTATATCCTTGGGTTTGATCATCTTGTCACACATATCAACCTCTTTTTTATGATAACAACATGAACCAAGGGATCTACTATGATCCTAGGGTGAATAGTAGAGGTGGGATGGTAGTTGGATAGTTGAGAGTCTAGGAGTGGAAGGGATGAAAGGAATCGATTATACTATTTGGCATCTAGTTGTGATAAGAGGCAAGTTGAAATGAACCTTGTAATAATAAGCACCAAAAGGTGATTTATTATCATGATATTTAGTTATGATTAATTTTATCTTTGTCATTAAATGATGCAACAAGGAACTGACATGCAACTTATAAATTTTACATATTATAGGGAAGCAACATGTAAATGAAACTATAAAGCTCTAAATTAAGAATGATAAGCCGTTTCAATCACTATTATCATGATAATTTAAAAAAAAGAGGAGATCTAAAATATGAAACCATTATGGAAATTTGGAAAAAAGGAAGGAAACCCTAATGGAAAGCTAGGATTTTAGTAATGTTCAAAAATAAGTAGGTTCATGAATATGTTTTACCCTATTTTAAAAAACTAAGAATGTAGGTTACCTAAATATGACAAATTATTGTGCAAAATTAGACTACAAAAGATATGTAATAAATGACACAAACTTATTTAGAACTTACTAAATCTAGAATATACTAAATATGGAAAGTGCAAAAGATAAAAATAAACTTAGCTAGAAAATTGAGATGTAGAGTGTTTCTAAATATGAGACTAACTAATTGACTATCTTGACTGAGTGTGGACCCAAAACAAAAGTTGGTAGGAGACCTGGATAATAGTGTTACAACTAAATAATAATGCAGGGTGTTATTTTTTCAATAAGGTGACCTTGTCCAATAAACAATAAGGCTATGAGATTTATGGGTTGTGTTTGCCTTCACATGTTTTTCCTATGGACTGTGTGGGGCTTCCAATATGTTTAAGGGACCACTATGTAAGTTTTTTTCTACTTGAGACTCCAGCTCAATAAACAAAAAGACAAAATGTAATCATAGAGTAAAAAAGGGTTAATGGTTGAAATTTTTCTTGACCTCAACACCCCATGTGTTGAGTTTTGCCTACATACCAATACTCTGAAGAGGGCAAACTCCATGTATTTCTCCCATGTTACAATGGTGTGTGTGAAACTGGTGTAAAATGTTATATGTTGGTGCAATCATGGTATGATTAAGTTCTTCAACTATGACTTATGACCTTTGAAGTGTATTCAAACTTTAGCTCAAGGTTACAAGGGCTACATGTAATCAAAATTGGGAGAAATATGGAATTTCCTCTCATTGTGCAAATAGAATTTTATTGAATTTTAATATGCAAGGCTCCTGCATGCAAAATGGTTTGAAATGTGATTTTATAGTGGTATTTTTGGAATTAATTTGAATGGGATTTGCTAAAGTCATGAGTTTACCCTTATACAACTTTGAATTTTTGAAAATAGTCATTAGTTAGTGAGAGGACACTACTAGCATAGCTGGACAATAGTGGGGAGAGTTATTTTCTAGATGGGGTGTTATTATTCTAAGGGAAAGAGTTGCTAAGATGGAGGTATGGTTTAGTTTGATAGCAATCTTAAGTTGCTAAGTGGTCTGGATAGATACATTTTAGGTCATATATTTGCTTATGAGAATGGGTCATCTAAACAAAAGTCAAAGAAAAGAGGTCAAAATTACCTAGAATGGGTCATGATCTAAGTGTGTCAAAAGAGGTGGTCAAAAGTGCATTGTTTAATCTTAAATATAAATTTATGTGTCTATAATTGGTTCAAACACATGAAAAATATTGACACATTGATATAAATTATAATGGAATATACCGTGCATATGCACACACTTTACAGACACTTGAGCACAAATTCATACATAGTTGGGTGCATATGCATGGGCATATATGAAAAAATTATAGGAATAAGATTACAAGGTTTCACATACTTATACATTTGAGAAATAGAATCTCAAATTCATCATAGAGATGTATAGCATTCTATTAGTTAGTATATATTTAAGGGGCATGATACTAGTTCATGCACATATGCAACAACATAGTTACAGTTGAATGACAAATGGTTATTTTTTCACTTCAAAATTATCATATATGTGGTCATGATAGGAGAATGGAGATGTTTTATTATCTTCTGATCATGCATTTTATTTTACATTGAGTAACATTACACAATCAAACCTGTGTACATGATGGGTCATGAACATTGTTCATTTCATTTTGATCATATATTTTTATTTTTACATGGATTAAACTTGATCAAACTGGAGTGAAACATTATAATTGAATCTATAATCCATCTACAATGGTTAATTCATGTTTTTTTAGAGAACTTTACCTAATGGTGTAGACACCCAAATTTATCACAAACTTAATTCAAAATACACAACTTTCTATAAATTTATCTATTTAGATCATTGTTACTGAATGAATAGGTCATTGACCCATCATGTCTCAAGTATTGTTCTTATTTCTCTTGTCCTCTCAAATTATATATATGTGATTGTTATATCTTCTCATATCCTATATTAGGGATCCCTACTTATTTTCCATGTCTTTCTATGTTCATTTTATGTCTTTTAACAAGTCCATACTATCTAGAAAAGAGCACACTAAGCACTTATCCTATAACATGGACTTGTCCCTACATAACTTTTGGAATTATTTCAAGTTTATCTGTTGGTAACATTCCTCTTTATGCCCATTGGTTTTTTTGAGTCTGGCCCTTCACATGCTAGTGAACCCCTAAATTCAAACATAAAGGTCTATATAAATAAATGTCTTGCTAAAGAAAACTCATGCTCTCGATGTTCAAAAGATATACAAAAGTTATATAAATGGGGAATAACTGATTCATTTTTAGATTCTAAGGCTAAATACATCATTTGAATTTACTTATATCATGGTTATTCATAGAAAAAAGAGAATCTAGTCTTATATTCATGATTACACATCCACAAATAGGAGGGAGAACTACATCACCCTGAGATCTATTTGGACTGTGTAGTTAGCACTCAATTATGTAGGGTTTTTTTAGGCTAGCTCAGTTATTCCCATTACCCTACATCCCCCATTTTACATTTAATATCAATAAGGTGTATGTTTAAGAATTAGAGGTATACTTTTGCAAGTCTTTTGCATATTAAGTCAAACTTTACAAGGAATTAGGATAAATACACATAGAGGTGAACCAATCTAGATCTTCAAATCTAATGCATGATCAACCGAAATAAAGTCACACTCGAGGAAAATGGTACACTATGACCCTGTCCACCCACTATGCACTTGTCCCTGTATATTTTAATCTTCAACTTTTGGCAATTTGGCAATCACAAGATTATATTATTCAATTTATAATTTGGAAATGTGTCTATAAAAAAAATAACTAGAATAAGCTAAGTACACACTTTCCATTGTCAATTAGTGTTATATCCCATTCAAATATTTTGTCATTACATTGTATTTTATTGTATTTTATTATGTAATATTATCTATAGTTTATTTATATTCAAATTACTTAATTGAATTTAAATAGAGTAAACATTTTTGTGAACTTTCATATTATCGAACATCGTCAAAACATATTTATTTTCAAAAATATATTATGTTTTTATTTCTTATAAACAAATCTGTGAAAACATTTTTTTCTCAAAAAATTATTGCATAATTTTCCAAGAAATTGTCGTTTACTATTTTTAGTAAGTATTTGCATAACTAAAAATAGGTAAACCTATTCTATAATAAATTTTTGGGTTTTATTTATTTACTATTTTTCTATAACGACCTATCACATATTTAAAAAATAGTTAGTTTTACCTTTAAATTTAGATTTTATATTTTACAAAATTTAGGGTTTTCTTGTACTTCATTTGAAATAGTTATAATTTTTTTTGCTCACAATTACTTCAAAACAACTCACATTAAAAAATTGAGTTTTTTTATATTTATATATATTTAATTAAAACCCTCCTAATCCACAATTTTTTACAAATATTTCCCATAAATAGCAATTTATTATTTTTAGTAAGTACTTTCATAACTAAAAATCAGTAAATCTATTCTATAATTAATTTATGCATTCTATAAATTGAATATGTTTATGTGATAACCTATCTCAAGTTCTTAAAATACTGCATATATATCTTAAAACTAATTTTTTTTATTGTACAATCGTCTATTACTTATTTGTTGAATTTTGTGTTTTCTAGGATTTCAGTTAAATTTTGATTTTTTTAAATTATAGACCTGTTGATTCTTAAACAAAAATATTTCACTTTATTTTCCATTGCTCATGTTTATTTTATAAATTGTGTTCTGGTAGTTTTAAAACTACTTAGTTATTGTTGTGAAGGGCTACATGGTGTTCTATTTACAAACATCGTGGTATGAGGGATTTTTACTCCAATACTCATAGCCATAGTACATAGCTAAACATATAATTTAGTTTTTACGTACCTCATGGTATATTAAAAATGCCTACAATCCCTTATTTACACCAATAGGAATTTTTACCATTTGTTTGATCTTGTAGTGTACTGATAAATGGTTAGCCACCAGGAGTTATTCTCAACTTGTCCTCAAAATTGGGTTTAGTGGGCTCTGAGTATGGCTCTAAATCCATATTTAGTGCTTTTAAACATTGGGATGACATTATCCAATGAATGAATTAGTATATATAATATCCTAAAAATCATTCAAAACCCTTTTCTAGATCACACATCATACCTTCATTTTTTTTGTATTATGTACTTAATCACTAGCTCCCTTGTATCTGCTAGAATACTTGTTAATTTTAAAGTACTTTTATTGTGCTCAAATTCATTATGGATGGACAATTTGATTGCATGCCCTTTTCTTATGATCAAATTGAATGGACAAATAGAAATAACCAAAAAATAATGGAATATGATTATATGGATTATTTTGATCTTGATATGAAGGATACATATAATCCATTCAAATCAGAAGAATATGATTGTAATTTTGTAAAAGAGGAGCAAGATGCACTTTTTAATTCATATCTATATCCCTCTTTATCACACCCCTTATAAACTCTTTTGGATATCTCTTTTGATCTTTATTTACCCAAACCTATAGACTCCTCCTAGGGTTATCCTATCAAACCCTCTTTAGTTACATCTAGTGATTCCTCTTCACCTATATATTCCTCCTTGATTTCTCTTATCAAACCTTCTTTAGTCACATCTAGTGATTCATCTTCACCTATAGATTCATCCTTGATCTCTCTTATAGAACCCTCTTTGGTTAAATCTAGTAGGCATACAAAAGGTCCCTTGGACCTATATTTCAGGTCCCAAAAGGACCAAGTAGGCCTTTTTCTATCATTATTAGAGTAATTTGATAAAAATAAATCTTTTAAAACCATTACCATAACTAATAACCATATAATCTCCATGATGCATAAGATTGGTGATCTCCAAAATCATATTCAAACTTTGTGCCTAAAGGTTACATCATTTGAGGATAAAATTGAACACACCAATATTATTCAGCATGTTAATGTCAATTACATATCTATTTTCCATCTAAATCTATGTGACATAAAATATTTCATCTCAAATATAGATCGAGAAGCAACAATAATTTACATATAAATAAGGTAATCAAATGGAATTTACATGAGGCAAGTGATACAAATAATAACATACATAAAGAAAAATTTATTTCTAAGGGCACTGATAAGAAAGAGGTTCCAACATAGATCAGTTGTAAGGCACCAAATTACACGAGATCACCTTCTACGAACATGAACAAACCCATCAATTTTGATAGTTTCAAAGATAATATGAGTGTTATATTATAGATATTAATTGATACAAAATAAAATAAGCTACCTATTAATTGTTATCATCCTCCTCATCACCTTGAATGATTGGGAGCAAGGCCATTTTTCAATTGTCATCATATCAATAGACATGGAAATAACAATTGTTATGCATTATGTCAAAATATTGAGCGACATTTAGATAGAAGGGTTATTAAATTTGATATATATGATAATAGGACAACAATTTCCCTCATTCCATCTTATTTTACCTCTTAATCAAGGGTTATGATATCCTAGGATGTCCCTTTAAAGGAACCGATGGTCCCTTGGACCTATATGAAAGGTATTGTTAACCTTTACAGTCACCAAAGTTTCCATCATTGAGTATGTTTAATTTAATGAGATTTTTCATCATAATTTTCATCCTTTAATTAGATCCAATATGCTTATGAAGTCTTATTGAAGTCATACTGAGGTCATATTGAGATTTTCCCTTAGTCTAGGAGGCTAGTTAGAAGAATTAAGTATTTATTGTGCCCTCTTAGTATGTTTTAAGACTGTTTTGAAAAAGTTAAGGTATTTTTGAAAAAAATAAGGTTAATTTTATTTTAATATATCCCAATAATGTATGCCATAGAGATTCTTAGTTAAGTTTTGGTCTTCATAACCAAGAATAAAATATTTTAAGATGTTCTGAGGTGATTAATAAGTTTAAATCCATAAATAAAATATTTTAAGATGCCATGCATGCATTTACAATAGTTTTGAAGATCTTTTGGTGTTCCAACTCATATGCAAAGATGTACAGACAATTTTCATGCATTTCCAAAGGTAAAAGATTATATTTTTATTGGTTTCTAGGTGGGTAAAATATTATTAATGTATTTATCAACTTTATGTATGTTTATTAGATATTTTTTAGTGGTTAGGAACTCAAACTATTCTTGAATTATGCTAAGATATCTCAAAATTTATTTTCAAGCTTAAAATTGCCACAAAACCAACATGATATCTTGGTGGAAATGTTCCATGATTAAGAATGGTTAATATAAGGGTTGAATATGGTGGTTTAATCACATATCATGGTGTTTAGTATTAGTAATAATGTTTGATATTTATGAACAATTATTAAGAAACAAGATTGCTCCAAAACCCTTATTTAGAGAACATGAACATTGTAAATTTAATATTTTGAAGTGATTATAAGATTTATAAAGCATTATGAATGATTTTTATACCATATAGATGATATAAATCTGCATTATACCAAGTTAAAATAATTAACAAATGTTTTATATCTTGAAAAGGGACTTAGTTGACAAGCATGCATGAAAAACGAGCACTTACAAGCTTGCAGACCTAAAAGTGCATTTTTGGAATGTTTTTAAAATTGAACATGCACTTAAAATTATTTTAATATGTAGATGTGGTACATAAATTAATTTAAAAAAAATAATTATCTCTTGATACCATGTATATCCCACAATATAAACAAATTACCAAACTAGCATGCTTGTCGCTCTAGGAGAACCTAAAAACACAAAAAGGGGCATAGCTTGAGTTTTATTGATAAAAAACGTATGAAATTTTTTTTAAATGTGGAGGGAAATATTTTAGAAATTTTTTTAGTGGTATCATGTTTTTGTTTTACCTTATGAGATATAAAAGTTAAACTTACGTCCTTGTACATGCAAAAATGTTGAAAACTAGTTCTCAAGCAGCCCAAAAGTGTAAGAACACAATATTTATTCATCCAAATGCATTAAAAATTTGTATTTAAGTGTTCCAAGGTTATCTAAATTAAATAAATTTGTTTTAAAACTTTTAAAAACATTCATTAATGAATTTAATAAGTTAGAGCTTCTCAAGCACTAATGGAGCTCACACCTACAAATTTGATCTAAGTCATCATCAAGAACCATGAAAGACATTATGAGAGGCCTAAAAATATCTTATATTAGGTATATGGTTCATTATTTTACCTTTACTTGAATTTTTTATGTATTTAATCATGCTCATAAAACTTCTAATGCAAAATAAGAATGTGAATATGCTCAAAAAGTCATCAAATGAGTTGTAATTGTGCATCATCAATGCACCATCACAATTATCATGAAAAATAAGACCTCAACAACCTCAAGAATATCACCTATTGCCTTTACACCAATATGAAGGAGAAAAAGTCAAATCAAACAAGGACTTCTCAAAGTGGAGTTTCATCGTGTAAGATTATAGGAGTTGATTGAAGATAAAGTGGATTTTCATCATGCAACTTGATCTTCAACAACCTCAAACATCCAACAAGGACTTCCATGCCCAACTCAAAAATTTGAGAATTAAAATAAAGTAATGAAACATTGGAGAAGGAATAATATGTCAATTGAAAGTTAACTTTAGCTAAATTTCAGTTTTAAACCTTAATGAGCAAGAAGATGTCAATTGAAAGTTAACTTTAGCTATGTTTTAGTTTTAAACTTTAATGAGGAAGAAGATTTCAATTGAAATTTAAATTCAGATATGTTTTAGTTTTAAGCCTTAATGAGGGAATTGATGATAAGTTTGAATGCTTTTCCTATCAGCAAGGGTTCTTTTCAATATATATACTTTTTTTTTCAAGTAATTTGAGATACCTCTAGTTGGTTATGGCTCAGTCCTGCCAAAATTTCAGACCTGTAACCTCCTTGAGTAATAAAGAAACTGATCTTACCTTCTCATATATTGGTTATTATTTAAAACTAATGATTTTTTAATGTCACATTATGATAATTATAATCTATCCCTAATTTATGTCCAATTTTATACACCTTTATGCAATAAACTTGATCTTATGTAGGTTATAGTTTGTGTCTCTAAGAGTTTATGCAATTCATAGTTATGATGAATGCTATTTGAGATTCCTAAGACAAGTGGTCATCCTTATAAGAACTTTTATAAGTTGAATCATTTCTATAAAACACTTATGCCCAAGATTCATTGGTGAGTTGTGAATTGTGTATGTGTGAGTAATCCTTGATCTCATTATGTGTGTCTAAGCAAGTTAAAGTATTCAATTTTGGTGCATCACCCCATAGTTAGTCATAGAAGTATAGGAATTTATCTCTCTTTTCATCATCAATAACTAGTTTAGGTGAGGATTAAGTTGAGTCATCAAGGGAACCAAACCTCTCTAGAGGTGCACCCCATAGTTAGTCATAGAAGTATAGGAATTTATCTCTCTTTTCATTATCAATAAGTAGTTTAGGTGAGGATTAAGTTGAGTCATCAAGGGAACTAAACCTCTCTATAGGTTTACTTCTATTATAGGATAGCCACAACCTAGAAGTCATATTATTGTGTCAATTTGACGAAGACCATAGGTTATAAGATTGCTAAATATTAGTGCTAGTTTTATCAATCTGAAGTAGAGACATTACTCAAAATCTAACAAATCCATAAGCATATAGACATCTTAGTGGCAGAATAGTGAAATTTTAATGCCAAAATTCACAATAAGATCAGATACAAAAGGTATTCCTTCTAATTTTATTGAATTCCCTTTAAATTCAACAAAAATAAAGAGGTTGTTGAAATTTAGGCCAAAATCCAAACATCCTTCTACCTCAAGAAATTAGAAATTACCTCCAAAAATCCCTATATCAAGATAAAATATTAATATGGTTGTCCCTAGAAACCAAGTTTTGGCAGCCCTTTGAATCTTGCCCATTATAATGATATTCTAGCCTCAACATTAAAAAGTTTACCTTTCTTTGTTAGAGAAGATCAAACCACTCCTGTATATGACATTAGAGATGTGGCTAACCTATGTGTTTTACATCATGTAATCTAATAAAATGCAGCTATTAGGTTGATTTCTACATCTTTCAAGGGAAAGTCTCTATAATGGTATATGCACCTTCCTCTCAATTCCATTGTAAATAATTTGAGGATAAATCAAAGCACCTCTCTCTAGCTGAGCAACTGACTACCATTAAGATATCTCCCCATGAATTAATGGTTGATTTCAACCTTAGGCTCCAAAAGACATGGGATAGGATCCCTCTTATGATTAAGCCATCTCTTAAATATGCATTTTTATATTTTTTGAGAGCTCTAAATATTGATATATCGGCGATGATCTATTCAATGGGTGGAAGGATACTACCAAATGCATTTAAGGTGGCTATAAGGGCATAAAATAACCTTATACAAGCTATAAAAATTGCATAAAGACTTCCTATTCCAATTTTTATAGAATTTATTCCCATTACACCTTTTTAAGTGCCCACATTAGACCCAATTACATCTCTATCTAATCAAGTTACAGCCCTTCCTAGCCATTCTAGTGAGTTAAGTGAACTAAAGGGTCTTAAGCAATCATTTGAAAATGAAATGGTGGGAATAAAAATGTAATTAAATTAACCTAATAGATCATATTTTCCTCCTTATCAATATAAATACCATCCTAATAGGCCTCATTTTAAAAAGTACCATTCAAATAAACCTCTCTACCAAGCACAAGGAGCTATTGCACAATCTAGGTCATACACCACTATTGATCTAAGTAATCCCTCCTCTTCAAAAGTTATTATCCCTACTCAAAATAACCTCATGAAAGAGCAATAATGGTAGCTCAAAATAACCTCATGCAAGATCAATAATGGTGTACTCTATGTAATCAACCCCATAATGAACCCTATTTACCAAATGGAGTATTGAATCAAACTCTAATTATGAAAGGTGTGGAAACGCCTCAACTATCACAAACTAAAATTCCACCTCAAATAGATATACATGATATTCAAGGACAAGTTGATGATACATTTGTAAATTGGAAATAAGGAGGTCATTATGCCATAAATCAGAAAATGGATGTAAATAGGGTGATTATCCCAATAGCAGTTATCACAAGAACTAAGAGGAGAGCAATAAATGATGCACAAGAGGTACCAAAAACTTTTGATTTGTCTTATTAATATTATAAAAATTCTAATGATCTTCTTGTTGTTTCCAAAACTTTTCATTCATTTTTCGGTCAACATATGAACTAATTTGGTCTTGCAGACCAAAATTATCTCTTCCCTTCTCAAAAAATTATTTTGAGCATTCAAATTCTTCATTATGCAAGATTTTTCAGTTAAGCGACTAGCAAGTTCAATAGCTTCAACAGCTTCAATGGGAAAATTCTCATGAAGGAACAAGTTCTCAATGCTTAGGCAATTTCAAAATTGGTTTAACACCTTGGTTCAACCAAAAATGTTCATCGGCAAGCTTCAAACAAAGGATTAAACCATTGAACCCACTTCCAAAAGGTTCAAAGGTTCAACGAGTTCAAAGTTTCAATGACATCGGCAAGTTTAAAGAGTAAAGTGCTTCGGTAAAGGTTCAAAGTTCAACCACTTCAAAAAGTTCAATGGCTTCAAAAGACTTAGTAAAAAGAAGGAAGATTGAACCGTTGAACCTTGAACCAAAAAAGGTTCAAAGGTTCAATGCGGTTGGTTCAAATAAATTGGTTCAAGTAATCAATTGAATGAGCGGAACAAAAGATTGAACCGTTGAACCAAAGTTGGTTCAAAGGGGTGCCCCAAAACCTAAAGGACAAATGCCCTTGTGGAGGGGAGGGAACATTCATTCAAAGATCAAAGAGAAGGATAAAAGGGTAAGGTTTCCTTCAGACTTTTTATCCGAAGGAATTGCCAAGTAAATGAACCAAAAGAATTCCTTCAGAAAGATTTTTCATGGAAGAATTTCACAAAGGCAAAGGCAAAGGCAAATCCTTCAGACAAACTATCTGAAGGAATTCCTTCAAACATTTTGCCTAAAGGAATGATTAAAATTCTGACAGAAAAGCGGCCAAGGCAAGGAAAGATTTCCTTAAGATAAAATGTCTGAAGGAATTGAGGAAAAAGCCACCCGAAGAATCCTCAAGGGCAGGTACCCTTACGGGGGGCTCTCAGCACCCAAAAAATGGACATTTCTCAAAGACCCAAAGGGACACCTTCCCTTCAGTGTGTTCTAAAGACATAAAGCCAAAGGAATTTCAAGGCTTCAAAAGACTTAGCCAAAAAAAGGATTATGAGGAAGCGATTGAACCGTTGAACCTTGAACCAAAATGTTTCAAAGGTTCAAAGGAAGCTCTAAACAAAGGAAGGAAGTGGAAGATTCTAGAGACCAGTTCAAAGGGATGGTTCAACCAAAGAGCGAGGAGGCAATTGAACCAAGAAAGTGATGGAACTAAGGAACCGATAAAGATTGCCTAAACCATTGAACTATTGAACCAATGAAATTTCTAGGGTTCAAAGGTTCAAAGTTCAATATGGTTCAAACAACCAGCAATCATTGACATCCCCATAGACATCAAATTTAAGGTAATGAAATATCCATTGATTTTCAAATATAGTGTGGAACTTGAAGGATGAACCAAGCGACCAGCTGAAGAAGATAGCCCGAGAGCTCTAATTGCAACAGAAAAGAAAAGAAGGCTACAGGAGATATTGAAATAGTTATTATCATTAGGTGAAATAGTTCACCAACTAGTCATCTGAGCACACCAAATCAAGGACATGGCCTATTTTTCTTCTATGAAGTAAAGGCAAAGTGAATAGCTGCACAAATAAGAAGGAAAGGACTAGGCGACCTATACCTTGGAGGAGATATATGAGATGAATTGACATGCCACAGTTAAGGCCGATACACTATTCCAAGCATGGCCCCTTGACAGAACTAAAAATGCATTCAAGGCATTAAATGCAGCATAAGCCATTCCATGGAAAAAAGTGCCAAGCCTTTCTTGGCTACCATATATTATAATCTCTTATTTGATGTAAAGGAGATCTCTCCATTATAGAAGCAAAACTCTGCCCAAATTGAAAGGCAATTACAGAGACTTTGAGCTCAAATTGTTGATCATATTACTTTAGCTGAATGAGAAAGCAAGTTACTTTCAGATTTTGTGTTGTTATAGCTTGTGTTATTTTAGAAAATTATTCTTATGTCCATTTCCTAGGAGCATTCTTGTTTATGTAATTTAACAAGTAGAACTAGTGGAAGTATTCAAGAAGGTGTCCTAAAGCCAATTGTGGAAAGACTTTGTGTTGTCACAATTGTCTTTAATGTGTTTTTAGTTTCTTTCTATGTAAAGGATCTTGGGATGACTTTGTGCCCCCATTATCCTTCGTATTTCACTCTTTGGGAAGTTGAGGTGGAGACTTTGTGTTACACCTCATTCTATTGGTTACTGTGCCTTTGTTACCTGTTGGTTACCCACCAGAAAGAACTCATCTGCCCTGCTATAAGACCACTTTTGAATGAAGAAAAGTGCCTTCAGTGTTATCACTAGGATTTCTCCTTTCTTTGTGAACATCATCTCTGAAAAAAGAGAGATGGATGGTGTAGTCCTACCCCTGAGTGTTATTTTTTGCTTATATATATATAGTATATAGCCCCTCATATTTATAGGGAACCTCCCCTTGATGAGAGGAGAGATTCGTCCACCTCTGATGTGGTAAACTTGCACATTTGGTTGAATAATCTCCCTATGTTGTGGTTGAAGGAACATATTTTTCTCATCAGTTAGCTAGTGACAAAATATTCACCCAACAATTTTTTGGTGACTCTACTAGGGAAAGAGCGTGTAGTTTGAAGCCTCAAGCTTCAAGCTGAAGTAGGGCTAGTTCTTTCCCATTTTTATTCTACAATCTGGCAACTCCACACTATACTAGAAAATAGAGAGCCTAAGGTGTTGTTGACCCTATTTTTGAGTTGGTGCAGCAGGGCAATTTTGATTTGTTCCCTCCCTAACTTCAAGTTTAATGATCTATGAGTGTTCCTCCTACCCATACTAGGTCACCAACACAAACTAGAGCTTCTTTTTCTACTGTTAGCAGAGCTTTGCATATACATACTCCACCTAGATTTGTTATCCCCCTTTTCCATAATCAAATCATGGTCATTCAAGGCCCTTGGGGTAACTCTTTCAGCCCACTCAATCCTACTCCACCTCTACATGAGATACCACATAGTTCAAGGAAGAATTTCCCCAAATTCTTTGGTGATGGGAGAGTTCATCTTGGTGAACATATTACAGCCTTTAGCATAGCCTGTGGTGTGATAGGTGTGGAATACAAAGACGTAGCAGTCAAGCTATTTGTGAAAACACTACAAGGCACTGCTGCAGATTGGTTTTACCATCTGCAGGTTCAGTCAGTGACTGACTGGAACACTCTCAAATCCAAATTCAAAGCAAGGTTCAAGCCTATAGAAGATGAACATGCCTTGCTGGCCCAACTCACGTAGATGAAGAAAGAACCTCATAAACCTATGAGGGACTTCATTGCCAAGTTTGACAAGTTGAGGAACTGAATTCCTACAATTGCTTAGCCAACACCTGAAAACCTTAAATGCTTCTTCATCAACTCATAGCTACCTGAAGTGAGTTTTCTACTGAGATGGCCTGGCCACATAGACCTTGTTGCTACTCAAGATTTGGCTACTAAGGTATAAGATGACCTTATCTTGGTAGGAAAGATAAGGAGAGATCCTAACAGAGGTAAATCCTCTTCATCTTCTAAATACTCACCTATAGCCACCACTGATCCAATGGTATAGAAGCTGGCAAATGAATTGCTAGCTCTTAGAAAGAAAATGGTGCAAGGGATGTCATCTACTCCTTCATACAAAGACATACCAAGAAGGACATTCCCTAATCGGTCATACCAAGGCCATGCTACCAGGAATCAAGGGTAGCCAAATCATCTTCCTCCCCCTCAAGGGAAATTGGCCATTGAAGCACCTCCAACCAATTCAGCAGTCGAATATCTTGAAGTAGAATCAGATTTCTCCTTCCAGCATGAGTTAAACCCAAAAGATGATGTTAATCTCTTCATAGAGGAAGAAGAAGAATTAGCTTGTGACTCCAACATTGGTTTTCTAAATTACTAGGATGAACCCAGAAATGAAAGTAAAATAGTTGATGGAACATACATTGTATTCACCCAGTCTAAGAACTAGTCAGCCCAGCAAGCTGATAAAGAACAAATAGAGGAGTGACCTCAACCAACAATTTCAATTACTAAGTGAGGAACCACTATGCCTTTCCATCCAAAGGACCCAATGATTACAAGAAAGGTAAGTACATCAAATGTCCCTACACCTACTTAAAATTCAAAGACCAGTCCTCCCCCTCCCAAAAATCAAAAGGATGAACTCCCATCCTCTATTCTTAGTTCATTTTAGACATTTGACATAATTTACCATATAAAGAAAACCAAAATTCAAATGTCTAAATTTGAATTCCTGCAGTCTAACCCTGAGCAATTAGATAAGTTGGTTCAATATGTAAAGAACAAAGTTGTCCCTGTAGGACAACCAATTCCAAAGGTAACTCGTGATCCCCCCAAGAACACATCTACCAGGAATAACCTTATCATTACTCCTCTTATTGCACTTGGGAGGACTGAACCATTTTATGTCTCCCTACTGATAAATGGACACCAACTGAACAATTGCATCATAGATTTTGATGCATTCGACAATGTCATGCCTGCTAAAGTGGCAAATCCCTTGGTCTCACACTAACCAAGGCATTTGGGAGATGTTTCTCCATGGAGAACAAACAAGTGCCACTATTGGGATAAATCAAGGATGCCCAATTTGCATTTGCAACATTCCCAAACAAGAGAATCAAGATGACTATCCTGGTGGCCGATGTCCCAGCATCATACAACATCCTTCTTGGGTGAAATTTCTAAAAGGATGTTGGTGGCAAATTAAGCATGGACCTATCTGAGGCAAGGATCCCAGTCAAAGGTATTATGTAGAGATTGCTCCCTGAGAAAGAAGAAAAACATGTGGTCACTCAAACATCAGTGCCTAAAGCTCAAATTTTGTTTGAGTCTTCAGGCATGGGTAATTACTTTTTATCCATAGAGGAAGTCCATGAGGTGTATGATGAAATTCTAAAATGTGTCAACCTAAAAATTGCTTTAGATGGAACAGTAAAAGGATTGATGGAGTGCAGTGCAAGTGTAGAAGAATCTCCCCCTCCAGACGAAGAAGAATCTAAGGAAAAATTAGTGTCTAATGAGGTATGGATTCTAGAATTTGATGGCAGCTACTCCTCTACCAGTTCAGGAGCTGGGATTGTGTTGATATCTCCTCAAGGAGATATTTTTCCTTCTTCATACAAGTTGTAGTTTAGCAACAACAACAACAAAGCTGAGTATGAATCTCTATTACTTGGATTGAAGGCTGCTCGAGACAAAGGCATCAAACTCTTTCATGCCAAAGGAGATGATGAACTGGTGGTTTGTCAGGTAAAGAACCTGTATCAAACCAAAAATGAGAGATTGCGCCACTATCACAATTTAGTCTAGGATCAAATTGAAAGCTTTGATGCTTTCATCATCTTTGCCATACCCAAGGAATTCAATGATCGAGCTGATGCACTAGCTATTTCCACAACTCTCTTGGTTCTTCACCCTAATTTTAAGGGAGACAAGTACACTATTAAACTGGTAGTTCAACCAAGTATGCCTGACAATGCCAAACATTGGCAGGTGTTCAATAGTGACAACCAAATCATTGCCTTCTTGGAGCAAAAAGACAGCTTTGAACAGCTTTATTTCGAAGGCAGTGAACCTCAGAAGCTTGAACTAGGCCCTAAATCAAGTGCAAATATAGGTGAAGAATTCTTGTAACTAAAAAAAACAAAATCCCAAAAGGCCTAGTTTCCCTTGAGAAGTTTGAGAAACATGATAGGTTCATCAAATAGTAGCAAACAGATTCAAGCTCCTCCCAGGAGTTTGATCAAATAAATCTGGGTACCAAAGAAAATCCCAAGATGGTGAACATTAGGAAGTGTTGCACTCAGAAAGAGAAGTTCAAGTTCACTACTCTACTTCACCAGTACATGGATGTCCTAGCATACTACTATGATGATCTAAAGTCACTCAGACCTGAAGAAATTCACCTTGAGATTCCTCTCAAGAGTGATTCAGTACCTTACAAGCAAAAATCTAGGCAGTACAATCCAAATATATCAGGTAATATTTTGTTTGAAATACAAAAGATGTTGAATGCTAGAATAATTCTCCCAATCCATCATTCCACATAGATTGCCGACATAGTACCTATGAGGAAGAAGAATGGAAAAATTTGCCTCTATGTGGACTTCAGAAATTTAAACCAATCATCCTTAAAGGATAACTATCCTCTACCCATCATGGACCAAGTTCTTCAGATAGTGACTGATTTAGAGATGTTATCAATGCTAGAAGGCTTCTCAGGATATAATCAAGTTCAAGTTAGTGAAGTAGACTAGTATAATACTGCCTTCACCATACCTTGGGGCACCTTTGCCTATCAAAGAATGCCATTTGGCTTGATAAATGCTGGTGCCACTTTTCAGAGAGCAATGGATCTTGCTTTCAAAGATGAAATAGGTAAGTTCATTGTAGTGTACCTGGATGATTTAATAGTCTTTTCCAAGCATCATCCTGATCATGTGCACCATCTGCAACAAGTGCTAAAATGCTACCACTAGAATGGCATTTCTCTAAATCCCAAGAAGTCTATTTTTGGAGTAACAGAAGGGAAACTTCTTGAGCACAATGTATCTTAAGAAGGCATAAAGATTGACTCAGATAGAGTCAAGTCCATTTAGGAAATTACTCTACCCACCAGTAAGACTGCAGTTCACTCCTTTGGAAAGTTGAATTTTTTACAAAGGTTCATCCCTGAGTTCGCTAAGAAGACTCCCCACATTGTGAACATGATGAAGGGCAAAGCTACTTTTTTAATGACTACAGAAGGCAAGTCAACATTTAAAGACATCAAGGCAGCTATTGCCCATGCCCCAATTCTAGTTTGTCCAGATTATACTAAGGATTTCACAATGTATAGTTATGCTTTTGAGCACACACTTTCAGCAATTTTGGTTCAATAGAACCAAGAAGGTATGGAATCTTCCATTTCTTTTATGAGCTATCCTCTCAAAGCTCATGAGCTGAAGCACTCAAACATGGAGAAGAATGCTTATGCAGTGGTAAAGGCAGTGAAGCATTTCCACTTCTACATCCTAAATTCACACACTACTGCCCTAGTTCTTGACACCATAGTCAAATCCATATTAACTCAGCAAGAGTTTGGAATGAAAAGAGGCAATTAGATTGCTAAAATCTATGAGTTTAATATAATCATCAGACCAATGAAGCTATTGCGGGGAAGGGTCTTGTGTTAATTGATTGCTAACAATAGACCAGAAGAAACAGAGCATGGAGAAGAAGAAATTGAAGACATGCCAACAATCCTCTTTGTCTCCACCATGAATGAGTGGTATTCAAGTATTTCTCATTTTCTCACTTATGATGAGTGTCCTACTCACTTGTCTCGTAAAGAAAGGAAGACTATCAAGTTAAAAGCTACCAATTTTATCTTATGGGACAATGGCCTATATAAGAAGAACCTTGATGGAGTGTTCCTTCGTTGTGTGGATAAAGAGCAGCAGAACCAACTTTTGAAGTCCTTCCATAATCTAGCCTGTGAAGGACATTTTTTTGCTCCTGTAACTACCCATAAGATTCTATGGCCAGGTATTACTGGCCTACTCTGTTTCAAGATGCATACAAATGGGTATAAAGATATGAACTATGCCAACAGTTCGTTGGAAGACCCAAATCAGTTGCTCTACCTCTTCAGCTAGTGGTGATAGAAGAGTCATTTTAGCAATGGATAATCAATTTCATTGGTGCTGTAAACCCATCTTCTAGTGTTGGACATGATTATGTCCTCACAGCCACAGATTACTTCACCAAGTGTGTGGAAGCTATTCCAACCAGGCATGCTACTTCAGAAGTAGTGTGCAATTTCCTCAAGGAGAACATCGTTTCTAGGTTTGGGGTCACAACCAAGATTGTCACAAATAATGTAGCTTGTTTCTCTTCCTAAGAGATTACTTGGTTCTATTTTTACTATGGGATTACCCTCTTCCACTCTTCTGATTATTTTTCACAAGGGAATGGCCAAGCTAAATCAACTAACAAGGACCTAGTGACTATCATCAAGAAGCTGGTAGATGACAACCAATGAACATGGCATAAAGCATTGGTTGATGCTTTATGGGTAGACAAAATTAGACCCAAGAGGGCAAATAGTATGTCACCTTTCCAACTTCTTTATGGTCTCAATGCTGAGATACCAATCACCCTAGAATTGCCAGCATTGAAATTGGCTAAGACAGTCGAAGATAAGACATATGAAAGTTCTATCAATAAGAGGATCATGTGCTTGACTGAGTAAGATGAGCAATGAACTATAGTGGTGGACCGAATTACTGCACATCAAAGTCTAGTGAAGAAGCTCTTCAACCAGATTGTAAAAAATTGTGATTTCTAGATTGGAGATCAAGTCTTGTTGTGGGACAAGAGAAGAGAACCAAAGGGAATGCATGGGAAATTTGATTCTCTTTAGAGAGGCCCATTTACTATCCATCATCACAATGGTGAAAATAGTTTTCTATTGAAGTATCAAGATGGCACACCCTTTTCTTTGCTTCATAATGGGCAGCATCTGAAGCACTTCAATTCTTGAAGTATTAGATAAGTTCACCTGTACATATGTATATTTGTATAGTCTTTATTTCTATTTTGTGTTTCATTTTTATTTTTGGCACCTTTCTTTCTGGGTAGCATGACTCCATGGCCCAATGGCATACTTAAAGGCACTGGAGATTTTGGTTTTTACTCCCCTCGGTTGTTCAAAGTTTTCAACTGAAGGAAGTTCTCCAACTGGAGCCAGCTATTGTTTCCAAAATTTGTCATTCATTTTTGAGACAACATATGAATTATTTTGGTCCTGCAGGCCAAAATTATCTCTTTCCTTCTCAAAAAATTCTTTTGAGCATTAAAATTCTTCATTATGAAAGCTTTTTCAGTTAAGGGACTAGCAAGTTCAATAGGTTTAATAGATTCAACAGGCGAATTCTCACAAAGGAACAAGTTCTCAGCACTTAGGCAATTTCAAAATTGGTTCAACGCCTTGGTTCAACCAAAAATATTCATCGGCAAGCTTCAAACAAAGAATTAAACCATTGAACCATTGAACCTTGCTTCCAAAAGGTTCAAAGGCTCAATGGGTTCAAAGGTTCAATGACATTGGTAAGCTTAAAGAGTTAAGTGCTTCGGCAAAGGTTCAAAGTTCAACCTCTTCAAAAAGTTCAACAGCTTCAAAAGACTTAGTGAAAAGAAGTAAGATTGAATTGTTGAACCATTGAACCTTGAACCAAAAAATGTTCAAAGGTTCAATGCAGTTGGTTCAAAGAGATTGGTTCAAGTGGTCAATTAAATGAGCAGAACAAAAGATTGAACTGTTGAACCGTTGAACCAAAGTTGGTTCAATCGGTCGGTTAAATCGGTCAATTCAAAGGGGTGACCCAAAACCCAAAGGATAAGTACCCTTGCAGAGGGCAGGGAACATTCATTCAAAGATCAAAGAGAAGGCCGAAAGGGTAAGGTTTCCTTCAGACTTTTTATCTGAAGAAATTACCAAGTAAAGGAACTAAAAGAATTCCTTCGAAAAGATTTTCCATGGAAGAATTTAACGAAGGCAAAGGCAAATCCTTCAGACAAATTATCTAAAGGAATTCCTTCAAACATTTTCCCCGAAGGAATGATCAAAATCCTGGCAGAAAAGCGGCTAAGGCAAGGGAAGATTTCCTTCGGACAAAATGTTCGAAGGAATTCCTTTAGACATTTTGTCTAAAGGAATTGAGGAAAAAGCCACCCAAAGAATCTTGAAGGGTAGGTACCCTTGTGAGGGGCTCTCAGAACCCAAAAAATGGACATTTCTCAAAGACCCAAAGGGACACCTTCCCTTCAGGGTGTTTTGAAGACATAAAGCTGAAGGAATTTTGAGGCTTCAAAAGACTTAGCCAAAACAAAGGATTCTGAGGAGGAGATTAAACCGTTGAACCTTGAACCAAAATGGTTCAAAGGTTCAAAATTTCAAAGGTTCAAAGGAAGCTCTAAACAAAGGAAGGAAGAGGAAGATTCTAAAGACCAGTTCAAAGGGATGGTTCAACCAAAGAGCGAGGAGGTGATTGAACCAGGAAAGTGATGGAATGAAGGAACCAATAAAGATCACCTAAACTATTGAACCAATGAACTTTCCAGGGTTCAAAGGTTCATGGTTCAATATGGTTCAAACAACTAGCAACCATTGACATCCTCACGGATGTCAAATTTAAGGTAATGGAATATTCGTTAATTTTCAAATATAGCATGGAACTTGAAGGATGAACCAAGTGACTAGCTAAAGAAGATAGCCTGAGAGCTCTAATTTCAACATGAAAGAAGAGAAGGTTACAGGATATATTGAAATATCTACAAGAGAGTTATTATCATTAGGTGAAATAGTTTACCAAGTAGTCATCTGAGCACACCAAATCAAGGATTTGGCCTATTTTTCTTCCATGAAGTAAAGGCAAAGTGGACAACTATGAAAATAAGAAGGAAAGGACCAAGAGACCTATACTTTAGAGGAGACATATGAGATGAATTGGCATGCCACAATTAAGGCTGATACACTATTCCAAGCATGGCCCCTTGACAGAACTAAAAATGCATTCAAGGCATTGAATGCAGCATGGGCCATTTTATGGAAGAAAGTGTCAAGCTTTTCTTGGCTACCATATATTGTAATCTCTTATTTGTTGTAGAGGAGATCTCTCCATTATAGAAGCAAAACTCTACCCAAATAAAAAGGCAATTACTAAGACTTTGAGCTTAGATTGTTGATCATATTACTTTCTTTGAATGAGAAAGCAAGTTACTTTCAAACTTTGTGATATTATATCTTGTGTTATTTTAGGAAATTGTTCTTATGTCCATTTCCTAGGATCATTCTTGTTTATTTAATTTAACAAGCGGAACTAGTGGAAGTAATCAGGAAGATGTCCTGAAGCCAATTGTGGAAAGACTTTGTGTTGTCACAATTGTCTTCAATGTGATTTTAGTTTCTTTCTATGTAAAGGATCTTGGGATGACTTTGTGCCCCCATTATCCTTCGTATTTCACTCTTTGGATAGTTGAGGTAGAGACTTTGTGTTACACCTCATTTTGTTGGTTATTATGCCTTTGTTACCTGTTGGTTACCCACCAGAAAGAACTCTTGCGCCCTGCTGCAAGACCACTTTTGAAAGAAGAGAAGTGCCTTCAGTATTATCACTAGGATTTCTCCTTTGTCTGTGAACATCATCTCTAAAAAAAGAGAGATGGATAGTGTAGTCCTACCCCTGAGTGTTATTTTTTGCTTATATATATAATATATAGCCCCTCATATTTATAGGGAACCTCCCCTTGATGAGAGGAGAGATTCGTCCATCTCTGATGTGGTAAACCTGCACATTTGGCCAACTAATCTCCCTATGATATGGTGGAAGGAACCTATTTTGCTCATTAGTTAGCTAGTGAAAAAATATTCACCCAACACTTCTTTTAGCCCCAAAAGTGTAGGAAAATTAGAAAAAAATAGATTGTTGGATGGAATGTAATATTCAAACTTCTCATGCTTAGGAGAGCATTTTTGTTCTAAAGAGGTAGCCAAGGGTTAGTGGCACTCCTATTAACATAATTGACTAAATGAAGAAAGCACATGTGAGAATATAAATGTGGGACACTTAAACTATTCTAGGACAAAATGATTTTCTCTAAGAAGAGCTCTCTAACCTCCATATCTTAGCTAGATCAGCAAGGAAGGAAAGTGTGGTTCTCAATAATTTTAGACATGTTAACCAAGAGGTAAAACCTATTAAAGAGAAGGTATAGCCATTCAAGGTTGAATTAAATCTAAGTAAATATGGTAAACCTCCTTCCTTATATCTTTCTTTGATTATTGGTGATAATCTAGTTAACAATTATATGGTTGATAGTGGTGCTAGTAGCATAGTTATGCCAAAATAATTAGCTAATAAACTTGGCTTGAAATATGAGCCAAACATAAAAGGAGTGTTTTAATTAGATGGTATAGCTACCAAGATAGTGGGAGTAATTAAAGGTTTGTATTTGACTTTGATTACTTTACCAGGTCTTTTTATTCTTCAAGATGTTGTGGTGGTTGATTTGCCACCATTTTTTGTATTATGTTTATCAAGAGACTTTACAACGAATATTGGAAGGTAACTATCTTTGGATTGGTCATAGTTGTTTTTTATAACAAGGTATGGTACTAAGGTTACTATAAAATGAGAACTTATTTCCAAATTTCATATAGAACCTTACATGCCAAGCATTACCAATGTGAATTGTATTATAATTAATGAGAAGGAGTATCCAAATGATAAAGATACAATCACTCTTATTGAAGTCATTCCTAATCTTTTCCTTGATGAGTGGGCAAGTGAAAACCACAAGTATGATCCTTAAAATTTGATTAAAGAAGGTTTGGGAATTTATTCTTTGCATGAAGAAGGAATGTCTATACCAACTCTCGCCAAGCTAAGTGAGTCTAGTGAAGCATTATAGAAGTTATTCTTTGATGGCTCAAGGAATAAAAATGGAGAAGGGGATGGAATGATGTTGATTTATCCATCAAATCAGAGTAAATACTCTTTAATAAGATTCCAATTTGGTTATACTTGCATTGTAGCTGAGTATGAGGCACTCATACATGGCCTCCAATGGGTAATAAAGGTAGGATCAAAAAGCCTACAAGTGTTTGGTGATATTGAGATGGTTATAAATTAGGTTAGAAGTCAAAATTTGGGTAACAAATTTCTTTTGAAGTCATATAAACATAGGGTGTGGTATGTCATTTAAGACTTTGAAGCTTTCAACATAGAGGCTATCCCAAGAGAGGAAAATAAACATGTTGATCGGTTGACCACCATAAGAACTCAACTTGACATTCCTAATTATATCAAAAATGAGAAATGTCAATCTCACATCAAGGTAGTAGTAAGGCTATCCATCCCAAATAATGTTTTGATTTGGAAACTGTTCGAAGATGATAAACAAATAGCATGTTTTCCTCAAGAAGAAGTTGAATTCTCTTCTGAAAATTAGAAGAAATTATAACAGTAGTACGAGGATCAGATTGTGTAATTGAAGATAAACAAGCCACCCCAAAGACTTGTCACACTTGAGAGTGTCTAAAATAGTGATGACTAAATGAGGAAAGACAAAGTGAGGATTTATAAAAAAGAAACTATGAAGGCATTGCCATCTTCAAAGATAAGATTCTCAAACTTGGAAAGGTATGTTCAAAACATGAAAGAGAATCATTTATTGAGTTGTGCCAAGAGTTTATTGGTGTTTTTAGTTGAGAATATAGTGAATTCAAGGGGTTTGATCCAAGCTTGGCTCAACATACTGTAAATCTGTAATCTAATTATAAACTAGTAAGACAAAGGCAAAGGCCTATTAATCTAGATATGGAATTTGTTATGGCCAACATGCACCCTTTTCTCTGAAATGGGGGGGCCTCTAAAAATTTCATGAACCAGAACTTCAAAGTTATTTATTTTATTATTATCAATGACACCGGATCAAATCTTTAGATATACACTACCTTGATTTCTTCAAGAAGTAACAGACCCTCTAAAAAAAAACTTCTCTAAAACAACTAAGTAATGTTTGTTCTATTTTAGTATATCATGGTGTTGATGTTGTAGGTTGATTTTCATTTGGGTTTCTTGGAGTCTAGTTCCCTTCCTAGAGCAACAAGCTCATTATCCTCCATGTTAAATTGAGTTCTACGTATCTGACAAGTAAGCTTTAATGTATCATTTTCCTTTTATCTTTCTTTGTCATTTTATGAATCTTATAGAGCCCAACCGAATGAGAAGCAGTCATGTCATCTAGAGTTAGAGTAGTCAATCCCCTGGACCTATCATAGATGTCAAATCCTTGGAGAACCCACCCAAATGGGAAAATGCCACATCATCTAGGGTTAGAGAGGTTAATCCCTTAGACCTATCAGAGATGTCAGAGCCTGGGAGAGCCCAACTAAATGGGAAGCTACCATTTCATTTAGAGTTAGAGGAGCCAGTCCCCTGGACCTATCAAATATGTCACAACCTAGGAGATCTTAGTCAAATAGGAATCTACCAAGTCATATGGATTCATAGAGGCCTATCCCTCAGACCTGTCAGAGATGTTAGATCTTGAGAGAGCCTGGTTGAATGGGAAGTTACCACATCATATGGAGTCAAAGAGTCTAGTCCCCTAGACTTGATAAAGATGTTAGATCTTGGAAGAGCATGTACAAATGGGAAGCTGCCATGTCATTTAGAGTTAGAGAGGCTAGTCCCCTAGACCTATCATAGATGTCAAAGTCTAGGAGATCCTGGGAAAATGGGAAGATACCATATCATTTGGAGTTAAAGAGGCTAGTCTCTCAGACCTATCAGAGATGTTAGAGCCTAAGAAATATTGACCAAATGGGAAGTTTCCACATCATTTAGAGTTAGAGAGGCCAGTCCCACAAACTTGTCAGAGATGTTAGACCCTAGGAGAGCCTCGCCAAATGGAAAGCTACCATGTAATCTAGAGTTAGAGAGGCTAGTCCCCTAAACCTATCAGAGATGTCAGAGCTAAAAAGAGCCTGAACAAATGGGAAGCTACCACATCATCTAAATTCAGAGAGGCTAGTCCCCTAGACTTGTTAGATATGTCAAAGCCCAAGAGAGACTAGCCAAATGGGAAGTTTCCATGTCATCTAGAGTTCGAGAGGTCAATCCCCTAGACCTATTAGAGATGTTAGAGCTTGGGAGAGCCTAAATAAATGGGACACTACCACATCATCTAGTGCAAAAATAAACTAGTTACAACTTATGACTTGGGAAACTCATTATGAAGTATGGATGAGAATCAAAGGCCATTTAATATGTGCCACATGTCCCTAGGTAACACATCACCTAGCCTAGGGGAATGACATGGAGTATGGAACCATGCCTAGGTGTCGACTATTAATGAGAGAACTAATAAATGGATGACATGTGTTAATAAGTAGGAGTTAGCTGAAAGGCCTCTAAAATATGTGACTGCATGCCTACCATACACTAGGCATTAATAAAATAAGAAGCTAGACCTAATTGGATAGGTCTAAAAACATCCCATCACCATTTTTATATCTAGTTGATGATGGAGGATCATGGGCTCCAAATTTAATTCTAGATTTAGAAATAAAAGGAAAAAATCTAGCCACCAACTCAATTTCAAATTCACAACAAATGAGCCATCAAATTCCATTAATGTAAGGAGATGTATGCATGCATTTATAAATCCTAAAGGAGGCCCTTTAATGGTTACCATTATTTCCCTAAAATAAATCTTAGACTCTTTACTTTCAAAGCTACATATAACCCAAGTATCTCATGCCTTTGATGCCCAAAGCTTCCTCATTCCCCCTTTTTCCTACTCCAATGGATACTACATCCTCAAACCTAAAGGTTGAACTTGAGTACCAAGACACCAATTTCCCTACTCATTTAACCAAGTACAGATACTAAAGTGACATATTTAAAGTAATTAAGTAGGTCCCCAAGGATTCTATCAACATCGATGAATATTTAACCAAGTACTAGGATGCCTTTTAATATTATAAAAGATGTGGACTCCTTAAAACCATGACCAAACCAAAGACATTCCCCTATGCTGACCTGTTAGGCAACATCCTCTATAAGGCTATCCACATCTAGTATATTTTCAATAATTGGGTGTGTTCACCTACCTCTTAGCACTATAGTGTTGATATATCTAAGAATACCTTCAAGGCATATTACTCCCTCTTGGAATTCACATTCTCATATGATGTAATGGTAGTGTTAGCTTAGATGAACACCAAATCTATGGCATCCTCCATGACTAGGCTGAGAACCCTAAATTCAAGTGGGTTAACAAAGAAAATATCAATGCCTACATAGTCTTCACCTTTCAAGAGGAGGTCTAAGTAGACATGATCATACTGAACTAGTTGTTCAAAGACCTAGACTACTAGCATGTTAATGAGTTATGGATGCCCCTTCTACACATGATCCTGACTCGCTCTGACATTCTAGACATTGGAGGCTTGATAAACTTTAAGTTGGTCCATGCCATTTTAGATACCCAGAATGGGGGTGACTTCTACATTATGATCTACCTATTTGATGCAATCTATGGGACACTTTCATTCAAGCCTTCAATCTTTCCTACATGGGTTCTCAATAGCGTCAGGATCTTGCTCCTCAATTAGAGCACATATGATTACCTCTTGTATTAGCAACTAAACACAAAATTTAACCAGAATGATAAGTAACTAGAAATATGAAACAACACAGGAATATGAGAGACAATACATAATTGTATTAATAATCACTCAGAAGAAAATACAATAAAGAAGATGCCACTTCTTCTTCCACCTCAAAGGCTCGCCACACCTCAAGACCTTCTTCCCTCTCTCTCTCTCGGTCCCAACAATCAACTCCAATACAGAATTGATGTTCACCTCCACCAATCAGAAACAATGATGCTAGTACACCAAGTACACAACCATACTCCAAGTAGATCTCCCGCTCTCTGCTGCTACCTGCAAATCACCAGACCTTACTCACCAATGTAGATCTCCAAAAGAAGCCATGCACACCTGCTGACCAAGATCATACATATACGAAGAACCCTTCTGATTCTCCAAACCAACACCCACACTTGGTACTATGGCACTAGGAGGAACACACCATTGCTCTCCTCTCTCTGAAGAAGCTTATTTTGCTCTCTTACTCTCTAGCACTAATTTACAATACAGCCCATGAGTCTATTATATAGATCTCATGCTTACAATAATTAGACTATCTTAATTACAATAATTAGATGTGCAACTCAAGACTACAACTAGCCTTTAACATGCAAACTAACAGTCCAAAAATAGACTCTCTGAAATCAACATGCAAACTGCATGTTCACGTACAAGCTGCCGACGTCGGCTCCTCCATGACCGATGTCAGCCAACTGGTAACCGACGTCAATTTCCCTGAAACTCTCTGTAACCTCTGTAACTCCTCATATTTACATCTTGGTGAAGCTTTTAGCTCCACAACCTAACAATCTCCCACTTGGAGATAAATAGTTGCACCTGTATCTGTACCTATACACCATCTAAATTATTCCCTGGCTTGTATCCCTCTTCAAGCTCAACCCTGAAGACTAACCACCACACATCCTGTGATGCTACACCTGTCATCCAAGTAACCTGCCACATCCGAACCTACAACTCCATGTAGTGAAGACCTTGACCCTGCATAACATGTTAACCTGTTGCTAGTCCATCTCAAATACTGAGAATCCACTGAACTACCCTCCAGTACTCCTTCCCTGAATTGGCTCCATACTTTCTGACAACTCCCACTGCTTGGGAAAACTCAGGCCTACACTTGACCTTATGTGATTTCAAACCCTGTTCTAAGCTAAGCTTGAACTGTCCAGCCCTTGGTGTGCTTACCGATTCTGCATCCTGCATCTTGAACCCCGCCAACACCGTCTTCACATTAGCTCCCATTGGAGACAAAATCTCCATGTCTCTTATGCCAAAGAATTTCACTGCTCCAAATTCTTCATGACATACCTCTAAACTAACTTTACCTTTAGCTCAGTAAATCCCTGTATGTACAAACCTGCTAACAAATCACCCACATACAGTAACTAGATAATGTCATGACTCATCATCCACCTGGTAAGAAAAAACACAATAGTTACACTGACATTGACTAAAGCCCTGCTTTGTCATCCACCTGTCAAATTTTTACCATTGTCCTACAGCTTCCTCAAGACCATATACCTTGGCCTTCTATCTCACGTATCCATCCACTCTCTTCTTTAACTTGGGAATCCATCCATCTTTCAGTGCTTTTTTTCAGCTGACAACTCCACCAAAAAATACCTATTTGGTCCTTCTCAAAGGACTCACACTCCTCATCCATGCCAAGCTCCCACTGTTTTTGGATACTACTTGCATTGCCTCTTCACGTCTTCTTGGTTCTTGACCATCAATAAGCAATATAAAGAAAGTGAACAACAAATATGAGGTTCACTTACCCTTTCAGTCCTCAATATGAGTGTTTGAGACTTCTTGATAGCTTGCTGTCTGCCCACCATCTGTTCCAGTGACTGATCTCGGCCATCTCCCAGTCTGCATCTGACCGATGTCGATTCCTTGCACTAACCCTGACTGTCGACGTCATTTCCCTGGCTGATGCCGGTATCCCTTTTGCTGACATTGGTTCTTGCCTGACCAACATCGATCTTCCTGTTGTTGACATCGATTACTGTATGACCGATGCTGGTACCTGTGTTCGCCTATGAGTGATAACTTTTTACCTGCGAGCTCTCCATGGATCAAAACCCTATTCAAATCAACACAGCCCTGCTCAGAATAATTTAGTCCCCTCAACTGATCTTTGTCTGCCATCTCCTCCATGAACACCAAGGATTTCCAATTCTTAAGTTTGTCAAAACCATCTGTCTTCCGCTTAAGAACATGCATTCCCCTCCTACATATGTGACCAAGCCTATAAAGCCACATCTCTGCAATAAAAGGTGAATCAGTAATATAAGTAGATAGATAAAGGATACCTACTTTCTTACCACCATCTAATTTAAGTGCATCTGCTGTGAGAGTTATTGTGCATCTCTCATCACCCAACTTTCCTGAAGAAATTAGACCCATCTCTAAGACTGGTACTTGCATGACCTCCTTCAACACCTGTGTGTTATCTGTCTGCAATTTTAGCTTCACTTCCCCTTCGTCAATAATCTGACAAGGCTCACTAACCCCTAAATAAATCTCTCCAAAGTCTCCAAAGACGTACCCATGAAAAGATGCTCTATTTTGGGTTGCATGGAAAGAGGCAAAAGAATCTGTAAACGAAGATTCTACTTTATCCAGAGCAACCTATGCAACATCACCTGCAACATCTACTTCTACATGCTGATCTTCTATCAACCAACAATCTCTCTTTACCTGCTCTTTCTTTCCATCAATCAGACCATTCGTGTTATTCAGTTTCTCCATTCGTAGCTTACTTTCTTCTACCATTGCTATACTCCCACTCAATCTGAAACCCCTGTGAGTGACCTGTAATCAACAAACACTAACCAGATCTGAAACCACCTATTAGTCAACCCAACCAAAAGCTCTGATACCAACTTGTCAGGATCTTGCTCCTCAATTAGAGCAAATATTATTACCTCTTGTATTAGCAACTAAACACAGAATTTAAGGAGAATGATAAGTAACTAGAAATATGAAACAACACAGGAATATGAGAGACAATACACAATTGTATTAATAATCACTCAGAAGAAAATACAATAAAGAAGATGCCACTTCTTCTTCCACCTCAAAGGCTCGCCACACCTCAAGACCTTCTTCCCTCTCTCTCTCTCGGTCCTAACAATCAACTCCAATATAGAATTGATGTTCACCTCCACCAGTCAGAAACAACGCTGCCAGTACACCAAGTACACAACCGTACTCTAAGTAGATCTCCTGCTCTCTGCTGCTACCTGCAAATCACCAGACCTTACTCACCAATGTAGATCTCCAAAAGAAGCCATGCACACTTACTGACCAAGATCATACATATATGAAGAACCCTTCTGATTCTCCAAACCAGCACCCACACTTGGTACTATGGCACTAGGAGGAACACACCATTGCTCTCCTCTCTCTAAAGGAGCTTATTTTTCTCTCTTACTCTCTAGCACTAATTTATAATATAGCCCATGAGTCTATTATATAGATCTCATGCTTAGAATAATTAGACTATCTTAATTACAATAATTAGATGCACAACTCAAGACTACAACTAGCCTTTAACATGCAAACTAACAGTCCAAAAATAAACTCTCTGGAATCAACATGCAAATTGCATGTTCACGTACAGGCTACCGACGTCGGCTCCTCCATGACCGATGTCAGTCGACTGGTAACCAACATCGGTTGCTTCCTCACTGCTATCTGACTGACGTCGATTGATCAGACCGACGTCGATTTCCCTGCAACTCATTCTGCAACTCTCTGTAACCTCTGTAACTCCTCTTATTTGCATCCTGGTGAAGCTTTTAGCTCCACAACCTAACAAATAGCCCAACCATCAATGTGGTCTTCTACAAACTATATAGCCACCAATTCCACCAACATGTTTGGGACATTTATGACCACTTCTACTTGGTGGTGAATTAGGTAGATAATGAAGCTTCAATGCCCTAGCTCTCAAAGATAATATAGCACTCTATCACAACTATTAGGGACTAGTGAATGTACAAAAATTACACAATGATCCAAGTTACAGGCTTCCTCCAAGACCTTATATGCCTACCATATTATGTACCTAATTTCTTAGTAGAATAGGATATTCCTTATTAACTGGTGAATGGCATCTTTGAGTTTTGCATATAGAATTAGAAAAAAGCATGCATATAGCTCTTGATCACCATTCAGGGCCATGTCTATAGGAACTTCCCTTTGATACAAAAGATGGTGGTTAAACTAGACTCATTCACCCTCAAAAAATTCAAGATTTGGTAGTGGGACCTTAAAGGGGTGATTCAGGCCCATTTGGCACAATACTAATCTTAGCTCAAATCAAATACATCCATCAAGTTGAAAATGATAATGATCTCTATTTGAACATTATTGATGACTATGAGGTGTTATCCTTGATAACAATGAAGATAAATAAGAAAGGGAAGAAGGTTCAAGTAGGCCCCTCTACAACTCCTCTAGATTTTTATTGGTCCATGGAGGACCTGAATCTAACAACTCTAGCCATCTCCTGAACAATCTTACAAGCCATCATGTTGCCTTCTCATCTTCAAGCTCAATCCCTAGTTCTTACTCCACCTTTACCAGTGTCCCTAGCTTCTCAAGATCCACCTCCACCTCCTCTAGTTGCTCCTCATGCTCCACCTCTACCTCTTTTACTTATTCCTCATGCTTCACCTTTACCTCTTTTAATGGCACTAATGACCAAGCTCTAGCAGAGCTAAGACAAGACTACAACATGTTAGGTAGCGCACTCAACCATCAACTCTATAGCCTCTAAGATTTGATGTAACTAATAGCTTGAAAGTGAACCTAGAATGAATCACCCATAATGCACCCATATAGGTCTCACCACTCACTCCTTTATCTATTTTTGTTTCCATTCCACCCCTTACTTCCACATCATTCCAAATCCCTATTATGGTACCCACTAGCTCAGCTCTACCACCTTTGTTTCCCATTGCTTCCCCTCCATATTTTTCCTAACTACCATTGGCCTTAGTCCTTTCAAGTGTCTTCACTTCATAATTCCCTTATACTCCTCCCATATCACAACCTGGAGTACTCTTGGTGCCTCCCTTGGGCATGCCCTCAACAACAAGCATGATTATGGCCTTTAGAAGCCTATTGCCTCTAGCAAGGACCCTCATAATCCCTGCTCCATTCAACCCAACACTCCCTTCCATGACTCCACATCCTCCACCATCAGTCCTTGTATCTCTCATTGTCATAGTCAGACCCTCCACTATAACACCCAGAGCTAACCTATGAAATAGGTTAAATAAGAAATAAAAAGTGACCCATACTCCAACTTTAGCTTGAAGGCCTTCAATTCTAGCTCCACCTCTTTCACAAATCTTAATGACCCCTTTGTATCCAATATAATCAGCCTAATGATTAGATCCTCACCCCCTCTCTCTTATCCAAGGCCCCACTAGCTTCACCTTCAATCAACCTATCTCATCCCTATTGTTTCATGACCCATTCTTAGGGTAATCTTGCCTCATGTGAGCCTTACTCAAGAATAATGACAATCTCAAATGTTCCCATGGGCCTCCCCTTTTGTTTTCCCTCCTTTTCACTCCCATGCCCCCTCCATCTCCACTCCTTTCCTCTTTCACTCCTTACAATTCTTCCATATCCCCTCTACCTCATCCTCCTCCCTTCACTACCATTTCAACCATATTGCATACACCCCAAATAATACAAAGGATGGTCTTGGGGTCACATGTGATATATATGGATGTCTAGGGAAACCTGTATGTATAGTGGAGTTTTGACAGAGCCTCTAGAAGCAAGAATAGAATGCTTACTTAGAGATTTATTCAAGAGGGGGGTCTATTTTCCCCCACCAAGGTGAGGACTACTACTCAAAAAGAGAAGATGGCTAAGGAACCACTATTGATCCTCTAATCTACCCATGACATGTCTAAGAAATTCCTTGAGGATATGCAAAGCCAAGTCGAGGCTCTCAAGACCCAAGTGAAGAGTACAATCCCAAGGACTAATAGGGTAGGTCAAGGATACTCTTCTACTACTTTTATCAATCCTTAGGAAAGTAATGGGGACCCAAGTTGAGATTGACACAATTATATAGTGGATGTAAGCCTACTTGGGGAGGCTCACATAAATCGATGGGAAGTACCAAAAGTTACAAGTAGTGGTCAACAAGGGGATGTTCCTGGAGCTTAAATTGATGACAACCTTAGATTTGGGGTCATACCAAACTTATGCTAGGAACATGAGAGAATTGATGGAGGAGTGGTTATCCTTGGCCCACACTGCAATAAAACCCTTGAAAGAGGGTGCTAAGAAGATATTGACCTAATTTAAGGAGGTTAATATCTCCATGTTATTCCACCTAGATGGCACTTTACTCGACCAAAGAGAATTTAGAGTCCTCCTAGGTCAATTTGACTAGGTTGTGAGGGATAACGTGGCCAAGGTAAACTAGGAAGGAGCCCAAGCAGTGATGAAACTATCAACTCGGTCCACTACGAGCATCAACCAAGTCTCTGGAGTCCAGGCCTTAATGGAAGCTATTTTCCATAACTCTTAGAGACTGGTAGTTTAGGCTAAGGTGATCTTTAGGGAGCCTCTAATGAACTTGGCAAAGCTAGATAAGGATTTTGATCTTGTGATAGTCATGCTGGAAGTGGGGAGTGCCTAGTCAAATTAGTTAGGATCCAACCCCTTTTAGCCACCTTCACATGTTAACTAGTGGTCCCCCATAGATCTATTGCAAACTTTTTAGGATTTCTTTTGTTTCAAAAGCTGAAATATGATTGTAACTATAATGAGTGGCCATCATGGCCCAGGATAGTATCTTCATGTTTTTTGGAGGTGATCCCCCATCCTTATATATATATATATATATATCACAGTCATATTATATTTTAGGGTCAACCAAAAATTGCTCAAAAGTGTTGTTAGATTATTGGTAGGATTTCACATATGTTTCCTTCTTCACTCTAGACTATAATAGCAGCCCAGATCAATTATTGTAGCAATTTTTCACTCTTTTAATGAATACAATCTCTATTTTCTTTAAGAGGGTCTCTTCTAAGTTCAATTTTCTTTCATCTTTATTTTCAAATGATCAGCAGTGCTAGGTTAATTAGATTAACACTCTATCACTTTATGTATATCATGATTATGATGTGATTAGTTATTATAATCTCTATGTAAGTTCTTTCATTTCTCTTTTCGTAGTGTTGATAGTTTGTGTGCCTAGTTGTACATTCTCATATGGTTTTTTATGTCTTAGACAATAAATCCCTAGTACTAATCTTTAGTAGGAATTCACATTAAATTAATACTCCTAGTTCCCTTAGACTCTCCCCACTTTGTGTTCTTATAGGTAGAACTTTAATGAAACCCAGTCTACAGTGGTATAACTTTTTTAGTGTCACTTGGTTCAATGACCATTGCATTGATCTCATTTTAGACCTAGAGTCTTCCCTTCTCTACCTTACCCTTCCCTCTCTTTTGTGCTTGTTTAGTAGATATAAAATGCCCCTTTCCCCTTATGTTTATAAAGAGTAAGCCTAACACTCAAGTATTCATAACCATTCTTAACTTGTGTGAAGTATAATGCATTGAACTTCTAATGGTAATAATATATCTCTTAGAGATTATTCATGCAGACTCCATTTGTGAAGTCTAATAACCATAGTTGTGCCTTGGGATGGTCCTAGATTAGCCTTAAAATGAAGGATGAATGTTTGTATTTGTCCCCATCTTCCACTTTTCAAGGAATTCCCAATCCAATAGGCATCTCGAGATAAGGAGCAAATTGGAGTGAATAATAAAATATTTGATTAGAAAAGAGTTGAACAAGTTGATTGAGTCAAGAATCATCTTTCCCATAAAACATTCATTATGGTTTGAGAACCTTGTGCTTGTGAGGAAAAAGGATGAAGAAATAAGGTTGTGTGTGGATTTAAAAGATTTTAACAAGGCTTCCTTGAAGGATCACTACATTTGCCATCCATGCAGTAAATTCTACAAATGGTAGTAGGTTCTAAGTGGTTTTCTCTTCTTGATGGCTATAGTGGGTATAATCATATTTTGGTAAAAGAGGAAGACTAGTTCAAAATAGCCTTCACCACTAAATGGGGAACATATGATTATAGGAGAATGCCCTTTGGATTGTCAAATGCAGGTGCTACATTTCAAAGATCCATGGGCAAGGCCTTTCAAGGTTTTCTACATGAGATATTTTTTGTATGTTTATATGACATAATTGTGTTTTAAAAGAATGATAATGATCATTTGGGTCATCTTAGGTAGAGTTTTGAAAGGTGTAGGCAATTATTGGTCTCTCTCAACCCAAATAAATGTGTTTTTCAATCCATGAGGGCAAGCTCTTGGGCCATGTTGTTTCAAACCAATGATTGACCATTGATCCTAAAAGGGTAAATTCTATCTTGTCCTTATATTTTCCACAAGACAAGAAGGGAATACAAATATTTTTAG
This sequence comes from Torreya grandis, assembly GCA_037957365.1. NCBI lineage: Eukaryota > Viridiplantae > Streptophyta > Pinopsida > Cupressales > Taxaceae > Torreya > Torreya grandis. Next base: position 1,002,377 of record JARHVA010005683.1, on the reverse strand, counting down.
GTAAAATTAACTTTTTAAGAAGGTTCATTTTTTATTTTACAAGTTTATCTAAGCCATTAATATCCATGTTGAAGAAAAATAAGAAATTCAAATAGATAAAGGAAGGGAAGAATAGATTTGAGGCCATCAAGTAAGTCATTACCCAAGCACCTACGCTTGAAAAACCTAATTTCTTTAAGTATTTTATACTATATTAATTTTCAATTTTGAAGACTATTTCATCTATATTGACCCAACATAATGATGAAAAGTTAGAGTAACCAATTGCCTTCTTTAGCCAAGGTTTGCAAGAATATGAGGTGAGATATAATTCTATGGAAAAGTAAGTAATTTTAATTATTAAAAGTCTATAAAAATTTATACATATAATTTTAAATAATAAGATTCATGTTATGTTATCTCACCCAAGTATCAAGGACTTCTTATAAAGTAGATATTTGAATGAGAAGAGGGTTGGTTGGATCACAAAAGTGATGGAATATGATGTGGACTTAAAATTATCCAAGCTAATAAAAGGTAAGGGGTTGTGTGAATACTTATATTTAGATTTATAAGACATTAAGGAGGTTTTCCTAGTAATCCAAGATGAGCCACATGTAGTTGCATTTTCATCTCTTGCAAGTTGGATGCAAGAGATGATCCATTACTTGCATAGTAGTATGTTCCCTCAAGGTTTAGATAGGACAAAAATAAGGTATTTTAGACTTCAAGATATTCCATCTATCATTATTAATGGGTTTAATTCAAAATAGACATTAATGGTGTTCTTCTAAGGTGTGTAGAGACAAATTAGATTGATAGATTACTAAAAGAGTTATGTGATGGCTTTTTATGAGGGCATCATGTTTCAAGAACTATAACTATCAAAATCATGAAATGGGGATACCATTGGCCTATTACCTTAAATGATTACTATACATGGGTCAATAAATGTAAGAAATGTGCCTTATTTATGGGCAAAGAGAATATTTGATCCCTCCCTCTTCACTCAATTTCAATTGAGCTGCCATTTGTGCAGTGCGGATTGGACTTCATAGGGACAATAAATCCACCATCAAGCTTGGGACACAAGTGGATACTAACAACAACATATTACTTTAATAGGTATATCAAGGAAATTACTTTGAATTAAGAAAATGAGGCCAATAATATTGACTTTTATGAAGGGATTATAACCAGGTTTGGAGTCCCTTATACTATCATATCAGATAATGCCTCAACATTTCCTGGCATTAAAATAACTAAATAGATTATAAGAAATGGAATTCATTTTATTACATATTCAAATTACTACCCTCAAGGAAATGGAATTGTTAAATATACAAATAAAAACCTTCTAAAGATCATCAAAATAACTTTAGAGGAGAATTAGAGGGCATGACACAAAGTTGAAATTAATTGTATGGGTTGATAGGATTACTCCAAAAAGGTCTATTGATAACTCACCTTACAAGATTGCCTATGGTAGAGAGGTTAGATTACAAATATACCTTGAATTACCAGCTTTATAGATATAATCTAGCTTAATATGATGGATGATGGATCCATGTAAGCAAGATATGCAGATCTGATGGAGTTAGAGGAAATAAGAGACCAAGCAATGCACACAATGGAAATTCATCAAGCCCAAATGAAAAGGTACTTTGGTAAGAAAGTAGTGGAAATAAATTCTCAATAAGGATTAATTATCCTAAAATTGGATGAGGATAGATCAAAACCAAGTAATCACACCAAATTTGACATAATATGGAGTGGTCCTTATGTCATTTCCAGCTGCAAATCACATAATGTTTTTCATTTGTCAAAATTAAATGGGGAATAGTTGTCAATCCCAATCAATGAGATATTTCTCAAGAAATGTTATTGAGGTTAAATTTAATATTGTACATAGTAGTGTTATATTTAAATTTCTTCCAAGTGTTATTATGCACATGTTTAGTTGGTATTTGTAGTAGTTTTCAATCCCCTAAGTGATCTTGCACAAGTATTGTTGTTGCTTTGAGGACTCATTGTTTAGTTTTAGTTTTGCATGAAAAAGTTATAAAAGTGTTTATCATGTTTAGATCAGACTTATTAATTATTTTTCGGACTCCATTACTAATGGACTTCTTTAGGCATTTGGTATTTTGCTTAGTAGGCAAGCAAATTTGTAGAGGTCACCAAGAATGTTGACCTTTTTAGTCACCATTATTTCCATCATTGAGTATGTGTAAGTTCATTATGTATTACATCAAAATTTTCATCCTTTCAGTAGTTCAAATATGTTTAGTGAAGTCATAATTAATTCATATTGAAGTCATATTGAGTTCATATTGATATTTTCCCTTAGTCTAGGAGGCTAATTGCAAGAATTAAGCATTCATAATGCCCTCTTAGTATGTTTAAAGACTCTTTTGAAAAATTTAAGGTATTTTTGATAAAGATTAAGGATAATTTTGATTTAATATATCCCATTCATTTATTATATAGAGAGTCTTCATTAATTTTTGTCTTCATAACCACTTCTTGGTTGACCATCTCAAGCTTTTAAAACATGTCAAGGCATGGGTGAAGGAAATTAAAGTCAAAATTGAAAATAAAATAAGGATGGTGCATATGTTGATGTGAGAAATAAGTTTAAATTATTAAATAAAGGATTTAAATATACTATGCATGCATTTACAATAGTTTTGAAGATCTTTTGGTGTTCCAACTCATAGGCAAAGATGTATGGGTAGTTTTCATGCATTTCCAAAGTAAAAAAGATTGGATTTTTTTGGTTTCCAGGTGGGTCAAAGATTATTAAAAAATTTATCAACTTAATTTATGTTTATTTTAAATTTTATAATGGTTATGAACTCAAACTATGCTTGAATTATGCTAAGATACCTCAAATCTCTCTCTAAATTGATTTTCAAGCTTAAAATTACCCCAAAACCAACATGATATCTTAGTGGAGATGTTGCATCAATTATAATGGTTGATACGAAAGTTTAATAGGGTGTTTTAATCCCATATAATTGTGTTTATTATCATCAATAATTTTTTATATTGATGAATAATTTTTAAGAAGTAAAATTGCTCTAAACCCCTTCAAAACGCTGTCTAGAGAACATAAACTTTAAAATTTTGATATTTTGAAGTGTTTTTAAGATTTAGAAAGCATGATGAAATATTTTTATACCATATAAATTATATTAATACATAATATACAAATTTAAAATCATTAACAAAGGTTTTATAGCTATAAAATGGACCTAGATGACAAGCATGCATGAGAAATGAGCACCTATAGACCTGCAGACTTAAAAGCTAAAAGTGATTTTTTGGAGTGTTTTTAAAATTTAACATGAAATTAAAATTATTTTAATATCATATGTGTTAAATACCCTCATTTTAAAAAAATTATCTCTTTATACCATGTATAGTTCAAAATATAGAAGTTTTACCAAACTGGCATGCTTGTTGCCCTAGGAGACCCTAAAAACACAAGAAAGAGCATAACTTGAGTTATATTCATCCAAAACCTATTAAATTTAAAATTAAGGTTTAGTTAAATATTTTATAACTTTTTGTGGTGGTATAATGTATTTAATATACCTTATGAGTGATAAAAACTAAAATTACAGGCCTATACATGTAAAAATGTTGAAAACTAATTCTCAAGAAGTCGAAAAGAGTAAGAACTCAAGTTTTACTGATCCAAATGAATTAAAACTTTTTATGTAGGTGTTATAATTTCATATGAATTAAATAAAAAAAAATCAACCTTTTTAATATATTCATTAATGAATTGAATAAGAGAGATCTCTCTCTCAAGAGCTTCTCAAGCACTAATGGAGCTCACACTTGAACTAAGTCATCATCAAGAGCCATGAAAGACATTATGAGAGGCCTAAAAATAGTTTATATCAGGTATATGTTTCATTATTTAACCTTTTATTTATGTTTTATAGGTCTTTAATGATGCTCATATAACTTCTATTGCAAATTAAGAATGCGAACATGGTCAAAAAGTCATCAAATGAGGAGCTGAAATTATGCATCATCAATGGACCATCATAATTTCCATGAAAAATAAGACCTCAACAACCAAAATAAGATCATATTTTAAATTTACATCAAAATTAATTATAATAATTCAAATCAAACAAGGACTTCTCAAAGTGGTGTTTCATCATGCAAGATTGTAGGAGTTGGTTGAAGATAAAGTGGAGTTTCATCATGCAACTTGATCTTCAACAACCTCAAGCATCCAATAAGGACTTCCATGCCCCCCACAAAAATTGGAGACTTAAAATAAATTAATTATATGTTTTAGAAGGAATAATATGTCAATTAAAATTTAAATTCATCTATGTTTCAGTTTTAAACCTTGATGAGGAAGAAGATGTCAATTGAAAGTTAATTTCAGCTATGTTTCAGTTTTAAACCTTAATGAGGAAGAAGATGTCAATTGAAAGTTAACTTCAGTTATATTTTAGTTTTAAGCCTTAACAAGGGTGTTGATGACAAGGTTTCATTCTTTTTCCCTCACTAAGGACTCCTTTCAATATATGTACTTGTTTTTTTCAAGTAATTTGAGATACCTCTAGTTGGTTGTGGCTCAGCCCTGCCAAAATTTTAAACTTGTAAACTCCTTCTTGAGAAATAAAGAAATTGATTTTACATTCTCATATGCTATTTATTATGTGTAATCAATAAATTTTTTTTGTAATTTTGTGATAATTATAGCTTATCCCTTATTTATGTCCAATTTTGTGTACCTTTATGTAGTAAACTTGATCTTGTGTAGGTTGTCATTTGTGTCTTTGAAAGTTTATGAAATTCATAATTGTGATGAATGATATTTGAGATTCTTAAAATAAGTGGTCATCCTTCTAATTTCTATCATAAGATGAATCCTTTCTACAAAACACTTATACCCAAGATTCATTGGTGAGTTATGAATTGTGTATGTGTGAGTGATTATGTGTGTGTCCAAATAAGTTGAGGTATTCAATTTTGGTGCATCACCCCATAGTTAGTCATATAAGTATATAAATATTTATCTCTTTTCATTTTCAAGAAGTAGTTTAGGTGAGGATCAAGTTGATTCATCAAGGGAACCAACGCTGCTTATAGGTTTATTTCCATTATAGGACACCCACACCCTGGAAGTGATCCCATTGTGTCAATCGGGTGAGAAATCCTGAACACCTTCCTCAAGGGTGCAATCTCAATTTCACAATAGGTACCACTAGGAGAATACCTTATTCTATCTTTCATTATATAATAATTGATAATACACAAGTAAGGGTACTAAAGATGAATCAAGTAATTAATGATCAAGGAAAGGAACACATAAACAAAGAAAGGTTACATAAGGAACAATTAGGAAAGGAAAAATTACAAAAAGACAAGTTGAAAAAATTATCAAAAAAATAACAAAGAAATTTACTTATGAAAGTGGAAACTAAGAAATTATATTTGACTAAAAAAAAGGTTCCTATGAAAGAAGTTCAAAAGCAATAAAAGATAGTGCAAACAATTTCTTCTGCTAAGAATCATGGGATGATCTAATTTTTTTCTAAAATCATAGCTAATGTAAATGATACTAAGGACAAGGAAACTACTGAAGAGAAAAATAAGTTTTAAAATTAATTATATAATATGGTGTAGTTGGTCATGCATATCCTACTACAAATACAAAAGATGATAGGAATGACACATCTAAAATGCATGATTAATATGGAAATATATTTAATTACTATGACATATATGATACAATATCTACATATGAGCATCCCATTAATGGGATATTTTATTTGAAAGAATATAATCTATTATACATCACTTATCATTTTTTATTGGAAAGAACCCTCTTTAGTTAGATCTAGTCATTCCTCTTCACCCTCCCTTCTCTACTCCTCTTTGGATTCTTCTTTGCTTACACAAATACATTCCTCCTTGGATTATCCTATACAACCTTCTCTGGTTGCACCCATAGTTTCCCCTATAGCTCCCACTCCACTATCTATTATGGATATGATCTTAGATCTTACTCATACCTCTTCCTCACCTCCTTTTCTAGAAACCATTTTAGAGCACAAGGAACCTCCAAATCCTAATTATCTACCATCTCTTAGGTTTCCATCTATGCTTAAGATATAGGACCTTTATCCTTACACACATAACATATCTCTTACATTTTCTAAAGCCCTTCATTGCCTCTATTATTATAAAACCACTCCCTATAACCCATTTCTCCTAAAGGATGATGTTCATCATGAAAAAAATATTTTACCCCCTTATCATAAGGATCATTGCAACCCTATTAGTAATGAGATAATTTCTTCTTTGCATACCATAGCTAGTATCCCTTCATGTCCCAGCTCTCCTATTACAATTTTGTCACCTATATTAGAAACCAAGATTATTTATCCTCCCTCTCCTATTTTCAATGATCAATCTCACCAATATAGTGACTATGATGAAGTTTGGTATGATGATGACTATGTTTATAATGATGATGAGATTACCCCTCATAAACATACATTAGAGACTTATCCACTTCTTTTTTCTAGTGATGTTAAAATGAATGCATTTAGTCATGTTCATTCTTTTCCTAACTTAAAAACTCTAGAATGTGACCAAGAAGATACTAGTATTTACCATGTTACATCTCCTATTTTTTCTCTTCGCTTTAAATATGTATTAAAAACCAAAGAATCTCCAACCATCTCTATGTAAGAGGTTCTTCCTAGGCATAATCTTCCATTCTCAATAGTGCACCCATGGCTAAAATCAATAATGTAATTCAACCCCTAATTAATCCTCTTAAAAATCTCAATATCCCTCCCCAATAGATCATTTCCCTAATTCATGTCATATGGGCTTTACAAGAAAATATATACCAATTTTCCTTAGAGAGTAAAGCAACCACACTTAGGTTGATTTTAATGACATTATTGATAACCCTATTTGCATAATATTATATATTCACATTTACCTCATAACTTCTAAACTCCCACATTTTCCATATTTTATGGAAGTGGTGACCCTTACTTACACCTTAAAGCTTTTTGTGAATCCATGAGTGTGTATAATGGTAGTAATTTATTATTATAATTATTCCCATAAATCTAAATAGGGTGTGCACTTTGTTGGTTTGATTCCATTCCTAGTGGATCCTTATCTAGTTATCTTAAGCTAGAAGAATCATTTTTAATCCAGGACCTAGAGTTTTTTATGAAAATCTACCCATATTGCACGAAGGTCAAAATGAGCAAGTTTGTGACTATATCATAAGATTTAAAATTGTTATACATCAATTAATTTACCAACCCATAGATCTATAAGTATAATTCAAATTTTGTTGATGTATTATTCATCCTTTAAAAGAGAGGCTAATTTATAATACTTGTGAATCATTTATACCTCTTTGTTATGAGACATTGAATTATTTTAGGATAATACTCAATCATATGGATGGAAACATTGAATTATTTTAGGATACAACTTAATCAATTCCATTTTATAAAAAACAACCTTTAATTAACACCCACATTTCTTCTATGCATCATATTCATTCTAAATCAAATCAGGTCAAAGTGTTACATAAAGGCAAACAACAATTTCCTAGAGCAACTAATTATAAACCTCAACCACATATAAGAAAATCACAACCCATCATTTTTTATCCCAATGAACATCCACATGATATGTTACATTATTTTATAAAAAGTTGCTTACTTTATGCACTAATATTACCATCATCCACATCGTTTGGATAAAAATTAAAGGAAAACCATTTTTTACTTTCCATGCAATTAATGGACATTATGATAATGATTTATATGGAATTATAGACAAGATAAATGAACTTGATAGTAAAGGAATAACTTCATTTCTAAAAAATCATAACATAATTCACAAATCTTTTCAACATCCAAACATTCCAAAATGTCTTTTTCAATCTCCAAATTTTATCAAAGATACAAATGCTCGTATTAATACTAATTTCAACAATATCTCCATGAAATATTGTTCCCACCCAAGTATGGGTTCCCAAACCAACACAGTTACAACTCAAATATAATACATTACAAACACATGATAAATCAAATAATACGAACACAAACACTCAAATAATAGATCCATCTGTTGCATTCTTATATCCATCGAGTTGGCAATTTCACATTCTAAAAAATTCCAAATATAGCATAATACACTATTTAAAATAACATAAAGTGTCTACATCATATAAAATCATAACAAAATAATTTATACATATAAAATTACAAACATAACATCAATAAATAATTGGGTTTATAACTGTCAAAGCATAATAAACATCTACATCACTATCATATCTTAAGGGTACTCAAGAGTCAAGGCACGTGTTACACCATGAAAATTAAATCACGATCTGCATCAATCCTTAGAAGTGGCCAATCTCTCCCTTAGTCTAGTATACTCCTACAAGTGGGCATAATCTAAAAATATGTTTTGGCTTAACTTTGAATCTATAATTAATAGAAGTTGTTATAACACAACTAGATACTAAGAGGGGGGTGAATCAATATATTGATTAACTTAGTCATTTTTAAAACCTTTTAATGAAAATTAAAATTATATGTAGAGATTACAAACACACAAATAAACACAACACAAGATATACTATGGAAAACCTAATATGGGAAAAACCACCATGAGAATAGCTATTAGAATCTACCATTCTAATCCAACCTCACAATAAAGAACCTCACTATTTACAATGTTTAAAGGCACCAACCCTAATGAGACACCAATCCCTTGATTTAAGAGATTCAACTTTAAGGAAGCACCCACTCCCTATTCTGAGCACCAACTCAACTTATCTAATGGCACCAACCAATCAGATCTATTATGGAGCTACAACTCCAATTTACAAAATAGATTCATATATTAATCCAAATATCTATTTTTTGTTACAGGTCTAGTTTGTAAATGATCATACTTTGCACATTTTCTAACTTTTCTTCCTCTCTATCCCTTTCTCTCTGTGTCTATATTTATCTCTATTTGACATGCTTCATTTCTCTTGCTCTTTTCCTCTACCTCTCTATTCAACTTTGCTCAATAGCAATAGCTCCAATAGATTTTGTCTATGTCTTATATGTCATATGTATAAGTAATTGATCTAGGGTTTCGTATCTTCTCTATGTCCACAGTATTTTGCTAACACATCATGCTTAGTTTTGGACTCAGTTTATATTTCTTCAACTGCAAGTTTCCTATGTTCTTGAATTCATGCACCACCACCATGATTCCTAGTCTTTTACTATATATAGCATTTTTTGGACTCTAATTTTGATGCACACACATTATTATATAGATTTGATCGATTATAATGATCAATCTCATTATATGTAGCATAATTTAAGGTTTAACTGTAAGTTCTTACATGTTCCTATGTTTGACCATTAGCATGATCATATCTTTACACATTGATCATTAATCTTACGCTTGGTGTCATGATCTAATGGTCTTTATTCAAATAGCTTAACATTAAAATGCATCCATTTGATCACATTATGATAGGCTCATGCTATCTGTTGGGTCCTTGTACACTTCCTAGATTTAATGTTCTCACTTTAAAATATGTATGTTAGATATTTTGAGCTGAGCTACCACATATCTTTAAATCTCTAAAGATGCATAATATTTATTTATATTTAATTGTTAAACATCGATCTCTTTATCCCATCTCATTGCTTCCTGAGTCTTTAGATCACTTACGCTTCATCGATCTTCCCAAACTTGTTCAATATTTAACTCACCATTATGTCATAAACCTCAAGCAATTAATCTCATCTGAGTCGACTCACTCCATTGGATCTCCTTTGCATGATCTCTTGATAGCCATCAAATCTTCTAACAAGCTTGATCTTTATCTCCACTTAGCTATCGATAATGTGACACATGGCATTAACATAGGTACCTTTAATAAATTAAGTTTGCTTATGCTTCATTGGATCTTCAACATACGAATAAGTGCTAACCATTGATCAAGATTTAAATTTCAACCACTTGTCTTCATCTCGCTTCATCCTGACATCTTGGAGCCAACATGCTCTATTGATCACTTCAATACTTGCTTGGACTTTATCTTGTGCAAATTTGTCTAAGTATGGTGACCATCTCAACTATGCCTGGAAGGCTAACTTTTCACCTTCATATCTTTTGCTTCGCTCAACCACCTGGTCTTAAATTTGAAGCATATAAACTAGGCATGATAGTGAAAAAACCCATAATATCATTTCTTCCTGAAGCTTTCACGCATATGAGATATAATGCCATTAATATACTTACTTAGATTATTCTATCATAGAGCTAGTTATGCCTCGAACTTGCCTAAAAGGATAACTTTATTCTTATATAACTCTTATCATGCTTAGTTAGATGACCTGTAATTTAGTGCATAATATCCTATTACATAGGGGATTCCATCCATATATCATTTACTCATGAAGCCTTCATATGTGCAAGATATGATATCATAAAAATGCCTTTTCATTTTTTTCTTGTAAACTATAAATTTAACTATGTCAGAAAACACTATCAAAATGCTTGGGAGCTCTACTTGTCTCAATCATATCTTTTGTTGTGCTATGTCGCATGACCTAAGATTTAACACGTAAAAACTAAGCAAAAAAATGAACAAACCCATATGATAATTTTGTCCTAGAACCTCCATATGTGCAAATGTTGACCTCATTAATATACTTACTTGGATCTGCTGAACCCTTTTGCAAATTTGGCTAAGTATAAAAACTTAGTGATTTTTGTCTGAGTAGCCAACTTTGCATCCCATATATTATATTACACTTCATCGTATGAATTAAAATTTGATGCATAATATCTAGGGACTAACATGATCACAACCATATGACAAGCTCCCCTAGACTCATCCACACATGGTAATGGTGATGTCAATAAAATGCCTTCTTAGATTTTCTTGTCATAGACCCAAAATGCCTAGATGATCAATATGAAGAACCGAATGAATTACACTCATGCACACAAGCACTCCAATCATCCTTGACCTTTGATAGGATCCTTTTTATATCTTATAATCACAATACTCAATCCTAAACATCAATTACATGCTCATAGTGTCCCTTTTGACATCAATGACAATAATATTTCCAATAATCTCCCCCTTTGTCATTGATGGCAAACTAAATGCTCTGATCTTCTAATACTATACTCCTTTGTCATTGCTTACATTGGCTTCTGATGAGTATGAACTGAAGCTTTTCATACCAAAATTGCTCCCCCTGAGGCAATGACACATTTGCCTAATACTCAACTTGGACACTTTCTCTACTTCTTTTACATTTGCACTTTTTTCCAAACTTTTGTAGAGACCATTTTATCTTCTTCTCCCCTTTTGACATCAATGGCAAAGGGATTATTTTTGACTATTTGTCCAAATATTTCTCCCCTTTATCAAATAAAGGATTTTATCCAAGTATCTGCAAGCATCAACTCATTGTGAATTTGCAAAAGTATGCATACCTAAGTTACCTCTTCTATCTTCTTTTAGGGATTAATAAAGCTTCTATAAGACTCCCCCTGGACTCGTGCCCTATCACTAGGATTTAGTGATACAGTGTCAGAACCACCATTCCCAACTTCTATCTCAGATATTCAAATTGTTCCTTGGGAAGAGGTTTGGAGAATATGTTTATAATTTGATCCTTAGTTGGCACATATTATATTATCACCTCTTGATCTACAACCCTCTCTCTTAATAAGTGGTACTTGATTGATATGTGTTTGGTTCTAGAATGCATCACTACATTCTTTGATATATTAATAGCACTTAAATTATACCAAATAATAGAGATAGGTGACTTATACTCTACCTTGATGTCTTTGAGTGTTTGTTTCATCCACAAGACTGGAGTGTAACATGCCATTGTTGCTACATACTCTGCTTCTATTATAGAAAGAGTAAATGCCTCTTGCTTTTTACTCAGCCATGAAATAAGTTTATTTCCAAGGAAAAATACACCACCACTAGTGCATCTTTTGTCATCCACACTTCCTACCCAATCAACATTTGTATAAGTTGTCAAAGTGAAATATTCACTTATAGGATACCATAGGCCATAGTCAATTATGATTTTGATGTATCTAAAGATTCTTTTCACTATATTGGCATGTGATTATTTAGGAGTAGCATGAAATATTGCAACCATGCACATTATTTGCATGATATCTAGTCTTGATGCAGTTAGGTATAACAAGATACCTATCATTGATTTGTACATAGTATGATTTGCATCAAAGGACTCATCCTCTTTACTCAGCTTGCATCTAGTTATCATAGGAGTACTAACTAGTTTGATATCTTCCAGTCCAAACTTCTTGAGCATTTCCTTTGCATACTTGGTTTGGGATATGAATATCTCTTCATTAGTTTATGATATTTGTCGACTAAGGAAGAAAGAAAGTTCTCCTAGCATGGACATCTCAAACTCACTTTGCATTTATGTAGAAAATTATTTACACATTTTCTTATTTCTACCACCAAAGATGATATCATCTACATAAACAACAACAATCAACATATGCTCACCTTTTGATTTGAAGTATAGATTATTATCTACACATCCTTTGTTGAAACCTTGTTGTTACAGGTACTGGTCCAATCTTGAATACCATGCTCTAAGTGCATGTTTTAGACCATACAGAGCTTTCTTCAATCTGCACACATAATCTTCTTGTTCTGATAGCTGAAAACCTTCAATTTGTTTTATGTAGACTTCTTCTTCTAGGTTCCCATTCAAGAAACCAAACTTAACATCCATTTGATATACTTTTAATTTCTTGTAAATAAAAAATGATAGAAACATTCTTATAGCTTCCAATCTAGAAATTGGATCAAATGTTTCCTCAAAATCTATGCCCTTAACTTATGCATATCCTTTGCACACTAATCTTGTTTTATTCCTTATAATAGTTCCATTCTCATTGAGCTTGTTTCTAAAGACCCACTTTGTACCTATCACATTTTTGTTTTAAGGTCTTGGGACTAATTGCCAAGTTTTGTTCTTTTCAATTTGGCTCAGTTCTTCTTCCATGGCTTTTAGCTAATTCTCATCTTTGATGGATTCAACATAACTCTTAAGCTCAATTTCAAACATTAGAGCAAAACTTACTTACTACTTGTTTATTGAATCTTTTCTCCTTATCTGGACTCCTTCATTCTTATTGCCAAGTATCTACTCTTTAGGATGATATTTTTGAATAAATCTTAGAGGTGCCTTTTCATTTATTTCCTCAGCCTCTTCATTATGTGCTTCTTCTTAAAGATTTGATTCTTCAATACTGATTTCCTTGTCGGGTTCAACATGTTTCAATGCTTCTTCAACCTTGACATTGATGCTCTCTATAATATTGTGTATTATTTTATTGTAACATACATAGGATTTGCTTTGAGAGGAATAACCATGAAATATTCTTTCATCACATCTTGATTCAAATCTTCCCAATTTGTCCTCTTTTCTCTTGATGTAACATTTGCTTCTAAACACTCTGAAGTACTTAACAGAGGCAAGATTTCAATGCCATAGCTCATAGAGAGTTTTATCATTGTTTACCCTCAAATGAAATATATCCAAGATGTATACTATTGTTTAGACTGCTTCTCTCCAATATCCATCAGGTAACTTGTAATCTTTTAGCATTGTTCTAGCCATCTCCTTGATTGTCATGTTCTTTCTCTCAATAACTCCAATTTGTTGCGGAGTCATTGTTGTGGATTAATGCCTTTTGATTCCATGCTTCTCACAATACTCTATGAACTCATTTGAGGTGAATTCTCAGATCTTAAACATTTGATTTTTCATCCAATCTCATTCTCCATCATGGCTCTAAAGATCTTGAATCTCTCAAATGCCTATGACTTGTCCTTCAAAAGGTTATCCATGTCATTCTTAAGTAATCATATACAAATAGCATAAAGTATCTCTCTCCTTTAGATCCTCTTGTCTTAGTAGGACCATAAAGATCAGTATGAACTAATTCTAGATGCTTTTTAGTTGCATACTCCTTTATTTGAAATTTGGCTTTTGTTTGATTGTCTAGTTGATATTCCTTGCAAGTGGTGTCTGTAGGTTTGGTTATCTTGGGCATGTGTCTAACACACTTATTTGTGCTTAATTTGACTAGGTTATCAAAGTTGACATTACCCATTCTTCTATGCCATAACCAACTCTAATCAATCTTTACTATCAGGTAGCTATTACCATTTACTTCAACAAGATTATAGATATTACTTTCAGTTCTTTTCCCTTCTACAACTATTCTTCTAGATCTCTTTAACTTGTAGCCCTCTACATTAAATGTGAGCTTATATCAATTATCACACATTTGACTAATAGTCAATAGATTATGCTTTAATCTGTCAACATAAAGGACAACATGTGTGAGCAATTTTCCATCTATGTTCAAGGTTCCTTTACCTTTGATCTTTACTATAGTGTTGTCTTCCAAGTTGACAAAACCTTCCTTTATTTGCTCAATTTGATGAACTTGTTATTATCACCAATCATGCGCTTTGAGCATCCACTATCTATTACCCATAAATTTTGCTCCTTGGCATAGAGTGCAATTTGAGTAATCATAGATTGATTTTTCATTCTCCACACATCTTTGGGTTTCTTATTTGGCTTCTTTTCAAAAAAAAATGAACCTTTGTTCAAACTAGGAGGCATGTCTTTCTTTAAATTATGTACTTTTGATCTTAAAAAGCTAGTTATACATTCTTTAGCTATGTGACCAAAATTATTGCAATTATAGTATATTACATTTGTATCTAACAAGGGAGAAAATGAGTTTCTACTTAAAAAAATTGTTCTCCTTTTAGGTACAACTCTATAACCAATAGTCATATGACCAAACTAATTATAGGTATAAGAATAACAATATAAATATGAGGAATACCAAGTCATAACATTTATTTGTGTAGTATGAGGAGTTCTTATAATCTTGAGCTTCTTCAAATCTCTCACTTTTATGTATTCATCTACATCAGCTACCTTTGTCTTCTTATTTTCTTCAGGCTTCTCTTCTCCTTCTAATTTTTTCACGTCAATTATGTTAAAGTTTATCTTTATAGCCTTACAATTTCTTTCTTTCTTTGCTCTAGATTCTCCTTCTGCTTTGAAGTTGTCATATAGGTTAGCAGATGTACTAGTTATGAAACTTTTTCTTTTTTCATAACCAATAACTGATCTCTCTTTTGAAGGATTTTGAGAGTTGATCAATTCATCAAGAATATCTCATCCTCCTATCAACTTTAGACTTTATCTAGTTATCCTTTAGCTTTATCAAGCTCTTTTCTCAAAAGCACTATCTCTGCTTCTAACCTCATGCACTCATCAAATTTAAATTTTAGTTCAATTTTGACTAAATATTATATTATTTTAGCCTCTTCAACTTGTGTCTTTAGGATAACCACCATCTGATTAGATTTCTCAAGACTCTTGGACATCTTTTCAATTTCCTATTTTCCAAGCTTCTTCTATTTTGAGCTCTCTTTTCTCAGCTTGTCAATTTCCTCTAAAGCACAGATGAGTTCACACTCTAAATCCACTTCTACTTCTTCTTCATCTAAGTCTTCAACTTATTCTTAATCAACAAAATCCAATCCTATTGTCATGAATAGGTCTTCCTTTTCCTCAACCATAAAAGCATAATCATGATCATCATCAGAGTTGTGTATAGGCCTTTCTTGTTTTTGAATAAGTTCTTCTTCTTGGGATAGTAGGGTTTCACCTTTTTACTACTTTCTACTTGCTTAAAGTTATCCTTTTTATTGTAAGGGCATTTAGTATCAAAATGTCCTACTTTACCAAAAATTAAAGCATTTAAAGGGTAACTTACCTCTATATTTTCTAGACCCTCTCTTTAGTCTTTTGATAAAGTTGGCTTCTTCTTCATCAATCTCCTTAGATATGGATGAGGATGCTTCTATTTTACTTGCTTGGCTACTTTGAATGCAACTTCTCTCTTTAAATTATATGCTTCTCCCATTCTCATCTCATAGGTAGTGAAGGTTCCATATAATTCACCAACATCGAGTTTATCCATATATTTTGCTTCCTCTATTGATGAGATTTTAGAATCATATCTTGATGGAAAATATCTTAAGACCTTTATGATAATGATTTATTCTTTCATTTCTTCTCCAAGGACTCTGATTGCATTGAATATTTCATCTACCCTTAGGAGGTAATCTGTAATCTTTTCTTCCTCATTCATTTTAAGGCTTTCAAACTTGCCTTTGTAAGTTTGTAGCTTGGTTTGCTTTACCTTGTCATATCCTTCATAGATGCTCTTCAATTTGTTCCAAATATCTTATGCATTTTGATAA
Organism: Torreya grandis; assembly: GCA_037957365.1. Classification (NCBI taxonomy): domain Eukaryota; kingdom Viridiplantae; phylum Streptophyta; class Pinopsida; order Cupressales; family Taxaceae; genus Torreya; species Torreya grandis. The sequence continues at coordinate 985,987 of JARHVA010005683.1, read as the reverse complement.
TGCATCACTTTAACAAACTCTAAATTAAACAATCCATATAGAATAACATTCTTAACATTGGCATTGCTCTCATATGTTTTCTTAGTAGCCTGATTAGTAGGAATTGTAGCAGGGGATGTATATCCATTTACCACAAACATCTATATATAAAACCCTAATGAAGATAGATATTATTCCATTATTATGCTCCAAAATACATAGTTTGATCCATCAAAGAGAGGTGCTTTGTCTGATGAAGATCCTTCTTGACTAGCCATTTGTGTTCACTGTTCTAAGATCTACTTGAGTTGATTAAGCTTCTTCTTAGGAACCTGGACTCTGATACTAATTATTGGAACACAACTAGCTAATGAGAGGGGGCGTGAATCAGTATATTGACTTAGTCCTTTCCAAAACATTTTGATGTAGATTAAAACTATATTCAGAGACTAGAAACACACAAATAAACACTACACAAGATATATCATGGAAAACTTAATATGGGAAAAACTACTATGAAAATAGCTGCTAGAATCTACTGATCTAATCTAGCCTCATAATAAGGAACCTCACTGGTTACAATTCTTAAGGGAACCAACCCTAAGGAGATACAAATCTCATGATTTAAGAGATTCAACTCTAAGGAATCACCCACTCCATAATTTGAGCACCAACTTAGCTTATCTGATGGCACCAACCAATCAGGTCTACTATGGAGCTATAACTCCAATTTACAAAATATATTCATACATGAATCCAAATTTATGTTATTTTTTACCTCATACTATGCACATTATCTTCTTTTTCTTCCTCTCTACCCCTCTATCTCTGTGTCTATATTTATCTCTATTTGACACACTTCATTTTTCTTTCTCTCTGCCTCTATCTCTCTATTTAATTTTGCTCAATAGCAATAGATCCAAAATTTTTTGCATATGTCCTAGATTTCATATATATAATCAATTGATATAGGGTTCCGTATCATCTCTATGTTCAAAGTAGTTTGCTAACACATCATGCTCAGTTCTGGACTAGGTTCGTATTTCTTGAACTACAAGTTTCTCATGTTATTGAATTCATGCACCACCACCATGATTCCTAGTATTTTACTATATATAGTGTTTGTTGGACTCTAATTTTGATACACATGCATTATTACATAGATTTCATCAGTTACAATGATCAATCTCATTATCTATATCATAATTTATGGCTTAACTGTAAGTTCATACATGTTCTTACATTTGACCGTTAGCATGATCATATCTTTAAATATCAATTATTGATCTTACACTTAGTGCCACCATCTGATGGTCTTTATTCAAATATATAAAATTTAAAATGCATCCATTTGATCACATTCTAATAGGCTCACGCTATCCATTGGATCCTTGTATGCTTCCTAGATTTAATGTTCTCACTTTAAAATGCATCCATTAAATCTTTTGATTCAATATCCTACATGTTGTTCAATCTCCAAAGATGCACAATCTTTACTTCTATTTAATTATTAAATGTCATGTTATTCATCCCATCTCACTACTTCCTGAGTCTTTAGAACCCTTATGCTCCATCGATCTTCTCAGACTTGCTCAATCTTTAAATCACCACTGTGTTGATAAACCTCAAGCACTTTATCTCATCTAAGTCCACTCACTCCATTAGATCTCTTTTACATGATCTCCTACTCACCATCATATTTTTTGACAAGATCAGTCTTTATCTTTGCTTAGATCTTGAGAATGTGACACTTGGAATTAGTAGAGGTCCCTTTGATAAATTAATTTTGTTTATGATTGGTTAGATCTTCAATGTATGAATAAACGTTAATCATTGATTAAGATTTAAACTTTGGTCTTCATCTCGCTTCATCTTGGCATCTTGGATCCAACATGCTCCGTTGATCTCTTCAAGACTTGATCAAAATCTACCTTATGCAGATTTGTCTAAGTATGGGGAACATTTCAATTACGCCTAGAATGCTAACTTTGCACCTATATATCTTCCGCTTCATTTAACCACCTAGTCTTAAATTTGAACCATATAAACCAGGAATGATAGTAAACAAACCCATATGCTCATTTATTCCTAAATTTTTCATGTGTGTGAGATATAACACCATTAATCTACTCACCTAGATTATTTTATCACAAAGCTAGCTATGCCTCAAACTTTCTTAGAAGGCCAACTTTGTTCTTCCATAACTCTTATCACTCTTAGTCGGATGACCTATAATTTAAAACATAAGATACTCTTACATAGGGGATTCCATCCATATATCCATTTGCTCCTAAAGCCTTCATACGTGTAAGATTTGATATCATAAAAATGCCTTCGCAACTTTTTCTTGCAAACTACAAATTTGACTGTGTTAAAAAACACTATCAAAATACCTGGGAGCTCTACTTTGCTCAAGCATATATTTTGGCATGCTACATCTCATGACCTAAGATTTAGCACATAAAAACTAGGCACAAAAATGAATAAACCCATATGATCACCTCCATATGTGAAAACACTGACCTCATCAATATGCTTACTTGGCTCTATTGAACCCTTTTACAAATTTAGCTAAGTATAAAAACTTAGTGATTTTTTACTGAGTAGCCAACTTTGCATCCCCATATCTTCTATCGCACTTCATCACATGACTTTAAATATAGTGTATAATAGCTAGGGACTAATATGATCACAACCATATGACCAACTCCCCCAGACTCAACCACACATGGTAATGGTGATGTTAGCAAAATGCCTTCTCAAATTTTCCTATCATAGACCCAAAATGTCTAGATGATCAATATAAAAAACTGAATGAATTCCAATCATGCACACAAGCACTCCAATCATCCTCGACCTTTGATTGGATCGTTTTCATATCTTATAATCATAATACTTAGTCTTCAATACCAATGACATGCTCATAATGTCCCTTTTGACATCAATGACAATCCTATCTCTAATAGAAGCATCAGTTGTTTGGCCAACTCCACTCTTAATTGATCCCTCTTGATAACCAAGGATCTCACTCCACACTAATCTCCTCCTATCTACCCAATGCATGAACATACATAGCCATAGCAATGGCCACTCTATCAAATATGGAGCATGTGCTCATGTAACCTCAGTTCATTCCATGATACCCTTAGGAATAACATTATGAGGAATATGTCTAGTCAATACATGAAGCGTAAAATATATCATTAGTGGAAAATACACCATATCTCCTTTAAATGTAACATGAACAAAAATAATCATATATCTACTATAATCCAAAGTATATAGCTTAAATATATTAAAATATACCTACTAGCTACACTAGCCTCTCCTAGATCTATGACTGGAATAACTGTAGAAACCATTAGAAACAAGTGTGGCCATATATGTTGTGTCCATCAATAAGTCTACTTATCACTAAAGCCAACATCATCTGCATATAGAATGTCCATAACCTCACCCACCTTATATATGAGCAAGGGAGCCAACTCTGATGCCAACGGTCATGCTTTGCTCCCCTACTTGTGTAGGGGCTCTCATTGACCATGCTCATACAACTGTTGTTAGTAGCACTTCCTGAATAATAACAAATTGTCATGTCACATGCTCAAACTAAAACTTATCATATACCCCTAGAAACTAATCATGTATCCAACAACTAACCTTAATACATAATGACTTCATAATAATTTAACTTTTTAGGGGAGTTACGGAATGTAAAACCCTAAATTGTTAAAGGCTGAAATAATAAATCAAGAAATAAATATAACAATATCAACATCCACTAATTTATACATTAATTGAATTTTTTACTTAGCCTATAAATAACAATAAATTATAAAATAGGTACTTAGTTGGAAAAATGACTAGGACAGATAAGTAGAGGGCTAAAAACTATTACAGGAATAGTGTAAGGTGTTGCCAATAGGAAATAGGCATCAAAAACCCTCTTGGATAGTATCATAGTCCTCTAGTTAATATCTCACTATGCTAATGTCCCTATGGAGTAGAGATAGTGAATTCCTAGGTGTAACTTCGCTTGGTTCTAAGAAGCTTATGCTTGTGTGACTAAATGCTAGATCATTGTATGTTCCCTAATTTTTATTGATTTCAATGTGAAACCCTAAGCCTCCATGTTTATTAGGGTATTTGAGGAGTGCAATCAGAAGTAAAGTGGGTTTATTAGGGTAGGTTGAATGTGGCCTCAAAACCCCATGTGTTGATCATTTCTTACATGCCAATACAGTAAAAGGGGATAAAGTTTGATGCAATTTTCCCAATTTAAGTACTAGTGTAAGTGCAAGTGAATGCTAGTATGAATGCCAGTTGAGTGATTTGAGTATGACTTAAGACTAGTAATCTGAGTAATATTATTTATGGGCTATTTTAGATGGGTGTAAGTACAAGTAGGGAATAATAGGGATCAATGACCTCGATTTGTACATCTATTTTTGAGTTTGTTTATGAGTATTTACATTTGATTTTCATCTAGGGGATAAATGAATGAAAGTGGTCTATATATATTATTCTAGTGTTTGTTGAGACATAAAATTGGTTTAGGCTGACCCTAAGGTGATGTGAGAAATGGAAAGATATCTGTTGGGGATGAAAAGAGCTAGGGGACATTAGTATTGCCCCTTTGCTAATAACGCAATGTGCTACTATCCAAAGGGTCACGCTAATGTCCAAGTGGTAGGAACAGGTGAAAAGGGGACTTAGGTACCTAAGTGAAGTTTCAATATTTCTTTTGGTATATCTGGGAATGGTTTGGACTCACACAAAATTTATAAAGTGATCAGGAGAGGCCCTAAGATAGGTTTAGGTCTAAGCTAAGGATAAGGTGGTCTCAAGTGACACTCATTGCACTAAAGTGACATTTTAGATGACTACATCCCCCCCCCTTATTCTATAAATGCAAAAAATCAAAATGACTAAGATAAAGGAAAAAGAGACATACCTGGACTTACATATGAAGTGAAGCCTATGAATTTGGATTTGAGTCTACAAAGTGTACTCCATTGCATGTCCTAAGAATGAAACATGAATGAATCAATTATTAATTTATAAATATCAAAATTAAAGACAAAACTAAGTAAAGGGATGAGATAAAAAGGAAAGGAATGAATACACCTCATTGAATATGTGAACCAATGCTAAACCCTAGTGACATCATGTGTGTGCATGTAGATGGTGATCAAATGGTGAATAAATTAGATTGAGTTAATGGCTTGCTCAATCCTCATGTGTGATTGGATTAAGAACTCAAGTTAGCCTTGACTCCATCATTGCCCATCCCTACTTAGTGGATCCTAATCTATGAACAATTTGGATTGGACTATTGGCTTCTCCAAACCTCTCATGTAGGTGGCTCAAAAACTCAAGTAGGCTATGAATCCATCATTGCCTAACCATGTGTAGTAGTTGCATCTAAATATCAAATTATGTGATGTAACTAAAACTATGTAAGATGGCTCTAAGGCCACTCAAAAACGCTAAAATGTAAAATGATTAAAAGACCACTCAGTAACTTTGAAATCTAAAATGGCTCGAAGGCCACGCAGGAATGACAATTGCTATAGATGGAAAGAGGCATTAATTTAGAGTAAACCTTGTATAAAACTAGTGAAAATGGTGTCTAGAGTAACAATGTGGAGAATGACATGGAGCTGTCATTCCATCTGAGAATACTAGTGCCAAACTGAACATATGGAAATAATGTGTCTTGCACATGCCCCCAACTTTGATATCTGTGTATATGGATTCTACATTGAGTCATAATAATTTGTGTCTAAGTATCTAAAATTGAAATTGAAGTGATCATGTCATGCATGATTCCCCCAATCTAAGAAAATATGTGTAATTTGTGTAACAACTGAGCATATACTAAACCTATCTGATAATTTGTGACTAAAACTATGTAAATCTGAATTGTAACTATTATACCTTTCTAATGATTCCAAAATTTTCTATTTATGGAGATATTGGATAGTAGCACAATCCCCTGGTCAAAGTGCATTGCACTAGTGTCCTTTATGTTGCATTATTAACTAAATGTGTAGTTTTTGTACAAAACTGAGACTAATCTGGTTGTGAATGTGTTTCACTATTTTTTCTTGAATATGGGCTCTGTATTCTGTGTCTACATGATGAAAATTGTGTTTTGAGTGCACTAGGATGTCGTAATCTCTGTGACAAACCCCTATGAATGCCCCCTCTTTTGAGGGGATTTATTGAACCTCTATAATAGTTGTCCTCAAAATAAAAGCTATGTTTCATGTGCGTTATACTAAAAACATGTGATATCTACATGATAAACCAATATAATTTGTATACATGACATCAAAATGTAAAATAGTTTGAGCATAAGTTGGTAATGCATGATTTATGTTAGATAAAACATTCACAAGGTTGTCAATATATATATATAATAATGTGAGCATGTATATGAACAATAAATCTGGATATAATCTGAGTAACTACCTAGGGGGATGGGGCATGATGTCCATTTAAGGCACCCAAGGAGGAAGGGGAGATACATGAGGTCCCTGATGGCATCACGATTAGACGTGAATGTAACAAACAAGAGATAAGTGCCATGGCCATGACACATACATGAAAGCATACATACAAACACATGAAACACACAAAGCAGGCCAAGGGGGTAAAATACAAGGGACATGGGCATGTGTCACTAAGTATGAGAAAGCAATACATACAAGGACATGTTCAAATGTCCACATATGCAAAGAACAAGTAAGGTTAGATTAGAGCCACATGGAAGGACATGTACAAATGTCTGCATACACAATCAAGAAGCACACATAAGGATATGGGAACATGTCCAAAGCATACACACAATGAAATGAATTGTTTTAGATCCATATAATAATGGCATTTTCAAATTCTCTCGAGTAGAAGTTGAATCAAAGAGACAATGAAATCTAAACTAGTAAAGCTAAAAATAAAAGTATGCATAATCATGTGGTATAAATTTGTATAAGAGAAAAGATATACATACGTTGAGTCTATAGTAGTAGTGGATAAAAATTAGTGTAATATAATATGATCAATATCAAGATATAATCAATGATAAATCTATGATGTGGAGTGTATAAAGATATAAACTGACAAATCAGAAGTTGTGTAGTATGATGACTCCAATGAGTTGATACATCAATGGTGAATATGTTTATATGTGTATGTGCCCCAAATGGGCAAATAGTAATGAGTCCAGATCAAAGTGGAGGACCTAAGTCTTATAGTACTCTATGAACACTCGAAAGGAACAAGTGAAACATGCATGTATGATAAAACTGACTATACTAACATAGATATCATATGTAGTACCTGACAAATAGAAGAGATGTAAACATTGAAATGCATATAATCTAAAATTTATATTTTCTGAGTAACATTCAAATGTTTTTGTATTTTTTAACATGTTATATTATTTTTGTATTTTATGAGTATAATCTATGTACAAGCAATATGAAAATGAACTATGTACAAGTAGAGAGGAACATACTAACCATCATAAGAGACTCACTATCAAGGTGTCTTGTATCAAATAAAGGAAGAGTAACCACACATGTTATGTAAGGTGGTATCCAAGATCTATGAATTAGATTTACCAAGTAGTCTATAGCTAAAATTTCATGTGGAGTGGGGCTATGAATTTGTGGAGTTAAATAAACAATCTTACAAACTTTGGGATTCTTGGGGGCCCATCTAGTAGAAGAAGTGACTACCATGGGTTATCTATGATGTAATGTTGATCTAGATGATAATGGGTAGAGAGAAGCTCTCTAGAATCCACAACACATATCTGACACATGGGTCTCTCTAATAAAGGTCTTTGTGGGAGAGTATGTGTACATGGTAATGTAATAGAAGTATACCTCATCTGCACTAGTGGCTCAATTGATATTAGAGGTGTGTTAATGGAAGTTATGTGTGGATCTATGATTAGTGTTTTTTGTATAATTGGCTATGGAATAGGTAAAGGATACTCATATGGAAGGCCCTCGACTGTGATCACTTGATTAACATGTATATACTTAAGACATCTATGTACAGTGGATGAAATGGCTCATAGTTTTTATATCCAAGGTGTGCCCAATAACATATCAAATGTGTTGGCACTAGGTACAACTAAGAATTTGGTGGCCACATATGTGGGACCAAGCCATAATGAAAGTACAATCTCCCTAATGGAGCTCCAAACATGGCCACTAAAGCCATGAATAACTATTTATCAAAGAAATATCCTACTCTAAATAACCCAAGTGATGTAAAAGTGTAATAGTACACATATTAATGTTTGGCCCATTATCAACAATGACACTTTGAATATGATGATGATCAATGTAAGCTTGTACAAAGAGTACATATAAATTTGAGTCATCATCGATGATATCCTTCTTTAAGAAAGTGATGAGAGGTCTACCTAGCACTATAGTATGATACACACTATTGATATTATTTAGAGGGCGTGTGTTCATTATATGAGTATGATAAGATGCTAGTGGTGGATGTGCTAATAAGTATAATGAACACCTAAAGTGCTTATGATCTCATTAGCCGTATGCTTTAGAAATGGATCAAAAAATAATTTCATTGCTTTCACTTCCTTTAGTTGTGATTTGGGTGCCTTTGTAGGAATGCTCACATCAATGATATTAGCATTTATCAAATCTTGTATCTTATGTTGTAAGTTGATGCATTTGCTTGTAATATGGCCTAGTGCTCTGTAATAATCACCAAATGCATTAGAATCATAATTATTTGGAAGATGCATAGTCGTATCAACATCTTTGATGGGAGGGAGAGATATGATATTGCATTCCAAGAGTTATTGGAGAACATGTGTTGGAGATTCATGAAGATTTGTGAAAGGTCTCCATGGAGGAGCTAATAAAACCATGTGAGGAGTTGGCTCTGAGGTTGCATTAATTTTTGTCTTTTGATATTTCTTATTTTTAGTGGGCCTCACCTTATATGGGGCTTATTATAACTCTTATTAGTTAAATCTGATCCAGTTATGTACTTTAATTTGCCCATGGAGAGAAGCATGACTTACCATTATTTCACTATATGGCATAGATCTAAGAATGATGGAAACTTTCTGAATAGTATAGCTTCATGTAATGATGATAATAAAATCTACTTGAATATGTCCTAGAGTTATATGTATACCATAGGGATAGTCATATTTGATAATATAGTTTTATATCGCAAGACATATTCAGCTATTAGCTCATTGGATTTTTGCTTGAGTTGTACAACTTGAGCATATGAAACCTTATCATTGATGTTGATTGCAAAGTCTACCAAAAATATATCTGCCATTGGATTAAATGTTGTGATGGAATGATTAGGAATATCATAGAACCATTGTAATGCATAGTTTTTTAAATTATGGGGGAATAACTTAGTTAGGATCCAATCATTGGATACGTAGTCCAAACATGTTGCATGAAAATTATGTAGATAATGCTTTAGATTACCTTTAATATCATACAAAGTAACCTTGGGTGCCACAAATTTGGAGGGCAAAGGATTTGTCACTGTATGTTATGCCAAAGGTGTATGTAGGAGCATATGAGAGTCCAAGGCATAAGATAGTCTAGTAGCACCCTGCTGAAGATGTAACACTTTAGATTGTAGAGAATGGATCTCTTACCTAAGGGATTATACATTTGAAGAGGAGGGATGTGTACTAGTCATAAGAGGTGTTACCACTATTTAGATTTGGCTAGTTGTAGCATGTTTTTGTAGAATCTAAGTTGCCCCAATAGTAAGTGTAACAATATTAACATTTGTGGGGTTAGAGGATCGACCAAGTGATGTGTTCTTTTTTTCCAATATAGCTTGAAAAATTTGTGCATGATCATGGGTTTATTCCCTAAGTCTATTTATAATTTTTTTTAATACATCATCTCTATTAATTATTAGATTATCATCATGGAGGGGAGAGTGTGTCCCGAGTCCCATCTTATGTGTCATTGATATCTTGATTGTATTGTTCATGTTATAATGTATTATCATTAAATTCTATATAATCAGGATGTGAAGGATCAATTAGGGGGGTTGTAACTCCTCCTTTATCCATGGTATAAGCTTAAATGGAAGGAATCTGGGTATACTTAATAGGGTACCCACTAAGCCTAACACTTCTTCTCAAAGGAGGAGATATAACTTTTTTAGCTGGCATATAGTAATAAAATGAAAGAAGGTTACTATTACAAAATATATGAAATCTAAAAACCTAGCACAGTAAATGGAAATAATAAAAAGAAGGATACAAACCCTAAGAACATCTAGGGTTAGAGTTTGGATGTTATTCAAAGTAAGTCAAGTTCACCAAATAATTTAACTTTTTAGGGGAGTTATGGAATGTAAAACCCTAGGTTGTTAAAGTGTTAAAATAATAAATTAGGGAATAAATATATCAATATCAATACCCACTAATTTGTACAATAATTATATTTTTTGCTTAGCCTATAAATAGAAATAAATTAAAAAAGAGGTACTTAGCTAGAAAATTGATTGAGATGGATAAGTGGAGGGCTAAAAACTAGTGCATAGATAGTGCAAAGTGTTTCCAATAGGAAACATGCATCAAAAACCCTCCTAGATAATAGTGTGGTCCTTTGGTCAATAGTGCACCATGTTAGTGATCTCAGTGCCACACTAATGTCCCTATGTAGTGGATATAATGAATTGTTGGGTGGATCTTCACCTGATCTTGAGAAGCATGTGCTTGTGTGACTGAACATTGGATTGTTGTATGTTCCCTATTTTTGACTAATTTCAATGTGAAACCCTAAACCTATATGGTTGTTAGGGTATTTGAGTAACACAAGTAGAAAAAGAGTGGTGTTAGTAGGGTAGGTTGTACATAACCTCAATGCCCCTTGTGTTGAGTGTTGCTCACATACCAATACCTCGAAAGGGAATAAAGCCCGATGTAGTTCTCACAATCTAAGTGCTAGTGCAAGTGTAAGTGAATGCTAGTATGAGTGCTTTAAGTGTGACTTTAAATTGAAAATCTGAGTAATCTGAGCTCTAGGCTATTGTAGATGGGTGTATGTAGAAGCAGGGAAGAATAGGGATTAATAACCTTGATTTGCACTTCTTTTGAGTTTATTCATGAGTATTTGCATCTGATTTCCATATAGGGGATAAATGAATGAAAGTGGTTTACATATATATATATATATATATATATATATATATATATATATATATCATTTTGGTGTTTGTTGAGACATGAAATGGGTCTAGGTTGACCCTAAGGTGATTTGAGAAGCAGAAAGATATTTGTTGTGGGTAAAAAGGGCTATGGGACATAAACATCACCCCTTTGCCAATAACATAATGTGTTACTATCTAAAGGGTCATGCTAATGTCCAAGTGGAAAGAATAGGTCAAAAATTAACATGGGTGCCTAAGTGAAGGATCAATGTTATTTTTGGTATATCTTGGAATGGGTTGGACTCACACAAAAGTTGGAAAGTGATCAAGAGAGGCCCTAAGATAGGTCTAAGGCTAAGCTAAGGACAAGGTGGTCTCAACTGACACTCATTTCACTAAAATGACATTTTAGATGACTACACATGGCATCTTCCTCCTAACCCTCAAAGCCTCGATATAGTTTCTATATGATATCAGATGTTGTCAACTAATCTAGAATTTGAAGTAAATCCATCATGCAAGACTGTGTCACCCGACCAATAATAGTCTATATCCAAGTATGCATCATAGGATGAGCCTATGCAATAAATGCATCATGGGATGGGCCTATGCAATAAGGGCATCATAACTAGTCTAATCACCACTATATGATTATATGCCCAACAATGTAATAATGTGACTGAGCTGACACCTCTTACATATCCCTCTCAAATAAAATTATGTGAATATATTAAAAAAATGGGACAACATAGTGCACCCCCAAGATTTTTGAATGCCATGCTCCTCAATGCTACAAACAATATCAATCATCTGGTATGAAATAATGACACAACCTCTATCAATAAAAATAAAATTAGCTATTAACTTGCATAAGAATTTTCATAATCATAGAACTGTTGACATAATAATATTATATATTCTCCTATAACATAACCATCACCCTTAACATGCCTTATTAGATACTAATATGCATCACCCATACTGAATCTAGTCTTAATGGCAACTTGAACACCAACTATATGTAATCTTAATTTACACCACACATCCTCTAGGGTGACAGTCATCTCCCTTATGGGTAACTAAAACATGCATGTATCTAAATCTTAATGCTCTACCAAAGTAGTCATCATTTGCATCTTATACAACATAAGAGCTAACTACCCCACATATCTTAATTTTTATCTCTTTGCAATTATCATCTCAACATCTGATAAGGGTAATCCATAAATCATCTCCATAATATTTCCTTAGATAAACTCGTTGGCCCTCAAATCACTCTACGAGCACAAATCACATTTCAAACATCAATATTTAATGCATTCATCCATACAAAAAGAAGATTTAATTATAAATTAGATAGGTCTGTAGTACAATGTATAGTGGTTCAAATAGAAGCATAATATTAGGATGCCTACTCGAACAAGTTTGTACTGGTTTTGATAGGTCTACGATGACCCCAAACAATATGGGTGAGGACGATAATGCTGTATAAAATAATAAAATATATAAAAATAAAAAAAAATAGAAAAAGTTTACAAGCAACATTCATGAGGGGTTTTTACTCACCAAATTTGGTTATGATATGCCTCTATCATGGCCCAAACTCACTCAAATCATGTCAAAAGTAAGGCTCTCCTTTGAGACATTTTTATTATTTTCACTCAAATTTTTGGAATTTTACTATTAGGTTAAAATGAAATTAAAATTCAAAATTTTCAACACTATATATATTAAAAAATTTAACCTAAGGTACTTTATATCCAATATGGTGTCCCCCTAATTGCTCACGCTCCAAATTTCAATCAATGTTATCTTTTATAACACTTATCCAAATCGCATACTGTCAGATTCATTAGAATGTTGATGGTAAATAATCTGTACTATATGAATTATGATATACTTAAATTGCTCTGTAATTTATTGATAATATATAATATCATTAATATATGCATGCTTTGGAAATTCACCATCTCCTTTGGAATCACCTGCCTCATTAATCTCACCCCTCACCTTAAAAGGGGAGAAACATATCAATATATATGCACTCAAAACAATTTATATCTTCATACATAAGATGATACTTATAAAAAGGTAGCATGCATAACAAGGCAAACATTTACATAATATTGGGGACATATGGCTCCCCTTTCACAAATGTTTTTGTCTAAATATCCAACACACTCAATACGAGAATCACACAATACTATTCACAAAGGACATGAAGTTGGTTCATGTTTTCCCTTTTACTATATAAAAAAAACACAATATAAATCATAGGGGACATGAAGTTGGTTCATATTCTCTTTTTCTTTGAAATTTTTTCAAAATAACAAGTACTACAATTTTTCAAATAAGAAATTTCACAAATTTACAATTTGAATTTAGATCTATCTGCAATGGTGTGATTTGTCTTTTGCGAGTGGGCCACATTTGAGCTTAGTGATGTTCCATGACTTGGATGCACTTTAGTGAATAATATACTAGTTCCCTCTTTTTTTTCCTATTTGAGTATAGTCTCACTCGATAGTTATCACTTTACTTGATTTAGAGTACTCCCCACACACATGAAAACATATTTATAGTTAAATCAAAGGCTTCACTTGTTGAGACTTGATCACTTTTGACATCACCATATAGATTTGGTATAATTACGATTTAGTGACACCTGATGACCTTCCAACTCAACCTCTCACCACTTTCAAAGTTGTTTATTTTCCCTAGATAAGAGATTAATAATTTTAAAAGCACTTGATCTACACTTGGGTCAACTAGTCACCCAAGGCATATAACACCACCTGTGAAGAGAAAGTGTGTTTTCACACTCAGGTTTATTTCTCCTTTACTCTAGTATCTTCACTCACTTCATTACTTTAATAGAATAAATTGGTGGGGGGGGGAATGGGGGGAAGGAGGATGGGATGTAGACACCCAATTTTGGCACAAGCTTAATTTAAAATGCATATCTTTGCATAACTTTATATATTTAGACCATTGTTGATGAATGAATAACTCATTGGTGTATTGTGTTTGAAGTCTTGTTCTTCTTTCTCTTATTGTCTTCTCAAAGTCTATGTATATCATTGTTTTTTCTTCTCATATCCTATCTTGGGGATCCCTACTTATTGTCCATGTCTTTCTATGTTCATTTTGTGTCTCGTTGACAAGTTCACACTACCTAGACAGGATCACATTATACACCTATCTTGTAATGCATATGTGTCCCAATGTAACTAATGAATGTCTTTCAATTCTATATGTAAGCAATAGTCCTTTTTATTATGGTTATTTTGATCTTGACCCTTCATGCGTTAGCGATCTCCTAAATGCAAACACAAAGGTCTATATAAACAAATATCTTGTAAAGGAAGACTTACTTACTCTCAATGTTCAAAAAGATATAAAAAAGTTCTATATATGTTGAATAACTAATTCATTCGGAGATTATAAGGTTGAATACATTATTTGCATTTACTTGTGCCAAGAATATTCATAAGTGAAATGGCATCCAGTCTTGCATTTGTGATTGCACACACACAACTAAGATTAATGTCCATTTGGTGTATGTACAAGAATTAGAGGTAAATGTTTTCAGGTTGTTACATCTCAATTCCTTGCTAGACAAATTTGCTAGATTATTCATGGATATATGCAGTTAAAAAATTTAGATTTGGTTATATTTCTGATTAAGCTTGAGATTTATGCTATTATGGGATAGAAGAATGTTGTTTAGTTAGATGATGATACATGATTACTTATTATGAGTTGAATTAATGTATGCATTTACATTTTTAACCATATTAGCATATAATTTTAGTTATATGTTGTTGATTTGTGATTATCATGTGATATGGTCTAATTACTTGCATGTTGTGAGGTGGACATAGAAGAATGCATCCCTCGAGCATATCAGAGGGAGAGCATCATTAGAGAGGATGGTGTAGATGGAGACATCACAGATCGATAGAGAGCTAGTGAAACCCTACACACACCACATAAGTAATTCATGTTAAATGCATAAACTACATGGTTAGTGTTGGCATCTTCCTTATGTTATCTGTATTGAAGTGATTATTTATGTGTGTGTTTTCCCATTTATGCTTAAATGATATAATATCATATGTGTGTGTGTTGCATTATGAATGTTATGACATGTCATTATGTTCATCATGTTGGAGCTACCGTGTGTAGGCTAACAAGCTTGTCATAGTAATAATATTCAGTTATCCTTACGATAGTGAAAATATTTGACATAACAATTAGCAATATGACTTTGAAAGTCATACTTTGACAAGTTAATGGGATAATTATTATTAAATAGTTATTGTGAATTATTTGGACTAAATAATTATTTATTATTAAAAAAATTAGAAAATTTAAATGTGTAAAACCTTTTAAAAGGGAATAAAGCAAATTAAAAATTAAAAATTAAAGAAATAAATAAAACTAACATAAATCATGCTTTTAAAAAAAGAAAAAAAAAACATTAAAATATACTTTTAAAGAAGAAAATCAAGAGAAAATCTTGGCTTAAATAGGTGTTAGGTTGTGGAGCTAAAAGCTTCACTGATGCAAACAGGAGAGGAGGTTGCTGAAGGTTGCTGAGTTACAGAGAAGCTGGGGTCGGTCTGATCAGCCGACGTCGGCAGGATAGCAGAGAGAAGCAACCGACGTCGGTCATATATCGGCCGACGTCGGTCACCTCCAGGCAGACAGGGACCGATGTCAGTCGCCTGTGTGGTTCGACTGCGAGTTAATTACGGGCAGTTGGTTGACGAACCAAGTGTTTGCATGATGAGTGCTAATTTTAGACTCATAGATGCGGATCTAATTATTGTAATTAGATGTCTAATTATTGTTTGGATGAGATCTATATAATAGACTCATGGTTGTATTGGAAAAGTGTTCTAGTTTGAGTTGAGCAAAGTTTGTTTCTTCTGTGTGTGAGGTGAGCAAGGGTGTTCCTCCTAGTTCCACAGTACCAGGTGTAGGTGCTGGTTTTGGAGAGTTAGCTAGATTCTTCAGGAGTGTAGGATCTTGGTCACAGTTGCATGGCCTATATAGGAGATCTACATGGTAAGTAAGATCGTTGATCTACAGGTGTATGTGTGTGCAAGGTCAAGGTTCACAGGTGAGCAGAACCGTGTTTGATTTGCAGGTGTGCAAGATCATATAGACAGCAACACAACAGGGAGCAGTATCAGGTAGGATCTACTTGGAGTACAGGTGTGTACTCAGATAGAGCAAGAGAGGAAGGCAAGGGAGTTCCTTCCATAAGTATGGTCTATTGAATTGCAGGTTGTTGCAGATTCATGGGAGATCTACTTGAAGTACCTTGAGTACTTGTTGAGTACGTGGAGTACTTGTGGAGTGCGTGGAGCACTTGTGGTGTGCGTGGAGCACAGGAGGTGAACACCAACTCTGTATTTGAGTTGGGTGTTGGGACCTAGTAGAGAGAGCTTTGAGGGAAGATTTACTGTTTATGTCCTAGAGGTGTGGCAGCCCTAGAGGTGTGTAAGGAAGAAGAACTGTGGCAGTCTTCTTTGTTGTATTTCCTTCTGAAAGAGTTATTAATACAAGTTGTGTATTGTCTCTCATATTCTGTGTTATTTTGAATTCTAGTTACTTGTTGATTCTGGTTATTTTCACATATTACAGTTGTTTGAAGTTTGGTAATCAATTGTATGCTTCTGGTGTTTCGCATCCTGACAAGTGGTATCAGAGCCTTGGTTGTAGGTTCTTAGCTTGATACTGACAAGTGGTATCAGAGCTAAGGTTGCAGGAAGCAGGGTTGTGTTTGGTTACAGGGCACTCTCAGGGGTTTTCTGATTGAGTGGGAGTAGAGCAACGACAGATCAAAGTAAACTAAGGATGGAGGAGTTGAAAAGCACAGATGGTCACTCAAGGTCCCATGGAAAGAAAGAGCAGGTAAAAGAAGATTGTTGGTTGGTAGCAGATCAGCATGAAGAAACTGAAGATACAGATGTAGCAGGTGTTATTGCACAGGATGTGTTTGCAGGTTTCTTAGATAAAGTTGAATCTTGGATAAAAGATTCGGTTGCCTCTTTCCATGCAGCCCCAGGTAGAGGAGCTGGTGAGCCTTGCCAAAGAATTGGCAAAGGGGAAGTGAAGCTGAAATTGCAGGCGGCCAACACACAGGTGTTGATGAAGGTCATGCAGGTCCCAGGTCTGGAGATATGGCTAATTTCTTCAAAAAGATTGGGTGATGAGAGATGCACAAGAACTCTCACAGCGGTAGCACTTGAATTAGCTGGTGGTAAGAAAACAGGTATACTTTATCTACTTGTTTATATTACTGATTCTTCTTCTGTTGCGGAGGCGTGGCTTCGTAGGCTTGGTCACATGAGTAGGAAGGAGATGCATGTTCTTAAGCGAAAGATGGATATATCTGACAGGCTTAAGAACTGGAAAGCCTTGCTGTTCTTGGAGGAGATGGCAGACAGAGTTCAGTGGATGAGGCTGGATACATTTGAGCAGGGTAGTTTGGACATGGAGATTGATTCAAAGGAGCTCGCAGGTAAAAAGTCATCACTCACAGGTGAACACAGATACCGATGTCGGTCAGGAAGAACCGGCATCGAACAGACAGGTGCCAATGTCGATCATGTGCAGATCGAAGCTGGCAGTGTCGGGTAGAGTAAGACCGACATCGGTCAGGGGACCGACGTCGGCAGTAGGTAAGACCGATGTTAGTCAGGAGGACCGACGTCGACAGCAGGGACACCAGCGCTGGCAGGTTGGTAGTCAGGGACAGACGCATGAGAACTGACGTCGGTCGGATGCAGACTGTGGGGTGGCTGAGGTCGGTCACTGTAACAAATTTTGGGTGGACAGCATGCTGTCAAGGAGTCTCAAACACCCATACGGAGGATTGAAGACGTAAGTAGGCCCTCAAATTCGTGTTCCTCTTCTTCATACTTGTTGCTGATTATAGAGCAGGAAGGATCCACGAAACAGGTGGGAGCATGGCAGGGATATGATGCAGAACCAGACGGGTGTTTTGGTAGGTTTACCAGCTGGATGAAAAGCACAGAGACGAATGGATTCCTTAGTAGAAGAATAGAGAGAATGGATACGTGAGACGGAAGACCAGGCATATGGTCTTGAGGAGCTGTAGGACAGTGGTACAGGTTTTGACAGGTGGAGGACGAAGCATGGCTTCAGTCAATGTCAGGGTAACTACTGTGGTTTGCCTTACCAGGTGGATGATGAGTCGCGACATCATTCTGTTGCTGTATGTGGATGGTATATTTGCTAGCAGGGTTAGTACATACAGGGTTTTGCTGAGCTAAGGGTAAGATTAGTTCAGTGGCATGTCATGAGGAGTTTGGAGCAGCGAAATTATTTGACATGGGAGGCATGGAGATCACAGGTAGATTTTGTCTCCAGTGGGAGCTGATGTGAATCAGGTGTTGGCGAGGTTCGAGATGCAGAGCCAGAGCACACTAAGGGCTGGACAGGTACAGTGTTCCAAATCACATTAGGTCTGGTATAGACCTGAGTTTTCCCATGCAGTGGGAGCTGTCAGAGAGTTAGGAGCCAATTCGGGGAAGTGGGCTCTCAGGGATTTGAGAGGGACTAGCAGCAGGTATACATGCAGGGTCAGGACTTCACTACATGCGTTTGTAGGTTCGAATGTGATAGGGTACTCGGATGACAGGTGGTACACCATGGGATGTGTGGTGGGTTGTCTTCAGGTGGGAGCTTGAAGAGGGATACAAACCAAGAAATAGATTAGACGGGGTACAGGTACAGTGCAGCTGTTTATCTCCAAGTGGGAGATTGTTAGGTTGTGGAGCTAAAAGCTTCACTGATGCAAACAGGAGAGGAGGTTGCTGAAGGTTGCTGAGTTGCAGAGAAGCTGGGGTCGGTCTGATCAGCCGACGTCGGTAGGATAGCAGAGAGAAGCAACCGACGTCAGTCATATATCGGCCGACGTCGGTCACCTCCAGGCAGACAGGGACCGATGTCAGTCGCCTGTGTGGTTCGACTGCGAGTTAATTACGGGCAGTTGGTTGACGAACCAAGTGTTTGCATGATGAGTGCTAATTTTAGACTCATAGATGCGGATCTAATTATTGTAATTAGATGTCTAATTATTGTTTGGATGAGATCTATATAATAGACTCATGGTTGTATTGGAAAAGTGTTCTAGTTTGAGTTGAGCAAAGTTTGTTTCTTCTGTGTGTGAGGTTAGCAAGGGTGTTCCTCCTAGTTCCACAGTACCAGGTGTAGGTGCTGGTTTTGGAGAGTTAGCTAGATTCTTCAGGAGTGTAGGATCTTGGTCACAGTTGCATGGCCTATATAGGAGATCTACATGGTAAGTAAGATCGTTGATCTACAGGTGTATGTGTGTGCAAGGTCAAGGTTCACAGGTGAGCAGAACCGTGTTTGATTTGCAGGTGTGCAAGATCATATAGACAGCAACACAACAGGGAGCAGTATCAGGTAGGATCTACTTGGAGTACAGGTGTGTACTCAGATAGAGCAAGAGAGGAAGGCAAGGGAGTTCCTTCCATAAGTATGGTCTATTGAATTGCAGGTTGTTGCAGATTCATGGGAGATCTACTTGAAGTACCTTGAGTACTTGTTGAGTACGTGGAGTACTTGTGGAGTGCGTGGAGCACTTGTGGTGTGCGTGGAGCACGGGAGGTGAACACCAACTCTGTATTTGAGTTGGGTGTTGGGACCTAGTAGAGAGAGCTTTGAGGGAAGATTTACTGTTTATGTCCTAGAGGTGTGGCAGCCCTAGAGGTGTGTAAGGAAGAAGAACTGTGGCAGTCTTCTTTGTTGTATTTCCTTCTGAAAGAGTTATTAATACAAGTTGTGTATTGTCTCTCATATTCTGTGTTATTTTGAATTCTAGTTACTTGTTGATTCTGGTTATTTTCACATATTACAGTTGTTTGAAGTTTGGTAATCAATTGTATGCTTCCGGTGTTTCGCATCCTGACAAGTGGTATCAGAGCCTTGGTTGTAGGTTCTTAGCTTGATACTGACAAGTGGTATCAGAGCTAAGGTTGCCGGAAGCAGGGTTGTGTTTGGTTACAGGGCACTCTCAGGGGTTTTCTGATTGAGTGGGAGTAGAGCAACGACAGATCAAAGTAAACTAAGGATGGAGGAGTTGAAAAGCACAGATGGTCACTCAAGGTCCCATGGAAAGAAAGAGCAGGTAAAAGAAGATTGTTGGTTGGTAGCAGATCAGCATGAAGAAACTGAAGATACAGATGTAGCAGGTGTTATTGCACAGGATGTGTTTGCAGGTTTCTTAGATAAAGTTGAATCTTGGATAAAAGATTCGGTTGCCTCTTTCCATGCAGCCCCAGGTAGAGGAGCTGGTGAGCCTTGCCAAAGAATTGGCAAAGGGGAAGTGAAGCTGAAATTGCAGGCGGCCAACACACAGGTGTTGATGAAGGTCATGCAGGTCCCAGGTCTGGAGATATGGCTAATTTCTTCAGAAAGATTGGGTGATGAGAGATGCACAAGAACTCTCACAGCGGTAGCACTTGAATTAGCTGGTGGTAAGAAAACAGGTATACTTTATCTACTTGTTTATATTACTGATTCTTCTTCTGTTGCGGAGGCGTGGCTTCGTAGGCTTGGTCACATGAGCAGGAAGGAGATGCATGTTCTTAAGCGAAAGATGGATATATCTGACAGGCTTAAGAACTGGAAAGCCTTGCTGTTCTTGGAGGAGATGGCAGATAGAGTTCAGTGGATGAGGCTGGATACATTTGAGCAGGGTAGTTTGGACATGGAGATTGATTCAAAGGAGCTCGCAGGTAAAAAGTCATCACTCACAGGTGAACACAGATACCGATGTCGGTCAGGAAGAACCGGCGTCGAACAGACAGGTGTCGATGTCGATCATGTGCAGATCGAAGCCGGCAGTGTCGGGCAGAGTAAGACCGACGTCGGTCAGGGGACCGACGTCGGCAGTAGGTAAGACCGATGTCAGTCAGGAGGACCGACGTCGGCAGCAGGGACACCAGCGCTGGCAGGTTGGTAGTCAGGGACAGACGCATGAGAACTGACGTCGGTCGGATGCAGACTGTGGGGTGGCTGAGGTCGGTCACTGTAACAAATTTTGGGTGGACAGCATGCTGCCAAGGAGTCTCAAACACCCATACGGAGGATTGAAGACGTAAGTAGGCCCTCAAATTCGTGTTCCTCTTCTTCATACTTGTTGCTGATTATAGAGCAGGAAGGATCCACGAAACAGGTGGGAGCATGGCAGGGATATGATGCAGAACCAGACGGGTGTTTTGGTAGGTTTACCAGCTGGATGAAAAGCACAGAGACGAATGGATTCCTTAGTAGAAGAATAGAGAGAATGGATACGTGAGACGGAAGACCAGGCATATGGTCTTGAGGAGCTGTAGGACAGTGGTACAGGTTTTGACAGGTGGAAGACGAAGCATGGCTTCAGTCAATGTCAGGGTAACTACTGTGGTTTGCCTTACCAGGTGGATGATGAGTCGCGACATCATTCTGTTGCTATATGTGGATGGTATATTTGCTAGCAGGGTTAGTACATACAGGGTTTTGCTGAGCTAAGGGTAAGATTAGTTCAGTGGCATGTCATGAGGAGTTTGGAGCAGCGAAATTCTTTGACATGGGAGGCATGGAGATCACAGGTAGATTTTGTCTCCAGTGGGAGCTGATGTGAATCAGGTGTTGGCGAGATTCGAGATGCAGAGCCGGAGCACACTAAGGGCTGGACAGGTACAGTGTTCAAAATCACATGAGGTCTGGTATAGACCTAAGTTTTCCCATGCAGTGGGAGCTGTCAGAGAGTTAGGAGCCAATTCGGGGAAGTGGGCTCTCAGGGATTTGAGAGGGACTAGCAGCAGGTATACATGCAGGGTCAGGACTTCACTACATGCGTTTGTAGGTTCGGATGTGATAGGGTACTCGGATGACAGGTGGTACACCACAGGATGTGTGGTGGGTTGTCTTCAAGTGGGAGCTTGAAGAGGGATACAAACCAAGAAATAGATTAGACGGGGTACAGGTACAGTGCAGCTGTTTATCTCCAAGTGGGAGATTGTTAGGTTGTGGAGCTAAAAGCTTCACTGATGCAAACAGGAGAGGAGGTTGCTGAAGGTTGCTGAGTTGTAGAGAAGCTGGGGTCGGTCTGATCAGCCGACGTTGGCAGGATAGCAGAGAGAAGCAATCGACGTCGGTCATATATCGGCCGACGTCGATCACCTCCAGGCAGACAGGGACCGACGTCGGTCGCCTGTGTGGTTCGACTGCGAGCTAATTACGGGCAGTTGGTTGACGAACCAAGTGTTTGCATGATGAGTGCTAATTTTAGACTCATAGCTGCGGATCTAATTATTGTAATTAGATGTCTAATTATTTTTTGGATGAGATCTATATAATAGACTCATGGTTGTATTGGAAAAGTGTTCTAGTTTGAGTTGAGCAAAGTTTGTTTCTTCTGTGTGTGAGGTGAGCAAGGGTGTTCCTCCTAGTTCCACAGTACCAGGTGTAGGTGTTGGGTTTGGAGAGTCAGCTGGATTCTTCAGGAGTGTAGGATCTTGGTCACAGTTGCATGGCCTATATAGGAGATCTACATGGTAAGTAAGATCGTTGATCTGCAGGTGTATGTGTGTGCAAGGTCAAGGTTCACAGGTGAGCAGAACCGTGTTTGATTTGCAGGTGTGCAAGATCATATAGACAACAACACAATAGGGAGCAGTATCAGGCAGGATCTACTTGGAGTACAGGTGTGTACTCGGATAGAGCAAGAGAGGAAGGCAAGGGAGTTCCTTCCATAAGTATGGTCTGTTGAATTACAGGTTGTTGCAGATTCATGGGAGATCTACTTGAAGTACCTTGAGTACTTGTTGAGTACGTGGAGTACTTGTGGAGTGCGTGGAGCACTTGTGGTGTGCGTGGAGCACGGGAGGTGAACACCAACTTTGTATTTGAGTTGGGTGTTGGGACCTAGTAGAGAGAGCTTTGAGGGAAGATTTACTGTTTATGTCCTAGAGGTGTGGCAGCCCTAGAGGTGTGTAAGGAAGAAGAACTGTGGCAGTCTTCTTTGTTGTATTTCCTTCTGAAAGAGTTATTAATACAAGTTGTGTATTGTCTCTCATATTCTGTGTTATTCTGAATTCTAGTTACTTGTTGATTCTGGTTATTTCCGCATATTACAGTTGTTTGAAGTTTGGTAATCAATTGTATGCTTCCGGTGTTTCGCATCCTGACAATAGGGAAAGAAGTGACATACTTAGGGGGCATGAAAGAAGAATGGAGAGGGAGAAAAGAACAAAAGTACTGAAGGAACAATGAAGAAGAATTTCAGTGCTATTAGCTAAGTAAGAAGTGTCTTCAAATTTTTATGAATGATCATCAATAATTTGTAAATGCTAATAACATCCAGATTAGAGTAATTTTGAGATTGTAATGGATGTTAATAGGAAAATAAAAATTAGAATATTAAATATATTATATTCTCCCTAATTCTGACATTGCTTTACCATATACTGGCCAGAGTAGTACTATAGAGACACTGATTTAGGAGAATTATGTATAACAATTTATTTTTGTTGGCACCATGTATCTCATGCAAATATGTCTTTTAGGGAAGGAAATCATCTCTTTGTCCATTGTGGGCAGTTTAGACCATATGGTTTCACCCAATAATTATATAATTGTTATCCCTTTTTGTCTTACTGAAGAGATGGCATCACTATAATTAATTTATACAATATATTATCAACATAACTTAGTCATCAAATAATTTTGTGTATTAATAA
The DNA here is from genome assembly GCA_037957365.1 of Torreya grandis. Lineage (NCBI taxonomy): Eukaryota > Viridiplantae > Streptophyta > Pinopsida > Cupressales > Taxaceae > Torreya > Torreya grandis. The sequence continues at coordinate 962,027 of JARHVA010005683.1, read as the reverse complement.
ATTTGTACATATAACTTGAATATGACTTTATATATATTTACATGGGTAGTTATATATTATTGGTTTATTTTATTCATTGTAGCATATAATTATAATGCATCCAAATCTACCTATGTTGGAAGGCGTTGCTTTTTCCATTATGAGAACTTAACATAGTAGATTTCAAAGCAACAGTCTTTGCATAATCAATGCCCAACTTAGAGCTATTCTTATATTTCTATTAAGACTGAGACTTATATGTATATTTATAAATAAGTAAATTAATAAGATATTAACATAGTAAATATATTTTTGTAAAGTGATAGAACTGGAGGAGGTTTATGAGGTGCCAAATACATAATTGCCTGCAAACCAACTAAGATCCCTGTAATATGTTAAAAAAATCTTTCGCTGAAGCATTTTCGTACACATATATCCAACAATAGTAAATAAGTCTGGCAACTATGAATTCTTTGTTAGCTTATACTGAGTGAAGTATCTTGCCATGTCATTCCTTTATAAATGATTTCATACATAATTTATACTTTCACTTATGACGACTTGTAGTGATATATCTGCAGCCTGTAATTAGTTCAAGAAAAGTGTAGAGCTGGGAAAAAAAATTTGAATAATAAAATAAATAGCTATCAATGTTAATAAAGTGAATTGAATAATAATTTTTACTAGCCATTACCGTTAGGCAAACCTTTCTTGAGTAGCGACTTGATTTGAATCGACCATGTAAAATTTAGCATCCTATCTTTGAATTCAAATTATTATACTAGTGTAATAATACAAGTCAGTTTCTAATGATGAAAGAAGATAATATGTATAAATCTGGTTTAATTTGCTAAAAGTCATGCTATTTATATTTATGCATAATTTCATGTGAAACCTCTTATTGTTGTCCTAGCATATAGTACATTTTCATGCCTTTATTTTATTTTTTAGAAAAAAACTCTTATTTTATGTTAGTTAGGGTGTGTAACTAGATTAAGAATAAAAGGGTATAATGTATATACCATGATAAATGGGTTTGGGTTATACTAAGACATTGGGTTAACCAATTATGCTTATAGTATTAATTTATAATTATTAAATTAGAATACCCTTAAGTATAACGAATATTAAACTAAGGTATTTAGGATGCAAATTACTTTGTTATAATGAATAAAGTATGAATAGAAGAAAGGGCAATATTAACTATAACGTTGAAATAGATATCCATAAACAAGATCAATAAATTATTAATGTATTTATTAAAAATACAGATCATATGTGGGGTATCTTACTAATTACGTTGTTTACTATGATTTCCTAGTATGATAAGTGAAATCATGTATATAGTATTTGTAAGGAACTTGTGGTAGTATTGTAAACAAATGAAAATATATGTGGGATATGTGTCAAAATTCTATGATGGTTATTATAACTAAACCAAGATTTTGAGGAAATAAGACACCAACCTATATTGTGAACACAATTCCTAAATATTTGGAAAAACATAAAAGCATAAAGAAGACATAAAATAGGGTTTTTTTGGCAAATGTTCCTTGATGTTGTGATTGGTTGGGAATTATGATAAAATAGGGATGCCATGGAATATCATGCTAAAAATTACTTATATTAATACATACTATACTTGAATGGTATAGTCATAACCGATATTCTTATTATGAATATGATAAATAAGATGGGAGATTCTTGATTATGTCAAGTAAGTGAAACTTGATATAGTATTTACATACCACTGGAGTACTTACAGATGAGGCATGTTAATATGTATAGTATTAGTGTATGGGAACTATACCTATGGTTAACTAATGATAGGTCATAAAGTGTTTGTGGGATTAGAACTACAACCATGCGAGAACAATCACCTAATAAGGAATTAAGTTATGAAAGATTATGGAATAGTTTGATTTATGCATATTTAGCTCATTGTGGATGGCATGATTGAATTATTGAGTAAATATGTATTCAGTCTTGAATACTTGCATGCACAACATATTATGAGAGTATTAATTAGTATAAATGCTTGACTATGTTAGTATATAATGGTACATCATGATACATATTCATATGTTGAGATACTTTGGTATGCTTGTATGCAATTTAATCTAGGGTATACCCAGGTGGTATAAGTCTTTATTGTTTGTTTGTTATTATCTGCATGGATAGGTTGAGTCTTGAAATCATAAGTTGGATTATGTATTCTTATGTAGTTGGGGATCTATGATAGTATGGGATATCATAGGGTACTATAATATAAGAGTATATTGTACCCTGATGGTACATACTATAATTTATATGTCTAAACCCATATCTACATTTGATTTTTTTACTCTATGCATGTTGGTTATTGTTGTGGATAACATGTGTTGTTATAGTTGGTAAGGCTTATATATTCTTGCATGCAATCTTTGAGAGTTTTGCAGATGTTGTGTTGGTATGTTATTATGTTTCGTGGAAATGATGACTTGCTTTGTTATATATAGTTACTTGTATAACGCTTATGTTTCTATGTATTTAAGACTACTTTATATGATTGATTATGAAAAATTGATAGTTAAGTCTTAGAATACTAGACTATGGTGATATGGGTTACCATGAAGAGTAGTATGTTTGAAACTAATTATGGTAGTGGAAATCCACAGTTATGTATGAATTTATCAGGTGCATATTTGTAATCATTATTTCTAGTATGGGATAGAATATAATGAAAGATTCATGCATATGTTTGATGGATTAAAAGTATGTTATTATTACTCTTTTGTATAACATGTTGTATGATGCATTTGTTAATAGGATATAAGTTGATGAATCTTGTGGTTGAATTATATTTGACCAATATGCATTGCTAATGTGGAGTAAGGATTGAGATGGACTTCACTGGCTTATTGGCATTGCAATGTTAGATGAAGGTAGTTCGATCAAGTGGTGTGCATGAAATTGATAGATCTATAGATCGCTTTTATATCAATGTTTGTGAAACTTTGGGCCAAAGTATATTTAGTGAGACATTATCATTTCATGAGTATGATTCACATATTTGTGTGATATCTTGTAATAGAACAGATTTTTATGATACATTGCATGTCTAGTATAGAATCATATAACACATGGGTACTTGCTAGTCTCTTTAGATTCCCACATCATCACTATCTACCCATCTATGAAGGGAGGGACATTCCCTGATGGGATTAGTGTGAGGGATCATTGGTCCATGGTTGGTGTGTAAAATCACTCGGATGATGCTCTCCCTCTCCACAGTAGTACTACTTATCGAGATGACACCTGAGATTGCCATAGATACTTAAAGTTTGGGAACTATGCTCTGAGGTAGCCAAGTATCTTATTTGTACATTATTGTACTTGTTATTATAAAATAGCCGTGAAGAGTTGTAATTATACATTGATGCATATTGATAGTGGTGATTGTGTATTTAGATAAGTTGAGTTTAAAATGTTATAATTACTTTATATATTGAGTTGTCATTCTTTCATATTAGTGATTCATATTTTATGTTGTATTATGAATTATTGTCATAATTACACGTGATTAATTTTATGATCTTTGTTAGACTCTCAAGGTATAATCTACTTTTATATATGTGTTGATTTAAAAATATATATATGTATTTCTGATTAGATCCTATCGGGGATGTTACATAGGTCTTCCATGTAACAAGTCAAGCTTTGCTAAGAACCAGGATCAATACACACAAAGATGAACAAGTTTATATCTACAGATCCAATGAACAATCAACATAGATAAACTTTCACTAGAAGACAATAACGCACTATGACCCGATTCACCCAATGCATACATGTCCCTGCATATTTTAATATTTTGCTTTTGATAGTGATGTAATCACATGACTATATTATTAAGTTTATAATCTAGAAACAACCTATCTATTTAGCAAAACAACCAAAATAAGTTAAGTACACGCTTTCCATTATTAATTACCATTATAGCCCATTCAAATATTTTGACATTGTATTATATTTTGTTATATTTTATTATATACTATTGTCTTTATTTCCTTTCTATTCAAATTGTTTAATTAAATTCAAATGTAGTAAACAAATGGTTCTCTTAATTACTTTCATAATGATTTATTTAAGTGAACCTAGATGCATGGTTCTCTGTTTTTCCTACATAATTATTTGGGTTTGTACATTGTGTAGTTTTCCCCACATTCATGAGGCTGGAGCATGTTGCCTTCCCAAATCAAGATCCTACATAGTTATACAAGTTTGGGGCACAATAACCTAAAATTTTAATGTTTCAGTAAGGAAACATTATCTCCAACAAGTTGCAATCGCAACATGGTTTTCACCAACACATAGGTGTACTCTAACCCTTGCTCTTACAATTTTCAAATGCAAATTTAACATATGTGCATGGATTACTTCATTCTCATTGCAAGATTGCATGGAGCAAAGTTATACATTTGGAGCCATCTCCCAAAAGGCAAAATGTGTTGTATACACTCAGGTACATTTTATCCTTTTGCCCTAGTAATTACATTACTAGAATAAAGGGGGAGTTTATAGATCCTAAAATCTAGTCATTGATAGTTGACAATGGGAAACTTGACACACATTTATGACACATGACTTAAGCATGCATACAAAGTCATGATTTTCCATCCTCTCAAAATTACATGCTATTTTATGAGTCAACCCTTCCATTTTGTTGTTACACACCTACAAGAACCTCATTGTCTATTTCAAACATGTCAAATATCATGCACAAACATATCCAAAATCTTAATTCAATCGACTTATATACATGTCACTTTTGATAGTTACAGTCATTATCACCAATTGATAACAACATGCACTAGTTGAAACTAACCCAATCCCAATAATGACTAATCTCTAAAATCAAACACACTCTTAGGGTAAGACCACTAGCCTAACATGTCAATGATATGATTAATTATTCAATTGGATCCATATATAAATAAATCAAGGTCTCATTCAAAAGGTTGTGGCACTTATTTGATATACGTCTATACATTATTACACATTGAGTAAATCTACCCTGTTCTTCTCAATTTGTAAACTTATCACATGAGCAGACATAATCCAAGTCTAAAGCACTGCAAATCTAAGTCAAAACAAGCATTGTCAAGTATCAAGGTCACATCATTAGTTGCATACATGTCGTGAAGGAGCATAATTGCACAATCACATTAGGTTGGAGAACTGCACATGGCTTGATTTCCCTCCTTAGAGTTTGATTATGTAGGCAATAGTCAATCATCAAACATAGATGATTGAGGTTAGTTCAACCCATTATACTCCCCCATTTTTATAGGTTTCTAGACCTCACAATCACATCTAAGGTTTCATGGCAAAGGAGGTTAATTTTTGGATATGCACACATCATCAAGATTCAAGATCATAAATATAGATTAAGCAAAGATAGTCATAGGTGATCGTACAATCATTGTGCCCTAATTTCATGTAGATCAATACTTACTAGTGGGTCAGTATTGACCAACAATATTGACTCGATCTTGTAAAACTAACCCAACATAGACTATAAATTAGGTTTGAAACTGAACAAATCATATGCTTACTTATCCTTGATTTGTACTTTCAAAATACAATCACAATCAACTAGTCAACCAAAAAAGCTAGTATTGTGATTTATTTAGTACTTTCTATATTTAACATATGCCCTTATTAAATCAAAATAATCAATCTCAATCTTTTACATTCAAATGTATGCTTGAATGCCACACCTATTAATCTAAATTATATTTTAAAGTTTTATTTTAATTAGTTTAATCTAATCCATTACTTCAAATTAGGTAAAACACATGGATGCTCATTCTCGGATCATTAGTGGTAGTTGGGATGTTTGTGTAGATTGTGAGGAGATATGGTTTATTTTATTTTACAAGTCGTATGAGTTAGGATCTGTTATAAGGTAACTTCTATCATCATTTTGACTTTCAGGGCATTATCATATCTGATATTAACTTTGAGAGTTCTCACAGGTTTCAAACATAATTCGTTCTTCAAACCCTTCCAGGTATACTTATTTGTTTTACTTTGATATGTATGCACACACACACATATCAAAGTGGGACATTGTGTAGACACCCAAGTTTGTACATGAATAGTTATTTTCTATAGTATTAATGTGTTTATGTGCTTTTGGATCATTGGTTTAGATTAAGCTCTTATTAACTCATCTCCCTTGTGTTATGGCTCCATTTTTCTTTTGGGCTTTGTGTTTATTTTGTAACTCCATTTTCTATGCACCTTAAGTCAATGATAATACAACTATCTAATCCAAAATGCCTAAAAATTTACAAAACAACTATTGTTTTCCCCTGTATGATCTCATATGCTCTTAGAATGTCCAAAACACTATTTTAGGGTTTATTGGTCTCCCACTACGCTCCTAGTTAGTGTTTTTTGTGGGCCCCTTGACCCCTTTTAAGGTTTGTTTGATTCTTTGTGCCTTTTTTTTTAGCTTCCCACCTTTTGAATGTCATTTTGTGCACCTATAATGTCTTAAATTTTGAATTCAATTTTTTATAAATACATGAGTACATTGATTCATTTAGAAGCAACATAAGAGAACAAGGCATGTAAAAGAAAATATACGTAGATCTGAATTGATAAGCCTGGTAATGATGTGTTAGAGCATCACACCTGCACGAAAATCATAATTGAAGGATTAGTGAAAAAACATATAGACTATACTAGTTGCTTGCATCTCATTGATAAGGATAAAGATAAGGGTCGGGATCTCCATGTTGCACTAGACTGCTTGTTGGACTCCATTGACTGCCAAGTGCCAACTTGTCAAAGAACATAGGTTTGACTGAGGTAAACCCCTCATAACTACTCTCATTTTTTATGTTTTGCAAGGTGATTTGCACTGATTAGGGGTTGCAAGGAAAAAGAAGGATTTCTAAAAGATCTACAATAAATTGCATCAAATTCAACGAAGTTTTTAAAGAACAAAGGCAAAGAAAGGCATTCTCGATTTTATTTTAGGAAAAAGTAGAATTTGACTAGGAGCATATTTTATCTAAGTAGGAGTGTACTCAATTTGATCAAGAACATTCACTCTTCAGGATCGTACTAATTGACTAGTGGTGGACCACTATGTTCTTGGTCATTTTCTAGTAGTTATCAAATTTGTACATTTTTTTCGAGTTGTCATCCGATTATTATTTAAACCCGTTTGCACCCAATTTCAATGTCTGATAGTATACATGTTTGATACAATTTGGTATTTATCTTAAAACCCTTTCTTTGTCACTTTAATTCATTTCAGTACATTCTCTTTGTGTAATTAAGTTTGTTTATGCTATTATATTGTTGTATTTTATTTAGAGTTAAATTGCATATTCATGTATATGGTTTAGTAGTGTCCTTAACCTAAATCTAGTTTACGTCATTTTAATTCCATAAACTATTAAATTGCGTGGACATAATTAAAATCATTTCTATAAATATAAAGTGTATGAAAAATTGACTTCCTCAAATTTGATATTTCATTTTTATTTTTTTGATAAAATAAATTTTATTATATTAAATAATAAATATATAAGATTATTCATAACAAATTGATAGTATGAGAGCACGCCACAAAATCATAAACTATATAATGCCTAAAAATAACAAAACAAGAGATTACGTTGAACGTAGCATAAGATCTATTACATTAATTAGCAAAAATGGACATACACACATTTTTAGGTTTTGAGTTATAGGAGTGTAAATATAATTTATTTGTCAAGGGAGCAATGGAGAAAAACATTGAATTTAAATTTATGGATTTATGAATAGTTGATTGAAATGCAATAAAGGCAGGATTTTAGCGAGAATTATTGGAAGGAGCGAGGAAGAAAAGGAAAAGGGTCAAAATGAAATTAGTAGTATCGGAAGCAAAGGAAAGGCAAGGGAATTTGTGTAATTTGAAAGCGGATTGTGCACCACTCAAATACTAGCTACCCAAGGCATTTGTAAATATGTGAAGACGCAGATGAGCAATGGCGGCGGTGTTTTTATTGAGGTTGATATTGGGATTGCATCTGACAATAGGTGGGATGTGCACGTGTTTGTATGAGCTCAGGACATGCCAGATTCCGGATTTTGGGTCGTCACGATGCAATATCCATTTGGAATTGGAGAGGGAGAGAAGGGTGTTTTGTGAGGCATTGGAAGCTGCATACAGGAATGGCTGCTTCTGCACAGGTACAGGTACTCATACACATGAATGGAGCACTGTGGCCAAGACTCTTTGCACCATCGACTTCATTGCCTCTTCCTGTTTTACTCCTGCTACGATTACAGGTATATTCTTCTTCTTCTTCTAGTGTCACGCACTGTTTACCGCTACCAATATGAAGCAAAAAGGCCAAATAATATAATTTTGATATATATGAATCAAAGAGTATAAACTTTGATTTTTTTGTAGGAAGCGGTCCTTAACCTAAAGGGGTCTGGTATGAGCTTGTTGCAGTTCAAAAACATTAGGCGTTGTCATTTTGGAATTAAAACAAAGATAATTTCTTCTAAAATTCCAAAAGCTATCAAATGAAAAGTGCTTATCGGACAAAGTTCACATTCCAATACTATGAAAGAAAGAGATGTGTAGTACAAGATAGAGAGAATGTGGTCTTATGATGTTGGAAAATTTTATATGGTTTAGTAGCTGTTGCTAGAAAGGGAACTCATTAATTTCATCTTACAAGGAAGACATCAAGCATAGGCCATGTGATGCAGGACCATCTAATGCGTATGAGTGAGCGATCTTGCATCGCCAAAAGCAGGTAGTCTGTTTGGTCAGCTTTCAATAAAGAATCTCGAGGCAGTTTTTTGGCTTTACGGAGTCACAAAGGCCAAGTCACAAGTTCACAGAGTTACCAGCTTTAAGTTGCAGGTTTAGTGGGATCACACTGTAGAAATTCGCCAGAATCTCTGGGTTAAAAACAAGCATTACCAAAGAAGATTGTTCACCATTCAATTGAATGAAAAGAAGAGTGCACATATAGCCAAAAGCTGTTAGTGTTAGTGGAGTTTGACAAATACATTAACTCCCACTTAACATCACCTACGCTAAACCTAACTAGGCTTAATCATAGTGAAGTATGCTAGTTACTAGTGCTTGCATGATCATCTGAAACCTAACAGAAACATAACTGAAAGCTAACTGGTAGAATACACTAACACCCTCCCTTAAGCATAGCTTAGGTGGGCGGAAAATAAAAGATGGGTCCTGGCAACAAGGCCTGCTGAGGTACCCATGTACAATGCAACTCTCAAAAGTGGAGTAAAAGGAGGAAACCTAGTGGAAAAAAAACTCCCCCCCAAAAGAGAGACAAAGAAACGAAGTTGGGACTAGAAGGCCCACTCCAACACCCCCCCTTAAGCATAGCTTAGGTGGGCTGTAAAATTGGGTCCCGGCAATGAGGCCTGATGAGGTACCCAAGTACAAAGTGATGATCCCAATATCCTACAAAATGTGAAAGATGTGTGCCTCCACAAAGAAGAGAGAGAATGCATACACATAATGTAGCATGACGAATGTTGCAGTAGGTCCCTCTGCAACAAATACTGTCTCTTCCTTTCGGAAGAAAGAAACCATGAGCTGTCAAACTGTTGAATTCCCACTTCAGTGGAGTGTAGATAGGAATCATGACGTAGATCTCTGAAAAATGCTCAAATGTCTCCCTGCTAATGCTCGAATGTGCCAAAGTCTGATAAGATATCACAAGACCAACTGTAGAAGATGGAAATGAAGAAGCAGACAATGAATGAGAGCGAAAAGCTAGAGAAGATAGACATGGAACATTCACTAAAGGAATGTCTATGTGAAGAGTGGAGCATGACTCACCAATTGAAGAAAGAATGTCCACAGGAAGAGATGAGTCATCGATGCTCACAATAGGTGTACTCATACTGATATCAATAAAGTCCTCAAAAATGCAAGTCTGTGAAGGCTCTGAAAGAGCAACAATATGCACAAGAACGAATGTAGAATCTGCAATAGGACAACTAAGGTGTGGTAGAATCTTGTCCAGTAGTGGGGGCTCGACACAAGGAAAAACACTATCCACCATGGATGTATCATCAAAAGAAATAAAAGCATGAAGAGAGAGTACAATAGTCTCCGAAGAGACAATAGGAAACTGAGGAGGAGGTGACATAAATCTCTGCAGGATCACTGAAAAGACTTTGTAGTACGCTCCAAACAGTGCATGGACACTCTGTTTGTTCCACATGGCAATGAAGATCCATGGAAACATGCAGTAATAGATTGGCAAAAACCTTGTCACAAGTATTGGCCCACTTATTGAACCAAACAGGATCAGTGGGTGCAAGAATCTGTCCATATAAAAATGGAATACGATTCTTGTGTGTAAGCAAGTGTTCTATATAAGCACGCCATAAAGCATAATTGTCCTTCCCAAGAAGGATCACTAGAGATGAAACAACTTTCCTCATTTGGAATCTCTCAAATGAGGTCAATATGATTGAGAGAAGACACTAGAAAAGTGCACAAATGCACAAAATACCCTGCAATGAACCTCTTAAAGCACACTCATGAAAGGGATGTAGGGCACAACGGAAAATGCGTCCAAATGAGCAATCAATGCTGGAGTGAGCAAAAACAATGGTGCATGCTCTAGAGATGAACTTCAGATTAGGCTGAAAATGAGTCCATGTAGATGAGAGCAATCAGTGCACGATGTACACTATAGAAACTAGTGTGGTCCATAACCCCTTGAATATGGCACTTTATAACTTGAGTGCGTTTTACAAAACAAAGTAGACCAATGGGAAGAGGACGAAAAAATATGCACTTTTGAAAAAAGCGGCACTCAATTCTGAGTTACCAGTCAAAAGTTATAGCAAAATATTTTTTTCGTCATTAATGGCCTTTGAATAAAAATTGCACAAAAAGTTTAAATACTCATCAGGGTCTAGCATGAAGCATGCCGTGTAACCATCCGTTGGAATTGGCAAAAAATCCCAGACCTCCTCACATCAACAAAAGTCATAAATACCCCTCGTACTTGCCTTATATGCTCTTAGAGCAGAAACAAGCCACTAATGGCAAAATAAAACAACGATTTAAAAAATAGCTAATTTTAAAAGGATTTAGGGCAAAATTTTAGGTTTTTGACTAAAGTTATGAGAAATGAAGATAATTAGGCACCGCCATTAGGAGAGGTAAGGAAAGGACCACCACCGCCATTGCAGAATGCAGGTCATAAAAACAACAAATTATTTAGCTAAATTGCCAAGGGAGGATCTGGGATATGAAACCCCAGGGAAAAAAGAATACGTAGCAGCCCTCGCATGCAGATCTAGAAATGGCGCAAAAGTCAAAAATGGCTTGTTTGACTCTTTTCAATGCAGCAATCCACTGAGAGGTTTAATGCCTCCTTTACTCCTTGCAACAACCTTCTAATTTGCAACGCTCAGATCCAATGCATTAAAACACCCAGCTCCATGCATCAGTCCTCAGATATATTCCAATGCTGGTAAAGGCAGGGATCTTCCAATGTAGCTACAAAGAAGCAACAAATCTGAAAACCAATGCAACAGTCAGGAGAGGCAGATCTCAAACGCCTCCTTTAAATTCCAACACCACCCTTGGATTCAACGCCTCACTTCTTTAAACTCGTTGAGATTAGAGGGTGAGACGGATGCAGTGAGCATTAGACTCATCGAACGTTGAACTGGGAAGGCTTATGGTGATGGAGTCTATCTTGCATGAAAGCAAATTGCTGGAATATGACGCAAAAACTCTCAATCATTTGTCTTCTAGGTGTCGTGTGAGGCAAGCCGTCCAATATGCCTGCCAAAACCTTATTGCATCTTCTATGAATACTCCATAAGAAGATTACAACATGCAAAGAATTGACAAATTGGAAAGTTGTTTGGAGTAGATCCGATGCACCAGACAGATCTGTAACAAACTTATATGCCAATACGCCAAAAAAAATACATGCAAATGCTACTGCAAGCAATATGCAAATTCCTCTTCAAAAATTTAAAGAATACAAATTAAAAATCAAACAGATAAACTGATGCTCATTACAAGAACCTTGCTCTGATACCATGTAGAAATTTGCCATAATCTCTGGGTTAAAATCAAGCATTACCAAAGAAGATTGTTCACCGTTCAATTGAATGAAAAGAAGAGTGTACATATAGCCAAAAGCTGTTAGTGTTAGTGGAGTTTGACAAATACATTAACTCCCACTTAACATCACCTACGCTAAACCTAACTAGGCTTAATCATAGTGAAGTATGCTAGTTACTAGTGCTTGCATGATCATCTGAAACCTAAAAAAAACATAACTGAAAGCTAACTGGTAGAATACACTAACACACACTGTTCACAATTTTTATTATTGAAGTCTCATGGTGGCCCCTAAATATGCTAAGTGTTTGTGCTTATAAATTGAAGTCCCACAGTGGCCACGCTAAGAAGCCTTAGTGTTCACAATATTCACGGAGGCCATGCAAGACTTAAGTTTGATTTCGTGACCAAAAGCTAATAGGCTTCATTGCACACCCAATCAACTTATTAAGTGAATTGCATAAATCCACGGATCTGCAATCCCATGGAACATGGAGTTCATGGACTCCACGGTTCATAGAGACCTCAATGTACCGGAGGTGATTATAAGTTGAAATTGATAAGTCCATGGATCTACCTCCTTGGGGAAGCTCCATGGAATTCTCAAAATTTGCACGTGGAACATGGAATTCTTGAAGTTCGTGCACAAAGTCCATCGAGTGTACAGAGCCACAAAACGGAATTCACGAAGCTCATGGAGTCACAACCTCAATAAAGCTGTCATGTCCCCCTTTTCAAATAAAGTAAAAAATAATAAAGTTTATATTTTAAGTTGTCCAAGTGACTTACTTTTTATTTTATTAAAAAGTGACAACTTAATATTACTTTATTATTATTAAAAATAAAAGAAAAGGGCGAGAAAAAGGAAAAGTGAAAATAAAAGAAAAAAGTAAAAGTGAAAAATAAAATCCTAACCTTAAAAGTGACAGTTGAGTCTGTAAATTGAGAGTTCTCTTTCATTTATATCCATTAAAGTTTATGATCAATATATTTTTTTCAATTTATTGAGCTTCATAGTTTTTCATATTTTTCAACATAAAGACAAAAACCTTTATTGGTTGAAGACGGTTTGTGGGGATGAAAATATCCATCTTCCGTGATTCCCAATATGAGGATGAAAACCCTGGGATCGTTAGTGGTGATCTCATACAGTGGTTACGATTGAGCTTCAACGGATTTTACACAAGTGAATTCAATTTGTTACAATTGTAATAAATTAGATTTCAATTGTAAAGTCTATTGTCTGTTTAGAAGAATAAAATATTATTTTTGCAAAGCTTCTGTTTTATCATAAAATTCAGAATATTGGAGCTGCTAGGCATATTCAAAAAATCAGACAAGATTTCAATTAGTAGATACATATTGGAGTTGCATACCAACAACAGTTGCATTATCTTTCAGGGGTCTACATCCATATATGACTGATATATTATTTGGATCAATGCTGATCTGATTTTAACAATAGTTTATAATTATTTTTTATAACAGTCTAGGTTGAATTCATCAATAGTTTATTTGATGTTTGATTCAGCTTTAACACTTGATTATCACTCAATTATATTAGTTCATTTCGGCTTGAATTTGTAAAAGTCGGCGATTTCAACAACTCAAAATATCAATTCAGTCATAACAACACCAAGGGTTTCAGTATTCAACCAGCCAATAACTACTAAGTTTGGGTTTTCATATTTCCATTTTAATCCTTGTAATAAGCTGTTAGTCCATCCTTGTAATCAACATTACAATAAATTTCATTGTGTTAGAGGAGTCCAAATTTTAAAATAAAGTGTTTCATAAATTATTGAGTTGTTATATTTATTTTTGCAATTAGATTATCAAGTTATTGTTGATTGTGAATTTCAATAAGGAATTTACTGAGGAATCCAATATTATTGAAATATGTCAAGTTAGGGACATTACAATGGTATTAGAGCATTGATTTTGTCAGCCTGTAGGGTAAGAGATGGAATGGACAAGCGTTTGGAAGAGTATCATAATAGCATGTTAGATCTAGTGGCATCAATTTAAATACAGCTGGATAGAAAAGAGTCAAAAGAAGAAGAATGGCAGTATCAACCTAAGATTGATTATGTGGCCTTTTATGAATAATATTATAATCTAAGCTCGAAAGTTCACGCTGACATGACCCTCAGAGATTTCTGTGACTCAATAAGGAGGCACAAGCCAAGAAAAATAGGAAGAAGGATCACTCAAAATAGTTTGAGCAAGCTTCCCACATATGATAAAAAGTTTGACTTTATCTTCTAAAAATTCTTGAAGATGCTCGAAGAAAATAAAAGTGGAATGCTGAAGAAGAAAGAAGAAGTTGAACCAAAACCACAAAAAGTCACCAAGGAGCAAAGACCAAATGAATTAAAGATGGTGGAAACGGAAATTGTGATGGATACACTTGAGCCAAAACTGTTAGAAGTGGTCAAAGAAGTAGTGGTAGAGCATGAGATGAAGAATGAAGAACAATCAGAGCTGCATGAAATCGAGAGGAAGCAACCCATGGAGAAATCCACCATACAAGAGGAAGATCTTAGAATATCTATGACAATTTTTGGACAGTTTTCCAGACCATCAATTAGAGCTGCTCATGAATGTGACCTTGATCAGATTGCTTCAGTTGCCAAGGCACAACTTCCACATTTGCATGATGCTTCTCTATCTCCTATGTGTGATAACGCACCTGCAACAACTGCATTTGCAACTGCTAGCATGGAATCAAGAGTTATGGCAAGTAGTTTACCTGGAGGAACATCAAAAGGCAATGTAGATCTAAAAAATATATACAGGGCAAGTGCACAAACAAGAGTTGGGTATCATATGCCAATCATGGATACATTAAGCATGCGGCATTTACAAAGAACGTTTGAGTATGTTGCATGGATGGCTATAGGTGTGAATGACTATGCTATACCAAGGAATTATGTTGTTGGTTCTTATGTAGATTTTTTTGAACTCCAGAAAGCCTACTTGAGTGCTTTGCTTACTCAACAACAATCACAGTATGGGATGCCATACCTGGAAAGAAGTGACAATGCAAGTTCAGGATATTATGGTAGTCTGCTTGGCTTTTCCATGCCATATGTAGGTAGCCCAAGTAGAAGTTTTGAGTTGTCGGTCTCTTCAATGATACTTGCAACTTCACTTGGTAGGCATAATGAGAAACCTTCATCATCCCTTTGGTTCAAAGGGATCTTTTGGAGGAGTGATTGGTTTGTGGCAACCTAAAAATGGGGGTGATATAGATGAGCGCTATGGTTCCTCTTTGCTGGAAGAGTTCCAAAATAATAATAAAAACAGATGTTTTGAATTATTAGATATTGTTGTACATGTTGAGTTCAGTGTTGATCATATTGTCAGCTGTTTTATTCAACAAAAACTTGAAACTGCAAGCATTGAGGAGAAAAACATAGTATTTAAGGAAATCTTTCCTCAAGCTCTGGTTCTCATGACAGAGATTTTTGGGGATTATGTTTTGCAGAAGTTTTTTGAGCATGGTACTGTCAAACTAAGGCACGATCTAGCGAATTTGCTTTTTGGTCATGTTTTAACACAGTCTTCAAATGTATGGCTTTAGAGTTATCCAGAAGGTTGTTGAGGTTGTTGATATAGACCAACAAACAAAATTTGTCTTGGAATTGGATGGCCATGTTATGCGATGTGTGCAAGATCAAAATGTGATCCGGAGATCATCTACAAGGGCTAAAAAATAAAAGGTCTCAATCCTTCTTTAAACCATTCACATAGTGTAGAGCTCGTCGAGAGCTTTCTAACGCATTTTTTGGTTCAAAAAATGGAGTTTGTATGCAGAAGTTATGGTTGGTCAAAGTCAATAGGACATGTCAACATTGGTCAACACTGATCAAACCCAGTCAACAAGCATTACAAGTGATCCAATGCGGTATGGACACATGGCACACATTGGTATGGACACGTGGCACAACTACAAGCCTCCACATGACACATCTACATGGCAAGGTGAGACCACTTTACATGGGATAAAGTTTATTATTTAAAAAAAATATATTTATCTCACATCCCAACAATGTGGGATAAAAAAGACTTTGATCGAATATTAAAAAAGTATATTTTCCACACATATGTGGATATAAACAAAAGATAGCCTTTTAATAAGGCATGGAGATTTGATAATCTTTATTCCCACAAATGTGGGATTTCATTTTAATGCCCACACCAAAGCCCAACATGGAAGGCTTTAATTAAAAGCCTATGATAATCTTTATTCCCACAAAAGTGGGGTATTATATGGCCTGATCGAAATTTCGATGCCAAAGGAGGAAAAAGCCTTAATAAGGCTTAAGAAGACTACGTGGAAAATAAACATGTAAGGTAAGACATGGGCATTGAAGCATGGATTATTTGATGCTATTTTTAATGTAATGTTTTATTAAAAATGAAAAGGCTTAAAATAAATAATAAAACGATGGCTATGTAAAAGCCTTATTTATTTTATGAAATCCCACGGATATGGGATATATTCATGTAAAGGCTAAATTAAAGCCTTAATATTTTTTTAAAACCCATTTATATGGGATATTCATGTAATGGGGATTTTACTTCCGCAAACCATGTAAGATTGGGGATGGATAAGGCAAATATTCATGATTTTTGGGTTTTTTAAAGTTATATAAACCCGTTTCCCCCATTGGAAAATTCATTCAAAAGCATTCTAAGTTCTCAAAGCACTCATTGGAGGAGAACAAGAAGAAAAAAAGAGTTCATCAGAAGTAACTTAGTGCAGAGTGGAGATTTTGCCGAATCTGTCTTTTGTAGGACTTTCTCAAGTCAAGACGATTGCTTGGTAGCCCATTCCAAGAGCACATTGTGATGTAAGAATTAAATTTCTTTTGATATCATTGGTTCATGTTTTATCGAACCCGTAGACATAGCCCTTGAAAAGGCGAACTCTATTATCAAGTGCAAGTGTATTATTTGTATTTGAACATTTGCTTCTTGTTTTTTTAACTATTAAATTATTGGTTTTAAATTAATATGCCAATTTTCATGTAATTTTACGGAAAATCGAGAAATTGTTCCTTATCCATAAAAATGAAGTAAATTGGTTAAAATTGTCAAGTGTCGTTTTCGTATCAAGTTTTAATTAATGAGAATCTATTTTCAAATAGTTTTTAAAGTGGGTTCACTTACTGTTTACGGATCAATTTTGATATCAAAGCTAAGTTTTTGTTGGTGTAATTATGATTTTATTCACATATTGTGGAATACTATGGATCCAATGTTAGCTCAAGTTCAGCTATTGCTGAATACCATTGTCACCACATTGATGCAATACTTGCAATCCCAAAAATAATGACAACAAGTTGCAGAACGAAGACAGGAGTTGCAGATCGAGAAACTCCAACAAAGCATTGATGCTCTGTAGGTGGAACTACAACAAGAATGCTGTCAGAGGAGGAGGATGCGTGAAGACTCGGAAGTTTGCGGACATTTTGCTAGAAGAGGACATGTTGCAGAGCAATGTTGGATATTGCATCCAAGTCAGGCTCCACACTGGTTCAAGAAGCAAAATGAGAACAAAGGCAAGGCACCAATTGTTTTCAGAAGCAATCAGTCATCCAGACTAGTAGTATGTCATCAGTCAACTCCAGCGACTATAATATGACAACTTCTGCCAGCCAAATTGCTAGAGATTATGCTACACTTTGAGAATCCCTAAAGGCAGAGTGTCACTACTATTGTTGAGGGTAAGTTTTTGCAGATTTATTTTGACTAGAGCTTTGGAGCCAGTCACATCACTGAAAGTTTTGTACAATTTTTGGGATTGAAAGTTCTTTCATTACCCTGCACTAAGACATTCGGAGCAGCTAATGGCACGGTACGTGGACACGTGACACATTATTGTGTCCTGCATTTTGGTATTGGAGGTCTATTCTTCGATCAAGTTGCTCTTGATATAGTCCCGAAAGAAGCAGAGGAGATCATTCTGGGTAATTTCTAGCTCACATCCCGATAGGCCAAGTACACAGCATCGGGAGATGGAATCCAGCTGATTGGCGATCATGCTTATGAGATTCAGTTTGGGACTAGTCAAACAACTAAGGTAATTTCTGGTTATATCAGTGATTTCTCTGATTCTTTTACTCCTGGAGTCCTCCAAATGAGAACAATATTGTAATTCCGGAAGCGAACAATGCTCCGATTGTCAATGTGTCTTCTGACTCAAATGTACATGTTGTCAACCTGGAGTTGCACCCTGAATCGAAGACGTGCTGAAATGACTAGTCCTCTCTCTGGTTGAAACAATGGGATCTTCTCACGAGGGTGGGTGCCTCCATGGTGAGAAGAACCTCCAGAGAAGGTTGATTTTTGTAAGATGTATCAATGGATCTCTACTCTGTGCTGCGAATCTACCATGAAAAAGGGAGAAAGAAACTTGAAAGGAAAATCCTACCTAATGACGGTGATACACCAAAATGTTGATCCACTCTACTTGGAACCTTGAACACTGAATCAAACAAGGAAAAAAGAAGACCTTTGATTTCAATTGATCAGTATGCATACATATTTCATGAAAAGGTTCGATTCAATGACCAAAACGTGAGGGAAAATGATGGAGAGAGGTCTGATACAAGACACACTTTGCAGCCACTTAACATCCCACTTACAGCGTCAACAAAAGGCATATAAAACATTGAACATGACCTGCATAACATGATGAGCTAGCAACTAGGTATGAATCAGAATTTGGGAAGGGAGAGAAATCTACCATGTATGCAAATTGCTGAATGAATGTACACTATGCCAGCACTTGAAATCTGAAAGTACAATCCTTCTATTGATTGAAGATGTTACACAACTCACCAATGGCAGAGTCTGGTCTTACCAAGAGAGGGATCTTTTTTACAAGGCTGAAAAGCCATTAATATAGAAAATTACAAAAAACCAAGAGATTAGTGTTTGAAAATAAAGAGGGAGTAAACTCAAACCAACTCAGCCTTTACAAAAGTCTATTTTGTCTTGCATGAAAATTCCTTGCGTTGAAAAGTGGACGATGGGCTCAAACGTTTGACTTTGCTTATGCATGATCTGCTGAGCCATGTCTAAAATTAGAGACTAGCTCTTTGGCGTTTGAAAGTGGATGGCTAGGCTTGTTAAAACGCCCACCTCTCTTTGCATGGAAATCCACGTTAAGAGTCAATAGATGAGCTCTACTCGGACTGCTGGAACGTTTGGAGAAGCGTGACTTTGACTAGTCAAACTGTGGGTCAACTGAAACTTAGAAATCTGCCAAAAATAGCCCTTGTTCGCATGTATTTTCTCTTATTTTGGTCTGCCTGTTTGTGTCTATTTTTGGCGGGATTCTATTTTTGGATTATTTTGTCTATATTTGGTCTATATTTCCTCGGATTTCCTGGCTATTCTCTTAGGCTAATTCTTTCGGATAGTTTTTTTTATCTGTGGATTTCCTTTGGTCTCGAATTTTCTTCGGATATTCTGCTTTCCTGTATATATTATCTTCGGGTTTTTTGGCTATCTCCTTGGTCTTATATTCCTTCGGATTTCTTTCTTGCCAAATTTTCCGATTTTATTCTCTTTGGCTCTTATGTCTTGCCCCCTGTATTTACCGTTGGTTTTCTTGCGGACTTTTATTATCTCCTTGGCTTTATTGTTTTTTGCCCCTTTTCGTTGATTTGTTTGCATTTTTCCCGAAGCAATCCTTTGGACAAAAGGTCCGAAGGAATTCCTTCAGAGCTTTTGTCCGAAGAATATCTTTCCTTCTACATTTTTCTTTTCCTTCTTTATTCCCTCGGGTTTTTTTGTTTTGACTTCCTGTGGGCTTTATTTGGTCCATTTCCTTTGGAATTCCGTTGACCCTTGGTTTATTCTTCATTTGGACTTTTAGCTGCGTTTGTTTTATTCGCTGTTCATGCTTATGTCCATGTTCAGTTTCGCTTTAATCTTTGCTCATGCATCTATATCTGCGTTTGTCTTTCTTCTTGTTTAGTTTTGGCTCAATCTTGTTTGTGCTTACGTCTCTGTTCATGCTATTGATCATGCTCAGTTCACTTCGTGTTTTCTCTGGCTTTTCCTGTGTTCTGCTTTAATTCGAGAATCAGGTTTTATTTTAGCTTTTGTCCTTTGGACAAATTGTCTGAATGACTCTCTGTCTCTTTCTTTGGCGTTTGCTTACGCCCATGTCTTTTCTATCGGGTTTTTGAGACTGTCCTTATTCCTTCAGAAAAAAGTCCGAAGGAATTCGTTTCCTTGCCAATTTCCACAAATTTATTCCTTTAGGCTCCTTATATCTTGCCTTTGATTTTCTTTGGACTTTTGCTAACCTCAAATTCCCGCGGATTTCCTATTTGACAATTATTCCGAAGGATCATTCTTTGCCTTCGTTTTTCTTGTTTTCCCCGGGTTTTTTAACATTCTGAATTTCTTCAGACTTTTTGTCTGAAGGAATTCCTTCGGACAAATAGTCCGAAGGAATTCGTCTCCTTTGGCTATCTTTTCCCCGAAGGGCAAGTGCCCTTCAGGAACTTTGCTTTTGTCCTTTGTTTATGTCTCTGTCCTCCGCAAGGGCTTCTGTCTTCCAATAATGCCCTTCGGAACTTTTGAAAGGGTCTTGCCACCGACCAAGTGCCCTCCGTAAGGGCAGGTGTCTTTTGGAACTTGTGAAAGGGTCCTTCGGAATTTTGCCAAGGTCTTCTTTGTGCTTGAAGTGTCCCCCGCAAGGGCACATACCCTTCGGGGAAATTGTAAATGTCCCTATGTGACATCCATATGTCCTCCGCAAGGGCTTCTGTCTTCCAGGAGTGCCCTTCAGAAGAATTGAAAAGGTCCACCTCACCGACCAAGTGCCCTCCGCAAGGGCATGACTGCCTTCAAAAGTGGCTTTTCAGAAGAATTGAAGGGCACCCGGGCTTTGTGTAGGTCACCCGGGCTTTTTGTAACTATCCTTATTCCTTCGGACTTTCCTTCGAAGGTATTCGTTTCCTAACTTGAAAACCTGTCTTCCCAACCGTGCTTTTCTCCTTTCTTCCGGACAAAAAGCCCGAAGAAAAAAGCCTTGAACGACTGCCACTTAGTCAATTTTTTCAGACTTTTACACAGTCCTTTGAGAGCTCTTTCTCTCGGACAAAATGTCCGAAGAAATAGTCCAACTCTTATACGCGAAAAATTCCTTGGGAAGACAAAACAAATAAACTTATAGCTTGTATATCTTGGCTGTATTTGCACATTTGGCTGTAATCAAGCAAGCTCCTTGGAAACCTCTGCATGACTAAACTTCACGTGGCTGTAGATGGCCACTTGGGTGGCTGTAAATGCTCATTTAAGGACCCCAAAACTGATTCACAAGACAAACTTGGCCCCATAGCAAAGTTTCAAAGTGTAGGGGTGACAATTTTGCCTTGTGGGGGCAAAAATTGTCAACAGTACATTCAGAAAATGAAAGCGATGAAATCAATTCTTCTGGCTATATTAAGAATGTTAGGAATACTTTGTGTTCTAACTCCATACATTCATCAATTAATTGTGTTGATACATTTGAGAAGCACACAGGGGGAATAGGTTCTAAGCTACTGGCCAAGATGGGATTTAATGGAAAGGGCCTTGGCATTAATGGTCAAGGAATTGTCCAACCTATCCAAGTTGCGAAGAGACTGCTTTATGCAGGATTATGATATGGAAATGAAGGACAATCTTCCCAAGAAGCTGAGCTGAAGAGTTCCTCAAGCAGCAAGTAAGAACACCTGAAGCACTGAAGGAAGCATTCTTAGAAGATGAAGTAGTTAAATCTGACGAGACATCTTTAGTCGACTTATCGAGGTATGAAAAGAGGAAATACTCGAATATATCTTATAATTATCCCAAAGAAAGCCTTAAAAGGATGCTTAAGAGACATGTCAAGTCAGAAAAGAAGAAGACTGATGAAAAGAAATTGCCTAAAGACATGAAGTTTGGTGTTTACTTCAATGCTAAGGGGCAAATGCTGAAAGAAGATAAGCAAAGTCATCCACAACCTCAGGGAAAGGTTGTAATTGCATCTTCAGTCAAGCAAAAGACAGAGCCTCGTCAAGTAGAACCTGAGACAACGACAATCAAGGAGACGACAGTCAAGGACAAGCTGATAGTGCAAAATTTATCACCCTGGAGAGGTAAACAACATTTCTTCAAAAGAATAATTGCTAAGCATTCAAAGATAGATGCTATTTTTGATATAAATTATCAAAAGAATTTAATTGTTGAAGATGCTGTAGAAACCCTAGGTTTGAAAACTAGGGCACATTTCAGACCATATTCATTGGTTGGGATAAATGACGTTGTTAACCTACATGTAAGCAAAACATGTAAACTAAGGTTTGCAATTACCTCCAACTTGCTAGATGAAGTTGAATTAGATGCGGTTCCACTTCAATTTAGTGGCATTATCCTAAGTAAACCATACTTGTCTCTGAGAAATGCAACTTTCTCTAGAAAGGAAAATTGGTATGGCATTGCAAAAGATGGGATAGAATATCTTGTGGGAGCCCATCGCCCGAAAGAATGGCTATGTTGATAACTTGTCATTATACTTCTGATATTAGGACCGTTATAGGAGAACGTTGTTGATAGGAAAGATAATATTGCCTTCGATGCTATTTTGCTCCTGTATGTTGTTTCGTGCAAAAGATGTTTTGGCAAGACAAGAAACTTCATGGAAGGGTAACAAAAACTTCATTTTCAAGTTTTGATGGATTATTGGACTTTTGGAGGGAGGTGTGATTCGAAGATCATCTACAAGGGCTAAAAAATAAAAGGTCTCAATCCTTCTTCAAACCATTCACACATCGTAGAGCTCGTCGAGAGCTTTTTGGTGCATTTTTTGGTTCAAAAAACGGAGTTCGTATGCAGAAGTTATGGTTGGTCAAAAGTCAACAAGATAGGTCAACATTGGTTAATGTTGGTCAAACCCGGTCAACAAGCATTAAAGGTGGACCAATGCGGTATTGACACATGACACACATTGGTATAGACACATGGCACAACTACAAGCCTCCACATGGCACATCTATGTGGCAAGATGATACCACTTTACATGGGATAAAGTTTATTATTTAAAAAAAAAATATTTATCTCACATCCCAACAATGTGGATAAAAAGGACTTTGACCGAATATTAAAAAAGTATATTTTCCACACATATATGGATATAAACAAAAGATAGCCTTTTAATAAGGCATGGAGTTATGATAATCTTTATTCCCACAAATGTGGGATTTCATTTTAATGCCCACACCAAAGACCAACGTGGAAGGTTTTAATTAAAAGCCTATGATAATCTTTATTCCCACAAAAGTGGGATATTATATGGCATGATGGAAGTTTCAATGCCAAAGGAGGAAAAAGCCTTAATAAGGCTTAAGAAGACTCCATGGAAAATAAACATGCGAGGTAAGACATGAGCATTAAAGCATGGATTATTCGATGGTATTTTTAATGTAATGTTTTATGAAAACATGAAAAGGCTTAAAATAAATAATAAAATGATGGCTATGTAAACGCCTTATTTATTTTATGAAATCCCACGGATATGGGATATATTCATGTAAAGGCTAAATTAAAGCCTTAAGATTTTTTTAAAACCCATTTATATGGGATATTCATGTAACGGGGATTTTAATCCCGCAAACTATGTAAGATTGGGGATGGATAAGACAAATATCCATGATTTTCGGGTTTTTGAAAGCTATATAAACTCGTGACCCCCATTGGAAAATTCATTCAAAAGCATTCGAAGTTCTCAAAGCACTCATTGGAGGAGAACAAGAAGCGAAAGATAGTTCATTAGAAGTAACTCAGTGCGGAGTGGAGATTTTGCGAAATCCGTCTTTTGCAAGACTTTCTCAAGTCAAGACGATTGCTTGGTAGCCCATTCTAGGAGCACGTTGTGATGTAAGAAATAAATTTCTTTTGACATCATTGGTTCGTGTTTTCTCAAACCCGGAGACGTAGCCCTTGAAAAGGCGAACTCCGTTATCAAGTGCAAGTGTATTATTTGTATTTGAACATTTGCTTCTTGTTCTTTTTAATCATTAAATTATTGTTTTTAAATTAATATGCCGACTTTCATGTAATTTTACGGGAGATTGAGAAATTGTTCCTTATCCATAAAAACGGAGTAAATTGGTTAAAATTGTCAAGTGCCGTTTTCGGAACAAGTTTTAATTAACGAGTATCCGTTTTTAAATAATTTTTAAAGTGGGGTCACTTACTGTTTGCGGATCAAAATGGGAACCATGTCATCCAGAAGTATATCAAATGTAGTGCTCAAGATAGAATACCGTTCATTATTTCAGTTTTTTTAAATCAAGTTGTGACATTATCGACTCATCCATATGGCTGCCGTCTCATTCAGAGAGTACTGGAACACTGTACAGATGAAAAGATACATAACATTATGCTGGATGGGATCATGCAGTTTCCCTGCACTCTAGCACAAGACTAGTATGGAAATTATGTGATACGTGTACTTGAACATGGTAAACTACTTGAGCGTGCCGCCGTAATTAAGAAACTAGTTGGACAAACAGTTCAAATGAGTCAATAAAAGTTTGCTTCTAATGTTATAGAGAAATGCTTGGAATTTGGAGGTCAACTGAGTGAAATACTAATTGGTGAGATGCTTGGATTAATGGGTGAAAACGGGCCCCTCCATGCAATGATGAAAGATCAATTTGCAAATTATGTTGTACAAAAGGTTTTAGAAACTTGTGATGATCAATAACAAAGCGATCATCCTCAATACGGTATGGTTCATGCATGGGAATCACAAAAAGGTATGCTAGAACAAATAGTTGTTTTGCAAATTGGGTTGATTGATCTTTTACTTCATCTTTATCGCAAAGGACTAGATAAAATTGTACCAGTGAGACTATTTGGAAATCAGATTTGGAATTGCAAATTCCCAAGGATGAATTGAGATTTTGGTATTTGTAGAACGGTTCAGGGATTGCTTGAGGACAAACAATCTTTGGGAAGGGCAGACTCTTATGTCCCCTTTTTCAAATAAAGTAAAAAATAATATTTTAAATTGTCTGACTTACTTTTTATTTTTTTCAAAAGTGGCAACTTAATATTATTTTATTATTATTAGAAATAAAAGAAAAGGGTGAGAAAAGGGAAAAGTGAAAATAAAAGAGAAGGGTAAAAGTGAAAAGTAAAACCCTAAACCTAAAAGTGTAACCTTAACCCTAAAAGTGACTATTGAGTCTATATGTTGAGTTCTCTCTCATTTGTATCCATTCAAGTTTATGATCAATATATTTTTTCAATTTGTTAAGCGTCATGGTTCATTAGATTTTTCAACATAAGGACGAAAACCCTTATTGGTTGAAGACAACTTGTGGGGACAAAAACCTCCATCTTCCATAATTCCCGATCTGAGGACGAAAACCCCTAGGATTGTTAGTGATAATCTCATCCAAAGGTTATGATTGAGCTTCAATGGATTTTAGATAAGTGAATTCGATTTGTTATAATTGTAATAAATTAGATTTCAATTGTAAAGTCCATTGTTTGGTTATAAAAATAAAATATTATTTTTGCAAAGCTTCTGTTTTATCATAAAAGTCAGAATACCAAAGTTGCTAGGCGTATTTAAAAAATCATAAAAGATTGTAATTAGTAAATACATATTGGAGTTGCATACCAGTAGTAGTTGCATTATCTTTCAGGGGTCTACATCCATATATGATAGATATATTATTTGGATTAATGCTGATCCGATTCTAACAATTGTCTATAATTATTTTCTACAATAGTTTAGGTTGGATTCATCAATAGTTTATTAGATGTTTGGTTCAACTTTAACACTTGATCATCATTCAGTTATATCAGCGCAATCCAATTTGAATTTGTAAAAATCAGGCATTTCAATAGAGAGATATCAACAACTCGAAATATCGAACCAATCGTAACATCACTAAGGGTTTCAGTATTCAACCAACCAACAACTAGTAAGGTTGGGTTTTCATACTTCCATTTTAATATTTGTAATAAGTTGTTAGTCCATATTTGTAATTAGCATTACAATAAATTTCATTGTGTAAGAGGAGTTCAAATTTCAAAATAAAGTGATGTTTCAGAAATTATTGAGTTGTATTTATTTTTGCAATTAGATTATCAAGTTGTTATTGTTCATTGCAAATTAAAATATGGAATTTCCCGAGGAATCTAATATTATTGAAATATGTTTGGATAGAGACATTACAGGTTTCATAGAGTTCACAAAGATAATGAGAGTCTGTGAATGTGACAAGTGTCACAACACGGTAGTTTTGTAGGTCACAAGTTAAAGGTGGGGATCGCAATTGAAAAAGAGTGGATGCGTGATTGTTCACAGTGTGGATTTGATAAATACACGAGTCTGTGAAATAGAGAGAGATCATGGAGGTCATAGTGAAAAGAAATGGATGTGTGACCACTATTAAGTGAATTTGATATGTTCACGGATCCGTGGTATGCACATAGACATTGTTCACTTCGAAACGACGCAAGGAATTTCAAGCGGTCACAGTTTTTATGAGAAATGGCCAAATGGGGCGTTACGGGTCTCGTTGGAAAGCTCTTGATGAGAGCTTTCAGTTGGTTGCAGCCATGAGACAGTGAAATCAACTATGTGGTCACTATTACAACAAATTCCTTGGGAATCATAGACATTTTGGGAGAGAATTTGAGAAGGCTGATGAGCAGAAAATAAAAATATCTCAAGCCAAGAATTAAAGGGGGGATTTTATCTCTGAAGAAAGTAGCATAGATCGGTGTAGAGTTGACATACTGAAAAGGGATCCAATAGTCTTTAGAATAGGAGAAAGAAAAAGGGAGAACACAAAGTAGAATGCAGAGTTGGAGGCTTGTATTTTAAACATTGTGATCCCAAAATTTGAACCACGATTGTAATTTTGTCTTTGAATCAATAAAGAAAGTGTTTGTCTCCATTTGTGGGTCTTTTGTCTTTGAGAGTGAGAGAGTGAGTATCATTGCTGGGGAGTGAGGCAACCATTAATTTGGCCCCCTGTACCTCTCGTCTGCCCCATCATGCGACTGGGATAAACTAATGTAATGATTTGATCTGATCCGAGGCACACTTTCTTGTTGGAATGTGTGCATGCGCTTGTGCATCTTATCCACCATAGGCATGTTTTATTTGTGGGTCTCTAGGTCTTCCATTTTGTTTACAAGCTCTTCTAGTTGGTTCTAGTCCAATATTTTATATTATAATCAATTCCAAATGGCTTTAAACTGATATAAATACCCCTTTTGCTTGAATGACCGTGCACTTATCAAAATGGACTCATTGGATTTTTAAGTGGTCTATACATTTTTCCAAAAGGCATATATGCTTTTCTAATAGACAGAGATATAATCATTCTAACATAAATGCATGAGCATGATGGATGCAAGACCCTAGGTTTTGGGGGATATAAGAAAGAAGCAATATGGAATAAGGCAGCAGAAAAATGGCAAGGGGCATGAGGCAATAATAGTGTTAATAAAAGAATCTTGGGGCAGAAATAGTGGAATAGAAGAGCAACATGAAAATAAACAGTATATATGGATTAGAATCATAGAAAATGACATAACTATTAGCATAGCTACATGCTACTTTGCACTTTAGAAATCCAAATTTTATAAGTTTGATTTAGACTGTGAAGATCCATATTTGTCCTTAAAGAGGGACATTCCAATTTGCAATAAACTAGGGGAGATAATGTTAATGGGGGACTTGAATGCAAGGACATCAATCAACCAAGCCAACATTCTAGGAAACAATGAGGACTAGAAACGAATCCTCTATGGCTACAAGAAGAAGAAAATCAGCAATGGATTAGAGTTTCATAAGATGGGCATGGGACTATATGGGCATGGGACTATCACACACTTTGGAGAAGAGTTATTAGGCTTAAGCAACATATACAATTTGGTCATCTGCAATGGTATGAGTAAATGGCAAAAATCAAGGATATACAATTGTAAAATCCACAACGGATAGAGTGTAATCGACCATGTTATATGTTCACAAAAATGTATATTTAGAATAACAGAGTTGGAAGTAGAGGACTACCTTGTGGAGCTTCAATAAGATCACAACCCAATATATATAAAATTTCAAATACAAGGAGACAAGCACACTTGGGCCAATCCAAATAAACCACCAACTAAAGGGAACATCCTCTTCACAGAGGAAACTACTTTAGGACAGCATTGGGCAGCAGTTTGCAGGAGGGAGAAAGCAAGAGGTCAATTGACATATGTATAGATTCTACTAAAAGCAAGAAGCTAATGCATGTAATTCAAGGAGTCCTAAGTGCATGCAAGAAAGCTAAACCTAAAAATAAGAAAAAACCAGATTCCCGATAAATACTTGGTACGATGAAAGAATGCAAGGAAGCAAGAAGAATGTTTAAGGAGCCAACAGGGAAAATGAAGGAAAATAGAAAAATATATGAACAAATGGCGAGACTAAAAAAGGTTGAATATACAAGAACAAGAAGGAAAGAGCTGATATACTTAGGGAAACATGATCCAAAAAGATTTTGGAGAGAGCTATGTAACGAAAAAACACAAACATAGAACAACATTACAGCAAGTTAGTGACTGGAGCATTCAAAACAGCTTTATGAACGTGAAAAGGAAAATGGTAAACCTCCTACAATCAATATTAGAGAAGAAATTTTCACAACTAAATACATCATACAAGGGATTAAGGAAGTAGCAATAGGTAAGGCTCAAGACATAAACAACTTACAAGTTGAACATCTAAAATGGGGAGCATAAATTCTAGCACCTCAAATCAAAGAAATATTCAATGGGGTCATTCAAAATGGCTTTCCAACTAAATGAAAAACTAGCCTAACCATACCTTTGTTTTAGAGTGGAGATGTAAATAATATTTCAAACTATCGAACAATATCATGGTCAAGCCTCTATTTGCAAAGCTTTCTGGGGGTATGATAGAATGTAGGATTGGTAGTTGGGTTGAGGAAAAAGGAAAGAGATCAAAGGGGAAAGCAGGGTTCAGACCAAAATATTTAACAATAGATCACTGTGTCATGCTTAGACATCTAGTTGAAAAGGTTTGAGATAATAAAGGGGAAGTATATTGGTGTTTCAAGATTTCAAGAAGACATTTGCCATGGTATTGAGGAGCAAATTATGGAGCAAAATAAAGGAGCTAGGTGTCCTAACACATTACAGGGCAACAACTCATAGATTATACGAGCAAGTCAAGGCCAAAATCAAAACGTAGGTAGGGCTGTTAGAGTGTTTCAAGAGTGACATAGGCATCACACAAGGCTTCCCTTTGGCCCCTACTTTGTTTGGGTTATATATCGACAAGCTAGAAGAATGGATAGACAAATATGGAGGAGGGTCCACTCGGCCATATATGTGGTGAAACTCTTACTTTACGCCGATCATCTAATTCTAATGGCAAAGACAACCCGATACTTAAGAGACAACTTATGGGCCCTAGAACTCTTTTGTAAAGAGGTAGGGATGCAAGGGAATATCGACATTACCAAAATTCTGATTTTTTCACTAAAAGGAAGAAGCAAAATTTCAACTTCCAATTTTTAAAGGAGAGTCTTTTGAAGTGGTATCAAAATACAAGTGTTTTGGCATAGACTTTCACAACAAACTCAACTGGGATACATGTAGAGTAAAAATAATACAAGGTGGATGGAGAGCTCTTTATGTGCTTCAAAATAGATGCATGCCTGCTGAGTTATGGGATTGGAAGACCACCAGGGTCTTATTTGGGTTGATTGTCACCTCAATGGTTTTGTATAGGTGTTAACTATGGTCTATTGGCATGCTGAGTTTGAAATGATGTCATGTCCCCCTTTTTGGCCTAAGCACGGACACGACCTTTAGCCTAGTTCTTTTGGTGCTTTCCCTAGGCTAAGGGAAGAAAGGGAAAAAGGGAACATGGGTTCTAATTTTAAGTTATAAAAGATACTGTTTTGATATATCTTTTTATATTATAACTTAAAAGGTAACTTGTGAGTAAGGGTTAGCTTAACCCTTAATGAAGAAAAAGGAAAAGATCTTTTAAAACCACCTTAACTCTCCCTCCAAGTGGAGCGCCCCTTTTTAGAGGAGGATTTGTGGAGAATATAGTATAAAAGGTGGTATGATGATCATTGAAAAGAGGATCATGATATTTGATTAAAAAACAAGTTTTGGAGTGTAGCTTCCTACTTGGGGTTTGAGGGGGATGAAAACCTTCCTTGGCCAACAATTTGGAGGACAAAAACCATTCAAATGCTTGCTAGTCCTATTCAAGGATTGGAGCTGATTCAATTCTGATTATTGTAGCTGATTTCCATTGGTTGAAGCTGATTTTGTTGGTTGAAAAAGGTAGGAATTATATTTGTAGGGCAGCACCCTAGATTTTGGTTTGGAGCTCACTTTTGGGCCACTTTCACTTAATAGAAAATTCTTAATTTGGTCTCATATTTTTATCTCCATTTTGAGTCATCAAATGTATTTATATGTGGAATATTTTGAGAGATATTGAATTTTCTTATTTTTGCTGTATTTCTGAAAATAAAATTTGGAAATTAATATTTTCCGAATTCTTTTGTATAAGAGGGTTTGAAAAATCATTATTTATTTGCAAATGAAATTTCACAATTTTTGGAGGAGTTTCAAGGCATAAATTGCCAATTTACCCTAGTCGCTAGTGCTTGGCAAGCCTAGTCTAATTGCTGATTTTAATTTGTTGAATATGTTCAAGGGTTTCCATTGGGGTTTGTTGTGTTGTTGCCAAAAACTGTCACTCATTTTTGGGACAACATATGAACTATTTTGGTCCTGCAGGCCAAAATCCTCTCTTCCCTTCTCAAAAATTGTTCTGAGCATTCAAATTCTTCATTATTCAAGCTTTTTCAGTTAAGGGACTAGCAGGTTCAACAGGTTCAACGGCTTTAACAGGCGAGTTCTCACAAAGGAACAAGTTCCCAACACTTAGGCAATTTCAAGATTGGTTCAAAGCCTCGGTTCAACCAAAATGTTCATCGGCAAGCTTCAAACAAAGGATTGAACCATTGAACCCCGCTTCTCAAAGGTTCAAAGGGTTCAAAGGTTCAACGACGTTGGCAAGCTTAAAGAGTTAAGCGCTTCACCAAAAGTTCAAAGTTCAACCGCTTCGGCAAGTTCAACGGCTTCAAAAGACTTAGCGAAAAGAAGGAAGATTGAACCATTGAACCGTTGAACCTTGAACCAAAAAAAGGTTCAAAGGTTCAATGCGGTTGGTTCAAAGAGATTGGTTCAAGTGGTCAATTGAATGAGTGGAACAAAAGATTGAACCGTTGAACCGTTGAACCAAAGTTGGTTCAATCGGTCGGTTCAATTGGTCGATTCAAAGGAGTCCCCCAAAGCCGAAAGGGCAAGTGCCCTTGCGGAGGGCAGTGAACAAAAGGCAGGTGCCCTTGCGGAGGGTAGGGAACATTTGCTCAAAGATCAAAGAGAAGGCCGAGTGGGTAAGGTTTCATTTGGAGTTTTTGACCGAAGAAATTACCAAGTAAAGGAACCGAAAGAATTCCTTCGGAAAGATTTTCCGCAGAAGAATTTCACAAAGGCAAATTGTTCGGACAAATTGTCTGAAGGAATTCCTTTGGACATTTTGTCCGAAGAAACGATCAAAAGCTAGCGGAAAAGCGACTAAGGCAAGGGAAGATTTCCTTCGGACAAAATGTCCGAAGGAATTGAAGAAGCAGATTGCCCAAAGGACCCCGAAGGGTAGGTACCCTTGTGAGGGGCTCTCGGCACCTAGAAAATGGACCTTTCTCAAAGACCCGAAGGGACACCTTCCCTTCGGGGTGTTCCAAAGACATAAAGCTGAAAGAATTTCAAGGTTTCAAAAGACTTAGCCAAAACAAAGGATTCTCAGAAAGAGATTGAACTGTTGAACCTTGAACCAAAATGGTTCAAAGGTTCAAAGAAAGCTCCAAGCAAAGGAAAGAAGCGGAAGATTCCAGAGACCAGTTCAAAGGAATGGTTCAACCAAAGAGCAAGGAAGCGATTGAACCAAGGAACCGATAAAGACCGTCTGAACCGTTGAACTATTGAACCAATGAACTTTCCAAGGTTCAAAGGTTCATGGTTCAAACAACCAGCAACCATTGACGTCTCCACGGACAACAAATTTAAGGTAATGGAATATCCGTTAATTTTCAAATATAGCACGAAACTTGAAGGATGAACCAAGCGACCGACTGAAGAAGATAGCCCGAGAGCTCCAATTGCAACAGGAAAGAAGAGAAGGTTACAGGAGATATTGAAATATCTACGAGTGAGTTATTTTCAGTAAGTGAAACAGTTCACCAAGTAGTCATCTGAACACACCAAATCAAGGACACGGCCTGTTTTTCTTCCATGAAGTAAAGACAAAGTGGACAGTTGCGCAAATAAGAAGGAAAGGACCAGGTGACCTATACTTTGGAGGAGACATGTGAGATGAATTGGCACGCCACAGTTAAGGCCGATGCACTGTTCCAAGCATGGCCCCTTGACAGAATTGAAAACGCATTCAAGGCATTGAATGCAACATGGACCGTTCCATAGAACAGAGCGCCAAGCCTTTCTTGGCTGCCATATATTGTAATCTCTTGTTTTATGCAAAAGAGATCTCTCCATTATAGAAGCAAAAACTCTACCCAAATTGAAAGACGATTACTGAGACTTTGAGCTCAGATTGTTGATCATATTACTTTATCTGAATGAGAAAGCAAGTTTCAGACTTTGTGCTGTTATAGCTTGTGTTATTTTAGGAAATTGTTCTTATGTCCATTTCCTAGGAGCATTCTTGTTTATTTAACTTAACAAGCAGAACTAGTGGAAGTAATCAGGGAGGTGTCCTGAAGCCAATTGTGGAAAAACTTTGTGCTGTCACAATTGTCTTCAGTGTGTTTTTAGTTTCTTTTTGTGTAAAGGATCTTGGGACAACTTTGTGCTCCCATTATCCTTCGTATTTCACTCTTTGGGTAGTTGAGGTGTAGACTTTGTGTTACACTTCATCCTGCTGGTTACTGCGCCCTTGTTACCTATTGGTTACCCACCAGAAAGACCTCCTGCGCCCTGCTGCAAGACCACTTCTGAAAGAAGAGAAGCGCCTTCAGTATTATCACTAGGATTTTTCCTTTGTCTGTGAACATCATCTCTGAAAAAAGAGAGATGGATGGTGTAGTCCTACCCCTGAGTGTTATTTTCTGCTTATATATATAGTATATAGCTCCTCATATTTATAGGGAACCTCCCCTTGATGAGAGGAGAGATTTGTCCACCTCTGATGTGGTAAACCTGCACATTTGGCCGACCAATCTCCCTATGCTGTGGTTGAAGAGACCTATTTTGCTCATCAGTTAGCCGTTGACAAAATATTCACCCAACATGTTGAAAAGCCGTTTTTTGCTTATTTAACTTCAAAAAGGATATTTCAAATGAAGATAGAGAAAGGATCCAAAAGTGTTTAATCACAAACAACTTTAGAATTAAGGCTTCATTTTCCTACGAAATAATCCTTATAGAAACAAACACTTTCCCTTTAGAGGCTACTGTTACAGCTAGGCTACTATGCTATTTGAGAAAAAAACATGGAAACCGGTAGGTGGCCTAGGGCCGCAAAAGAAGGGTTGCATAGACCGAAGAACACATGGATGAAATAAAACCACTAATGGATGAGTAGATGGAATAGCAGCCGAAATGAATGCTTGAACCTTAAAAAAGAAATTCAAAAACTATGTGAACGAAAGGTTTAGAATAGTCACGTGGAGAAATAAAATAAGAAAGAAATGACAGCATTATATTATAGAGTTCAACTCGATTTATGAGCATTGCGAAAAGTTATACATAGGGGCTGAAATCAACTAGAGGGAGAAGATACTTATAGCTCAAATAAGGACTAGTTTCCACAGAATTAGATGTGAGACAGGTAGATGGACGACTTTTAAGGAAGAGTGGGAGGAGAATATATTTTTTTTGCACCATAGGGGCAGTAGAAACGGAGAAACATTTCATCTGCAAATGCCAAATTACACGGATATTCGAGTCAAATATACAAAAACATTAAGAGTTGGCTCCATGGAAGAGCTATTTGAAGAGGCTAGAATAAAAGGGTTAGGGGAGCTGATAATCCAAATCAATAAGAGAAGGAACAACCTTCTTAAAAAAACAACTCAACCCGCAAATCTTTGAGCGGTTGAGGCAGTCAGAACCATCTGTGGTCCCATAGACTGTTCGGTTTCGTGGATGTAATTAAAATTATTTTATTTCATCCATTTGAATGGGACATACATTATGACTATCCTTTTATCTACTTTTTTATTATAACATTATTTCTTTTATTTCATCTTACATCGGCATGCATTATTTCAAACGATAAACGTGCTAAATTTATACCTCTTTAAGGAAGTTGTTCATTGCAAATGTCTTTTTTCTCCTGTCTTTGGCCTTCTTATGTGGATGTTTCTTGCCTATTATTTCCCATATGAATTATCCTCCCTCGATCTTTAGTTCTTCCAACCTAGCAGCAAGAAAACAATGTTGGCGCAGGACCTTCCTAACAGACCACTGTATTCAGGCTAATTCAAGGATATGCATATACATATGTATGTACATATATGTACATGGATATATGTATATATACAGAGATATATACACATACATACAAAGGACCAAAAATAGACAAGATTAGCTGTTATGTTTTATGTTATATTACAAGTAAAGAACACAAAGAAGATACATCATTAAGTTCCTATTTCATTTTCATTTCTACTACCATCTCATCCCATATATCTATTTATACATATGTTCCACCGACTCCTCTTTTGGGGGAAGGGAGGAAGGTTGGATTCAAAAAGGGGATGCTTAAAAGTACCCCTAAAATCCTAGAAATGAAATCTGAACAGGAAAATAGCATGGGGACGGGGATGGAAGGACGAGAATGGTGGGACAGGGATGGGGGAGTGTGGGGTGGGGATGTGTCCCTGCTGAATATTTGTACACATAAGCTGATGGTTACTGTCCAACTGTCAGATCATAACTAACTCATCTAGGAGATTGACTTGACAATTATAGTTATAGTCCGATACATTGATATCCACACCATCTACAGCTAAGCCATTAAGATGTTGATTCCTTTCCTGACATGTAGATTATTCTTTACATAAATAAATACATAGCATGGTTAACAACCAAAATTACAACAGTGAAACTCTTCTCTTCTGCCAAATGATTTGTCATTGACACGTTCAAACACCTGGGGATCGAATCCTCTCCCTGAAAACGTTGAAAAACAACTCAACAAAAATAAATTTGATTTGAAAAGATGTAGGCCAAACTCTCTTGGGATACAAAATGTTAACTTGACTGGAAGAACTCAAATTTTGTTTACTTTATGGCCCTGGGGTGGAAAATACAGGAACTGTATTTTACAGTGACATGTTTTGAACAGTATTAGGCCATACTGTATAACTTTACCATATGGTATTGTATCGGAATACATGGCTTTCAGTTTTTGGTAATACAAAAACAACCAAAGATACAACTAAGGGACTAGATTTAAACTTAATCTTTCTTAGTTCAGAACTAAACACAGAGTAGAATGATTGGAAAAATTGGCTTCGCTGAAAAATGACCCAGCAGCAAAGTGCAGGACATAGATTATGGAGCCGGGTGGGCTGCATTAAATGCATCAGAAGTTTCTTCAGTTCACCTGATTTTTTAGGGAACATGTTGGACTGAGTTAGAAGGACATGATCCCCTGCAAGTGGGAGGGGATTTATTCAAGGTCAAAGTTGATGCAATGCATTGTTCGGTTGGCCAAGAATAGAATGAATCTTCTCTTGTTATTAGCAATATCACTCGCACTCTAGTAGCCAATATCACTCGCACTCGCACTCTAGGTCCTTATGTTTAAATCAATTGCAGTGTAGTGGTATTGAGGCTCTCCTTCTCTAGTTCTTTTTCATGTTTTCTGCCTGTGCCTTTGCCATAGAATAGGCATCTTACTTGTCTAGGTTATGCTTTGCAAGAAGGCACTAAATTATAAAAGCCTTTTCTCCTGGTCAGCATTATACTGGTAGTGAGAAATTAGCTGAGCCCCAGGTTGTCCTAATGTCTTTGATGGTTTGCATCTCTTTGTATTTGTTTACTTTCACGAATCAAATTGCTGTTGTTCTTTGATCATATCAGAGTTGTTTTCCTTGGTTTCATTCTGTGGTTGGTTTGAACCTTTCTTCATACATGGACCTGTCTGTTATTTCAGGCATAACCCTGATGCATGCTGCAATGAAATGAAATGTTTGTTAACTTCGTTAAATGTTAACATGTACAGGTCATTCATCAAAAAGGACATCAAGGAAAATAATCTCAATAAATAGTTCCCAAACAAGCAGCATTCAAAAGCAAAAGGTGGTTGCTGTGAAGGAAAAACAAATCTCAACTTATACCGTAATTGCAATGCAGACAGTTGGGGCAGTTGGAGGAATATTTCTTTTTTCTTGCGTAATCATATGCCCATGTTTTCGTGTCAAAAAGAAAGAAACAGAGCGCCCTGTTCTTGCTCATGCGCCGCATTCAAGTGAGTAAACAGAAAGTTTTCAAACTACTTCAATTTAATTTAGGTTTCTTGCAACTTTACTTTTCAATTTAAAATTTTACCACATCAACTATGTTTCTGTCAATAACTACCGATGTCTGATTATTGTAAAAGTTAAATTTTGACTAGTTTCTATAATCTCTCTGATATTACAACTTTAAATTATTATTATTTTTTTGATAAATATGGGGTTATTTAAGGCCCTCAGCCATTATTAGTTTTTGACCGGAACTATAACCGGTTCTGGAGCACAAACCGAGGGTTCAGTCCCCGTGGAAACAACCTAGAAAAACTGTTGCCTCCAAGAAACATAAAGGAAGATTCAGGGCGGAATTAAAACCATTGACACCAACCACATCAAAAAAATACAATCAAAGTTTTAGAAACTAAAAAGAGATTCAAACGTCTGAAAATATAAAAGGCCAAGGAAGAAACTATGCTGCATATTACCTGATGTTGATGTCAACCTTTTGCTGCCAAAAATCGCCTGCCCCTGTTGGAAAGAGGCGATTCTATAGTCCATTGTGATCCCCTATTAATGGAGTTCATAGCATCAAGTTGTAGCCTTTTTGCTTCCGTTTTTCTGCCTCTTTTTCCTTTTGTGCCGCAATTAGGGGCCTTCAAAACACTAAGCTATTACGAAATAGACAAAACTGCTCTACTGGCTAGCTCTTCTTTTTCATCATCCCCATCATCAGTATTCTCAAGAGAGATTTCCTTCTATTGTAAAGATTCTGCTAAAGGAGAGAAGTTGATAACACGTTCAGGCTCAGATTTCTCAATGATGATTTCCTTTTCCAGAAAGGGAGAGGAATGTTGCTCTACCTCCTTAACTATCCGAGCTGCTGATGTCGCCAAATCCTCACCCTTCTGAGGGCTGCCTTGAACCTGTTGAAACATTGCTACAGACGGAGGCTCAACATAGATGGATTTTGAAGGAAAATGCAAGCTCTGAACCAAAACCTGATTCAGATAACCAATCATTCTGATCCATTTCTGCAAGAACAATGAATGAGATCCTTGAAACTTTTTCTTGGGGCAAGAAGCAATCCTATGATCAGCTTGATTGCATTTGAAACATCTGAATGGGAGAGCCTCAAAATTAATAAACTATGTCCAAATATCGCGAGAAGAGGAAATCTGAATAGAATGGTGCAGAGGTTTAGCTAAATCCATCAAAACACACACCCTGACATGATTCAGATTATTCCCAATGGATTCATCAGTGTTTACAAAAATGCCTAGCTTGCTAACCAATTTCTGAAAAATAACAGGGTCTTGCAAGACTAAGGGGAGATTATAAAATCTGCCCCAAGTTGGGGCTTGGGAGATCGCTGAAGCTGCCGGGTCAAAAAATAGAGCCCATGGGCAAAAAAACATCCCTTGCTTGCCAATAAACCATGGCTCGTTTGCCCAAATAAAATCTTTGTCCTCCGAGGTTCGAAACAAAAGCAAGAAAAAACCATTTGCAAAGACAGATAAAGTAGGGGTTTTAAGAGTGAGCCAAGATTTTTGAGACCAATCTAAAAGAAGTTCTCAGGAAGGCCGCTTCCCCACACACCTGCCAATCAAAGATCTCTGCCCTTTTTCCAATTCCAACATTGAAAGCTCTGCATCAGAAATTTCAAAAAGTGGAGGAGAATCAGAAAACATAAGAGGAATATCACCTAAGAAGGTCATTTCCAGGTTTTCTTTCTGTGAAGAGTTCGCTTTAACATTTCCTTTAACCTCCTCCACGGTCTCTTTAGCCTCCTTTGAGATCTTTTCCTTTCGAAATTGGCTTTTGGAGATCAATACAGGGTGTGAGCTAGGTTGAAATCTGAGAATAGTTTCTTTACAAAAGTCACCACAACGATGAAAAGGGTTTGAAGAATTGATGCAGTTTGAAAACACAAAAACCTTTTCAGAAACCCTAATCGGATTTAAAATTTCTTCAGCAACAAGCTTCTCTGGAGAAGCGTTTCCATTAGAAAGGCCTTCGTCTACCACCGGCTGATCCAGTCCCAAAAACTCTTCAAAGGGCATATTTACCTGGACAAAATGGGATGCAGAAAAGCCATTTTTTTTTTTGAAATCTTTTTTCTTCTTACCCTTGCCCAGAATGGCTCTATTCCCAAACCCCTGCTCACCCAGACTCACTCCAAACTCCACTCCTTTCGGAGATATGTTCTTGGATGAGGTCTGCACCCCTGACTTCCCTCTCCCCTGAGCCCTCCACTCCACTGCTGCCACTAGTGATGTTGCAGGTAGCACCTGTTTGCCTTCCTATAGAAGGCCATTCCGAGTTCCCTGGTCGCCCCCATGGACCCCCATTGTTGCTCCCTGCCCTGTAGAAACCGTCGTCGCCTTCCAACCGCAAACCTTTGCTGCCAAACACTCGCCATCTCTCGTCGTCACCACCTGTCCACCCTTGCTCGCCATCGTAGTCGGGACTCCATCGCTCGCCGATGCCATCCAATTTTGACCCCAGTTCTTTCTTTATTTTTAAGAGGGAAGGCAATGCAAAAAAAATTCAACTCTAAATTATTTTTGATTGCTAGTATTGTTATTATTATTATTATTATTGGTTTAGAGGTTAAGAATATTGGTACACAAACATGAAGTAATTCACTACCAACTGATATGACTTAGATGGCATTTTTTCTCTTTATTGTCTTTTCCAAACATGTAGAACTGGAAGATCATAAAGAGATGGCTAGAGCTGAGATTGAGAAGCCGTAGAAATGGAGAGAAAAATCCATATAGAGGACAAGGGATAAACTTAGATCCCAACTTCACCCCTTGTTTCCATGCTAGGAATCACATAATATGACACCTTGAGGGCAGAGAGTAAAGTAAAGTGAAGAATGATGGTGGCCCTTATCAATTCTGTTAGTGCTCATAACTTCATAGATGAAAAATTGGTGTTTGTAGACCTAAAGGTTGTTCTATCACAAAATTTCCAAGAATTAGTAGCCAGTGACAACATGATGGAATGCAAAATGATGATCAAAGGGATGAAATTGCAGTTGGAAAGCTACAGATTAACTTTGATTTTTATGGTTTGGTAGGGCTGTTGTTTGGAAGAACTTGTTTGACATCCAAGGCTCCAATTATTTTGAAGGAAAATAAAGTCAAGGAGGGGGCTTTGTTATGGCACATGAAGATAATATACTATTTCAAGCCAACAAAAGATAATGTAATGTGGAGAAGATCCCTAGCTTGTATTATATGGCTAGCTGATTTGGATTTGATTGGCAATCTAATGGACAAGACACTAAATTGTTGGAACTTATATTTGTTATAGGCAAGATAAATTAATTTACAACAATTGTAGCATAGAGATATTTCTAGAATTGTAACTAAATGAATCATGAATAAATGGAGATCAAAATATAAAAAAGGAGAACAATATTTGAATAAATGTGCCATCTATTTATTGATTTGAGAAGTATGTACAACTATCTTTGAGAAGAGATGTAAGCTATTACTTCGATTATTACAAAAAAGGTAGCAATTCTTGAGTAGAGTTTGTTAGAGGTACAATCACTGAAGGGAGGTGAATCAGTGATGCAAGATAATCCAATTCAATTCCCAATTCTTAAACATTCAACACATACAATCATGATGCATACAAATTAACCATTCTAATGAACATAGCAAGATCAAACATATAACACTTGATATACGTGGGAAACTCTCTTGGGGGATAAAACCCACTGAAGCCTGCAAGATGGACTACAGTCCTAAAATAACAAGATCCAACATTTAGACCAGCACCCACTCAGCTACCTTGATCTGATCACCACCTCTGATCTGATGTCTTCTACACCTGATGATAGACTTCTCTTGCTTGCACTCTTCTTCACCCTTCAATCTTTCTCAAACAGCCTCTAGGGCTTACTCGCTCAATCTGCCTCTTCTAGGCTTATTAGGTCCAATGACCTGTGTGCCCTGCTACATCAACTTGATCATATAAACATGACTGATCCTCTTTGCTCTATGATGGTCCTAAATGACATGTACCTTCTCTTTCAAAGGTTCTCTCCTTCGCTTAGCACCACACTCTCTCAACTCCACTCCAAATAGGCCAATTATGCCTAGTATTTATACCATACACTCATCTAACCCATCTTGGTCGGCCAAGATGCTTACCAAATTTGTTCTATCTTTGAAATAGGTCTTCATACACGTTACATGTAAGAACCCCACACTCCTTAGGTTGGCCATTACCTCATTAACCACAAACCACTATTAGGTCTTGGTGAGACCTAAAACAATTAGGCCTTCATACTCACACGTTACATGTGAGACTACTTAGACCACCTTCATTCTTTACCAATGCTTCGAACACATCAAACTTGGGTCCATGCCACCTGGAACTCCAACTCAACACTTGAACCTACCAACTAGGTCTCCTTGCTCTTTAGGCCTTCAAACACAATCTCAAACTTCTAAAGCAACTACTCAAATCTTTCACATAGCCATATGATTAGATCACATGGGTGAAACCTTCAAGACCTTTGCAACGCCTTTCATGTGCTTTAGATACTTCAACACAGGCTCTAAGCACTCAAAACAACTCTCTTAAAATGACCACTCAGACTGGTCATATACAGTCAAAATAATGTCAAGCTATTTTGACTCTGGGCAACAGAAGATCTCCAATACCTTCTCATGAACCTTTGAGACTTCCTTGAAATCTTCATATTCATTTGTTTTCTCAACTCTGCTAAGAACACCTTCAACTTACCTCTGCAAGATGGTCACTCAAACTGCTAGTGTATTCAATAAACATTGTTGACTTCTAAGCCTTTGTTCATACTGAATATGGATTGGTCAAACCTTCATAATCCACATAGATGGTCCTCATAGAGTCTAGAACACTCTTCAATAGTTAGCCCATCTTGAAACATCAAAATACCATCAAGAAATCTTCAATTACCCTTCTCGGGTTACTTGTAGAACATGGTCAAACACAGTCAACTTTGGAGCTCAATATCTTTGACTGTACAGACAATCCAACCTTCTAACCAATGTCTCTGGATGCACCATGAAGTCCTCTTCAACTTTGCCTTTTACACCATCAAGAAATTCGTCCTAGATCAAAAGATATCAGCAACATACTGAGCACTGGTTTATCCTTTTGTTAATTCAAATGCCAACGGTCATTGGTTAATGCAAAATCATCTGTAGACACGTGTCTTCATCTTGTGTCCTCGCATAATTTGCTCAAATGTGCTTTGTCGATCTTCTTGCAAGCCTCCCGACTTTAACTTGCATCGCTCATCGTTGATCTTAGATCCTTGCTTCGAGATCAAGCCACTTGGCAGCTCTGCATGCCCTCTGCGTACCTTGTAGTTAGTCTTTAATGAACTTCTGTCACTTGGCATCCCCGTGTGCCTTCTGAGCATTCTATTGACTTATTGACTAATGCGCACCGTTGATCGTCCTCTACACGATTGAATGCGCTCTGTCGATCTTGATCTACTGCTCAAACTCTGTGAAAGTGACATGTCTTCATTGTGTTCATTCTTAGGACCTTTGACTAATTGACTTCGTGCTCGCTGTTGATCTCTGTCTAACAAGTATAACGCTCACTGTTAGATCCTTATCTGGTCATATTAATTGCTCGCCGTAGATCTTCATCGCCCAATTAAATGCTCACTGTAGATCTTCGATGTCACAAATTTGGCTAAGTATGGGAACTTATTGAACTCTGTTTGAGAAGCCAACTATGCACAATGTTAGGGGGAGTCTGTATCATCTCTCAGAGGTGGTCCTTTCCTATTATTGGTTCTTAAAGTCTTTTCAGGGCTGTAAGATTAGAAGTTGAGCCCACTTTGTCATTATGTCAAGGGGGAGAAAGTGCTTGAAGAGAGAGATAGAGTTTGAGCATAAGCTTTGTATTGGTGTTTAACATCAACGACAAAGGGGGAGATTGTTGGAGGTTTGTCAATGATGTCTCCAAAGTGACCAAGGATGTTGCTGAGGTGTCATGTGTGCTAGAATGACAATGACTAACTGTGCTTCAGTGTTCTTGCATAGTTCTTCAGTGTTTGACTTGAATAGGCAGATGGTGGATGGTATTCATGGTATGGTCATGTTGCAGAGACCCTATGGGGTGTTTTGAGTGCTTGTAGAAGTGAAAATAATTCATCAAAGCAGTCATATGAGTGTCTAGGTTCAAGTTGTCATCTTGACAGATAAAGTTGAGTGAGCAGATTGATGAGTCAGCATTCACACGTGTGAAGGTTTCAAGAGCAGCTTGATATATGGATAGATTCCCCTATGTGAGATCATATGGTTTAAGTTCTAGGTCTGCACATGGAGCGTAGCAAAAGTTATTATGGTGCAAAGTTGGCTTCTCAGACAGAGTTCAATAAGTTCCCATACTTAGCCAAATTTGTGATATCGAAGATCTACAGTGAACATTTAATTGGGTGATGAAGATCTATGGTGAGCAATTAATCTGACCATTTAAGGACCAATAATAGGAAAGGACCACCTCTGAGAGATGATATAGACTCCCCCTAACATTGTGCATACCTCTTCTTACCTTGAGCTTCTCAAACATGCTCCATGACTAACAAGATTTGCAGACTTGGAACTTGAACCATATGATCTCCTCACATAGGGGAATCTATCCATATATCAAGCTGCT
Source organism: Torreya grandis (assembly GCA_037957365.1). NCBI lineage: Eukaryota > Viridiplantae > Streptophyta > Pinopsida > Cupressales > Taxaceae > Torreya > Torreya grandis. The sequence continues at coordinate 918,629 of JARHVA010005683.1, read as the reverse complement.
CTTGAAACCTTCACACGTGTGAATGCTGACTCATCAATCTGCTCACTCAACTTTATCTGTCAAGATGACAACTTGAACCTAGACACTCATATGACTGCTTTGATGAATTATTTTCACTTCTACAAGCACTCCAAGCACTCAAAACACCCCATAGGGTCTCTGCAACATGACCATACCATGAATACCATCCACCATCTGCCTATCCAAGTCAAACACTGAAGAACTATGCAAGAACACTGAAGCACACTTTGTCATTGTCATTCTAGCACACATGACACCTCATCAACATCCTTGGTCACTTTGGAGACATCATTGACAAACCTCCAACAATCTCCCCCTTTGTCGTTGATGTTAAACACCAATACAAAGCTTATGCTCAGACTCTATCTCTCTCTTGAAGCACTTTCTCCCCCTTTGACATAATGACAAAGTGGGCTCAACTTCTAATCTTGCGGACCTGAAAAGACTTTAAGGGCCGATAATAGGAAAGGACCACCTCTGAGAGATGATACAGACTCCCCCTAACATTGTGCATACCTCTTCTTACCTTGAGCTTCTCAAACATGCTCCATGACTACACTCTTATTTGATCATACATAGCTTCTATGAAGACAAAACATACATGAATTTCAGAAACTGCATGAACTTACCTTGAAAACATTAAGAGGGACTCCCCCTAAGTAACCTGAGCTTAGGCACCCTTTTGAGCATCTTCAGACCATTTCGAACAATGATGAATCAACATAATTGCCTTCATACGTTCTCTCTCAAATTCTACTACACAGTCCTCTGATCCTAGGCCCTGACCATTTACAAAGCTCCCCCTTTGTTTATGCATGAGGATTCAATACATTGACAAAGCACCTGCCTTGGTTTGATCAAGTCATCAAATCAACATACTTGAGTTCACATTTGTAGCAGACTTCTTCATATCTCCATTATGACTGAAACATCTCACATATGCTCCCCCTCACATCATGCACAACTCTTCAAGTCTTTCAAACTATCTGAGTTAGCCCTCCCTAACTCCACGCTCCACCTGGATCATGATATCTTCAAAAAGACTTCTCAACGAACTAGATCTGTCAGCAACTCTTCAACACTAACCACACTAAGTCAATATCCTTATGAAACCACCAATAGATCTCATATCTTCATTAGATCAACTTAAACAATTGAAGCAGACATGTATAACTCTCATATGGATCTCAAAACCATTGCCCTTTATCCTTTACAAGCCATCATGGCTTAGAACCTTTTCAAAGTACTCTCATGGAACTATGTCATCTTTAGAACATTGTGAACTCCATGACAGACACAACTTGTCATATACAGAACCTGAAAACATAGTGAGATATCATCGTGGAACTATGTCTAATATAGTGAGATATCATCACGAAAACATGTATGTCATAGATAAATTGCCTCACATGAGCCTGAAGTGTAATCTATATAAGCACTAGTGTAGGATGCCTCAAGTAGACAAAATATAAGCAATATAAGCACAAACTTAATATGCATCTAGTGGGCTGCATATGAGTGATGTATGAGCATAAGAATGATATGCCTCTCATGGGAAAAATGCAAGTAATGAAGCACCAAAGTAGCACGCCCCAATATAGGCAATGTAGAAACATATTTTATCAATGGAAAGCATACACAAGGAGACTTACCCCAAATAGATGCATGATAGGAATCATGGCAACATAGGCAAGCAACAAGAAACATTTGCATGATATAAATCTTGGCAAACAAGAGAAGTTGTGTATGATATTGTTAAAGTTGTAAATTAGATGTTAGTCATTAACTAATGGTTGGGTATCAACCTTCCTAATTGTTGTAACTTCCTTTTACACAATAAAAGAGGGATGCACGTGCACTTCAATGTGTGCCTTCCACTTTTCTCCTTAAATTTTTAGCATTCATATTTGCTAACATTTGTATTAGAGCCACTGTTCGAGGAAGCCCTAGGAGAAGGATACGAACAAGTTGTAAATGTTTGAGGATGCCTTAGTCAGGTATGAACATAAAAGAGCCAAGTTCAAGGAAGCCTTGGAAAAAGGGTACAAATTGTGAAGAAGAAATGGTGAAGGAGATATGCAGATGCTCTGAAGACATATCGATTTGCAGTCGATCCAGACATAAGAACACTAGCAGTGTTGTGATTTGTAGAGAAGAAAGGACATGTTCGTGACAAAAGGAATGAAATTGTGAGGATAAATCACGAACCCGATAGAACATGAGGATTCGTGCAAATCAAACACAAGGAAACACAAGGAACAAGGAAAAGATAATGCAAAAAAGGGTCTTAAATTTGTGATTTTCAGATTCATGATTTACCAGAAGATGTGAAAAATCACTGAACTAGAAGGAAAAATAAAAACGATGCCTAGAGGTTGTGATATAACATTTTCAGCTATTTTCAGTCACGATATCGTGCTAGGGTGCGGGACAGACACAAATCAATAAACAACAAAACCCCTGGAGATCTAAAGTCTAGGGCATGGAATTTTTTTACTAAACAAGATAGTGACATTGAAGAGAATACATGCAATCAATAGTCGTGACAGAAGAGTCATCAAATCAAATAAAAATGCAACCTATAGACACATTCTAGGAAGGAGAGTCATGATTTCTAGGGTTATAGGATTTGTGCAAAGTGCAAAAAAATCAGCTGGTATAGTCACATTTTCATAGAAAATAGTAAGTTCACAGACCTTTGTATTTCCCTTTGCATTGATTTCTAGGTTAAAACTTTTTATTTCCTTATTGTTTTGATTTTCGAGTCAAAGTTTAGAACTGTACATAGAGTTTGTATTTAATGATTTTCAAGTCAAAGGTTAAATATTGTGTGATTAATGGCCACTATTCAAAATTTGGTTTTGTTGAAAGCACAAAAATTGATTAGCCATAATTATAATGTTTGGAGTCATAAGATTTTAACAATTGTGGAACATCGTTTGTGATAAAATCATTCTTGGAACCGAAGCAAGCCCTGTTATGAACTTTACAGATTATGATAAGCATCATAAGGAGGCCATGTTGTTGTTAAAGTTATTTGTGTCAGACGATATGACCCTGAGGTTTGGAATGCCATTGCGTCAAGTGTGTTGTGGACCAGTCTGAAAAATAAATAGCAAACTTTGAAGAAAAGTTGAGTTTTGTACCTAAAGAATTTGCTATTTTCGACAAAGATGTATGAGGATGAGTCCCTATTAGAACATCTTCTTCAGATGAAAGATCTTCGAGTTGACTTAGGAGCCATTAACAAAAAGGTGGACTCGACGACATGGTGGCTCTTGTTCTGAACAATTTGCTTGACGTCTCCTATGAATCTTTCGTGGAGGCTTTACACTTGATGGCCAAAAGCTAGAGGTTGACATTTGATCAGATTAGTTTGTAATTGATGCAAAAGGAACACAGATAGACACAAGAAATTGAGTCCAATGTTGGACAAACAAAGAGTGCACTTGTTGCTCAGTTAAAGGGGAAGTGGAAACGTATTCTTGTTGATTTATCTTCAAAGTGTTAAGTGTTTTTATTGTCATAAGCTTGGGCATCTCAAAAAGGATTGTCGAAAGTGATAACATGCACTTTCCCATCAAGGCAACTGGGTGGAAAATGTGGTGGCAGTTGAATAAGGACGGGATTCCGAGGAAGAGTATGTCCTTGTGGCATTATACTTGAATGTTGGTGCTACTAGTTGCTAGTTCATTGATTCCAAAACATCCTGACATTTCAAATGTTGTAAGGATTGGTATGTCAAATTTACTACAAGTACAAATTTTTTTGACTCAATTTCATTCATTGATTGTCAGTCATATGTAGTAGAGGGAATAAGAGATAATTGCCATTGAATAATGCTATAAAAAACAAAAGAATGTTAGGTATGTTCCTAGCATGAATATAAATATTTTGTTAGTCAATCAATGGAAAATCCCAATATTGTTGTAAAATTCTTTGAAAATCAATGTATTGTGTTTGATGTAAAACAAGGTAGAGTAATTTCTCTAGGCATTGGTTAAGGTGGCTTGTATAGGCTTGTTGACCTTGCTAGAGTGAATGTAAATGCATGTGTAGAGGGAGACTCCACCATATAGGATGTGTTAGAGGATGAAATTCCTCATCTTGTTGACCCTACTCCAATCAACTTACATGCACTAGTTGTGGAGGGAATATCCACTATAAAGAACATGCAAGAGGATGCAATTTCTCAACTTCAGTCAAATGCACAGGTAGTTGTGCAAGAGGATGATATGCCTCAATCAAAAGCATTGGCTCATAGAACTAAAAACACAATTGTTATTTCAGTAGAGCATGGTAATTTTGCTCTCGATTTTGACCTTTGTATGGTACCTGAACTATTGGTTTCACAACTCATTGACTGCAAATGAGTGGACAAAATTGGTACTTTGGACAAGTACATGGCTCATCTTGTTGCGAAAGACTTTTCTCGATAGGAGAGAATAGATGAAGCACTGATTTCTTCTCCTAATGCAGAGTTGGTTTTTACTTCCATTGCCATTGCGGAGTTGGTTTTTACTCCCACTACTACTACTGAGTGTAATATTCCTAATCGAAATATTGTACGAAAATTCGGTTTGCTTGGAATTCCCTTGAAATAATATTTTTTAAATATAAACTTGTACTTAGAATAATATTTTAAATGAAAATGTAATTGTATTTATAATAAAATATAAATCCGCAAGGGGTTTCATTTTGGGTTATAATGATGACAAGGATTTTTGTCCTTGAAATCAGATTACACGATTAAGGGATTTCGTCCTTAAAAGTGATTGTAAAGCATGATTCTTGTACAAAGTTGCGTGCTTGAATGTATATGATTGGATGTCTTCTTCCATTCCCACAATGGATTATTTATACATTCAACTTTCTATTGAAAGATATGACTCTTCTAAAGGTGGCGTCCCTTTATTTAAATAAATGCTAATAACAATGAATTAATTAATTAATGTTTAATTAATGACTAGGACTGCTATCTGGATTATGACGCTCCATAGACCTACGATTTTATTAATTGCTGCCATTTTGTTGATTGCTCGATTTATTTGATTGCAGCGATGGATCCTTGGCAATGGGAATACCCTTTGTTGATTGTGGCGCTCTTCTTGGAAGTCTGTGATCTCCACAATTTTCCTTGTAGGCTGCAACATTGTTTTAGAACCTGCGTTGCTTGTGGTAAGCCTACGATCTGTAGTTTGGAGTGTTGAGGATATTACAGACCTCCCTTCTTCAAATTGCTTGTCCCCAAGCAATTATAAATTGGGATGTTCAAAAATTGATGCTCTTTCCATGTGGCATCTACTATTGAAAAATTCGTCCAACGAACTAGATATTCTTTGATACTTCTATTTCTTAACTTCTTTTCACGAGTATCAAGAATAGTCTCCGTTACGAGAATCAATTTACCTTCTTCATGAATAGGAGGTAATTCCATGGAAGGAATAATTTGTTGTCCAAGTGCTTGTTCCAAGCAAGACCCATGGAAGACATTATGTATGCGGTTATGCCCTAGTAAATCCAATTCATATGCTACCTCTCCCACTCTTTTTATAATTTGGTATGACCCGTAAAATCAAGTCTTGAGTTTTTCAGCACCACTTTGTTTAAGGGGAGATTGTCTATAAGGTTGTAACCTTAAATATACCATATCTCCAACTTCAAAAGTCCTCTCTATTCAATGTTGATCCGCATACAACTTTTGCTGATTTTGGGCGTGCTGAAGATTTTCCTTTAGAGTTATTAGGATATCTTGATGTTGTATTAAATCCTTGGCTCAAAGAACCCTACTATCCGGAAGGACCAAATCTACAAAAGTTTTATCATCATACCCATACAATGCCTTGAAATGTGACATTCCAAGAGACGTGATGAGAAGTATTGGAGCATAATTGACCTAAGTACCCCTCAATCCATTTATTTACGGCTTCTGTTTGACTATTCGTTAGAGGATGATAACTTGTACTTGGGGTTAACTCAGTACCTACTAATTGGAAAAGTTCTTGCCAAAAAGCACTCATGAACTTAGTATCTCTATCACTGACTATATTCTTTGGTAGTCCATGAAGCCTAAAAGCATCTTTAAAAAATATTCCAGCTATCATAAGACCATTATACTTCTTGGGGAGTGGAAAGAAATGAGCATATTTGGTTAATTGGCCCACGACTATATAAAGGTTGCTTTGTCCTTGAACCGTGGGCAGTCCCAAAATGAAATCCATAGATATGCTCTCCCATTTTGAGTAGGGATAGGCAAAGGTTGCAACAATCTGGCGGGAAAGTTATGTTCTATTTTATTTTGTTGGCAAGTGGTGTATTCCTAAATGTATTTAAGGACTTCACTTTTATGTCCTTTAAAAAAAAATCTATCCCTTAATTGTTTGTATGTCTTTACAAAACCAGGATGTCCTGCTAATGGGTCATTATGTATGGCCTTTAAGATTTTATGCTTGATTTTGGAACCGGCCATTAAGAAAATTCTATCTTTGTAGAGAATTAGGTTCTCTACTACTTTATAACATTCATCTTCATTTTTTCCTTCTAAGATTGCATTGGTCCACTCATCCTTAATGTATTCTGCTATTATGAATGCCTTCCAATCAGCCAAAATTTCTACCATGGAGCATAAGTATGGTCTTCTTGATAAAGCATCGGCCACTACATTATTTTGTCCCTTAACATACTCAATGTCAAAATTAAAGGCTTGAATCTTACTAACCCATTTTTGTTGTCTTTCTTTTAAGTCCGTTAGCTCCAAGAAATATTTCAAGCTATTGTGATTAGTTTTGACTACAAATCTTCCACATACCAAATATTGCCGAAATTTAACAAGGGCATGCATGATGGCCAACATTTCTTTATCATAGATTATCTCCCCTCATGCTCTTTGAGTTTCTGACTTTCAAAAGCAATGAAATGCTTATTCTGCATTAAAACTGCACCAACACCTTCTCCTGATGCATCACATTCCAACACGAAGGGTAATGAGAAGTCCAATATTGCCAAAACCGGGCATGAACTCATCACTTGTTTAAGGCGTTCAAATGTTGATTGAGCAAGCTCTGTCCATCTAAAAGATCCCTTATTTGTTAAATTGATTAAAGGTGTTGTTAGTTGTGAAAATCCTTTGACATATCTTCTATAATAGGTGCAAAGACCTATGAACCCTTTCAATTGTGTCATGTTGGTAGGAGGAGGCCAACTTATAATGGCTTGGATCTTCTTTTGATCAACATGGACGCCATCCTTATTTATTATATGCCCTAGATATAGGATTTCTGTCATACCAAAGTCACATTTTGACATCTTGGCAAAGAGGGATTGCTGTTATAATATGACAAGTACCATGTCTAAATGTTGTAGATGTTCTTCCCAATCTTCTTATATATTAGAATATCATCAAAGAAAACCAAGATAAATTTCCTTAGATGCTTACTGAAAATGTGGTTCATGCAAGATTGAAACGTGGCTGGAGCATTCGTAAATCCAAATGGCATTACTAGTAATTCGAAATGCCCGTAGTGGCATCGAAATGCCGTTTTCAGAACATCTTCTCTCATTCGTATTTGATGGTACCTTGATCTCAAATCAATTTTTGAGAAAAAGGTGGCTCCATGTAGTTCATCGATTGTGGGTATCAATTATTTATTCTTGATGGTCTTTTTATTTAACTTTTGATAATCAATACACATTCTTAATGTCTCATCCTTCTTTTTGACCAGCACGACTGAAGAAGCAAATGGACTAGCACTTGGCCTAATATGCTCCATCTCTAAGAGTTCTTTAATGGTCTTTTCGATCTCATCCTTATAAATCTTTGGATGTCGGTATGGTGTAGTTATTACTGATTTCGTTCCAGGTTCCAACTCAATGATATGTTGGAAGCCTCTTGATGGGGGTAGTCCGGGTGGTAGGGTCTCAAATACCTTGGCATGCCTTTTGATGACAGGGCGAATATCATTATGATGTGTTTCATGTTCTTGTGCGGAGTTGATCAAACATTGTACCACCCATGCTACATGCCCCTTATTAAATGTTCTTTCCATTGTTTTTGCCATTGCCATTTGAGGGCTACCATTGTCCATGCCTTTCAAAACTATTTCCTTTCCATTTGATTGGAACTTAATTTCCATTGTTTGATAGTTTTGGGTAAACTCACTCAATGAATGCAACCATTGAACTCTTAAGACCAAAGTCTGTTTCGCCAATATTAATGACATAGAAGTCATCGTTTATTTCATATCCTCCCAATGTCAGATTTAATTGTGGAATTCTTTTTATACATGGAAGAGTAAATCCATCAGCAACCAATACCAGAAATCCCTTGAATTCTTCCATTTTCAGACTAATTTTCTTAGTCAAATTTTCATCAATAAAATTATGGGTAGCCCCACTATCAACTAAGACTGTAATTCGTTGTTCTCGTAATGTTCCTCTTACTCGGAATGGATGATATTGAGGTGCTCCTGAGAGAGTGGCAAATGTTCCTTCTGTGGTTTCTTTCGTCATTATTTGTGATTGGTTTTCATTGTTTAATTTTATTTCTTCTTCTTTATCATTTTCCAGGCCAACCTTGTTCTAGTGAACTTGCCCTTTGCCCAAGCAACGGTGACCTGTAGTCCATGGGTCTTTACAAGTAAAACATAATTTTTTTCTCCTTAATTCGTTATGTGTTTCCAATTCCTTAGTTGACGTTGGTGTCCCACAAGGCTGAGGTCCACTTGTTTGTATTGGTCTCCTTTGCTCATAGGATTGATTTTTCGGAGGACTACTTCCAATTCCCTTAGGTTGGATGGGTGGCATATTTCTGCATTTTAAGGTTGAAGCTTCCAAATCTAAAGCCTTCTTATTTTCTTCTTGAAGTGTTGATGGAGTAAAAGCTTTGAGCAAGCCTTTTAGCGGTTCTATTAATCCTTCCGTAAATAATACTACGAGTCTTTTTTCAGACATGTCGGAAACCATTACTACTAGACTTTGAAATTTTGCCACGTATTCATCCACACTATTGTTTTGTTTTAATAGTGCTAATTCCTTAAAATGGATCTCGGGATCTGCCCTATCAAACCTTTCAATCATTTGTTTGGCAAATTCGTCATATGAATTGATATGGCTGTCCTTAGGTGACCCATCCATGGAACCACCATTCATGGGCTATACTTTTCAGATGGAGAGCTGCAAATTTTATGGCTTCTTCTTCCATCATTGGACGTAACGAAAGATACATGTCTAGCTTTTGAATCCATGCCCTAGCCTTACATTTGTTTGTACCATCAAAAGGTGATAGTGACATTTTGCCTAATGCATGTTGCATATCCATTTGTTTATTTTGGAGTTTATATTCTGGGCGAGATGCACCTCCAATTTTTCTCATTGCCATAAAAGTTTGTAGGGTAATTCTTCATTGGATTCCCTCTGGAAGTGATTGATATGCTTCGAAGCAAGTTATAAGATCATCATTAAATGATTTTGGAATTTCTTCGTCTGGGTTTTCTCTCGGAATGAATGTTGGTTGGCAATGCCGATATAATGATGTGGTGTCTATTTTACATTTGAGTTTAGAGATTGATGAACCAGTTTCTGCTTTTTGTGTATTGAAATTCATCATCATTTTCATGGTATGGGCCATTTGTGCCACTCTGTTTACCCATTCTTCTTGGCCTTGGATAAGTTTATTTACCCTCAATATTTCTATCATCTTCCATGTCTCCTTTTGGCTGGCTTGCCTCCTTAGTTTTATTTCTCCTTTCGTAATACAAAATATTCTTATAGTTATCTTGCATATGATTTTTATTCCACACGCTGACAGGATGAAAAGCTCCGATACCACTGTAATATTCCTAATCAGAATATCATATAAAAATTCGGTTTTCTCTGAATTCCCTTGAAATAGTATTTTATAAATATAAACTTGTACTTAGAATAATACTTTAAATGAAAATGTAATTGTATTATAATAAAATATAAATCCGCAAAGGGTTTCGTCCTTGGGTTATAATAATAAGGGTTTTCGTCCTTGAAATCAGCTTACACAATTAAGGGATTTCATCCTTAAATGTGGTTGTAAAAGATGATGCTTGTATAAAGTTGCATGTTTGAATGCATATGATTGGATGCCTTCTTCCATTCCCATAATGGATTATTTATACATTCAACTTTCTATTGAAAGATATGACTCTTCCAAAGGTGGCATCCTTTTATTTAAATGAATGCTAATAACAATGAATTAATAAATAAATGATTAATTAATGACGAAGATTGCTATGTGGATTATGGCGATCCATAGACCTGCAATTTTATTAATTGTTGCCATTTTGTTGACTGCTGCGATTTATTTGACTGCAACGATGGATCCTTGGCAATGGGAATACCCTTTGTTGATTGTGGCGCTCTTCTTGGAAGTTTGTGATCTCCACAATTTCCCTTGTAGGCTACAACGTTGTTTTAGAACCTGTGCTGCTTGTGGCAAGCCTGCGATCTGTAGATTGGAGTGTTGAGGATATTACACTGAGTTGTTGGTTTTTTACTCCTACTGCGAAGATGGTCACATTTCAGTTGCTCTCTCTAGAGAGATGGATGAGGAGGTCTACATGGTGTTCCCTGAAGGTTTTCGGGTACCTGGTCATGATTATTTGTTTTGCCGGTTGATTAAGTCCCTGTATGGACTTAAGCAGGTTCCACGAGCCTAGTATATTTTATTTGATTAGCATATCCAAGATTCTAGATTCAATACTATGGAGATCGGGCTGAAGTTATCAGCCAATGATGATTCATCACTTGTCAATGAATCACCCTACAAAGAATTGGTGGAAACTTGATACTTCTTATGTCCACACGACTGGATCTTTGTTTTGCTGTTGGCTATCCTTTTTGTTTTTCGTCTACACTAAAACCCCGACATTGGACAAAAGCAAAATGTCAGAGGACTACAAAGTTCATGTTGATATTTAAAGAGCAGCCTGTAAATGTAATAACTGAACTATTTGGTCCCACTTTGTAAAATTTCAGGTCAAATTGGAGTAGCCTCCGGTTTAGTCATGAAGGGATGGTGTTAAAGTTATTAATTAGATGCTAGTTAGTGATTAACTAATGGTTAATTTAATAGTAGGTTATCAGCCTTCCTAACTACTGTAACTGTCTTTTGCACAATAATAGATGGATGCACACACACTTCAATGTGTGCTTTCTAGTTTTTTATTCATTCTTTCAGCATTCATATTTGCTAACATATATAGATCATGGCACCAATCATATAATCATGTAGAGTAAATAGAGAAAACAAGGAAGGCACACTATAAATAGAGAAAACAAGGAAGGCACACTAGGCATAAAATAAGCATACCACACATAGAGTAAACGGATGAAGCAAGACAAACAATGTCACACTCAGAGTAGTAGAGAAAATAGAACATTTAGAGCGCACAGAGTAAACAAGCATGTGACATATAGTATATAAAGGAAGCAAGGAACACACATCAAACATGGAAGAAACATAGAAAGCATGCCAAACAATAAGCATATGAAGAAAACGCATTAAATATCATATCAAGACATAACAAAGAAAGTATTCACATAACCAAGCACAAAGCAACATTGAAGTCATGGCAAGCACAATAGGAATATAAGCATACATGAAAGCACTAAGCACTAAAGGTGCATGCAATTGGCAAGACTTAGCAGAATATATAAGATCACATGAAAATCAATATGATAAAGGAAATCATGAAAGATAGACCCTAAAGTACTGCCATGAGATGCCCTCAAAATGCTTACAGAGCGAGCATGAAAGGTGCCTCTTGAATGTCCCTTTTTTTAGATTAAGATAATATTATTATTAAAATAAAAAGTATTTTTAAATATTTTAAGTAAAAATAATAATGTGTCTGAGTTACCAAAAGTGACTTATGTCGGCAACTTCTTTCTAAATTGAGTTATAATAAAGAGGAAGACTTTTTAATTGATGTAAGTCAGCACTTGGTTAGATTCTATTATTGAGTTGTTTTTTTTGAATAATTGTTTTACCCTTCCTTTTGGAGCGCCCACTTTGGAGGAGGAATTGGAGGGAAAAGGGGTATAAAGGGAGATAAGGAGATCTAATTTTGGGATCTATTATATTTGAATTAATTTCTAATTGTTGAGCACGATCACTTGCAGCATAGCTTGTGAGGACGAAATCCCTCACTAGTTTAAGTATTTGGGGATGGAACCCCTTGAATACTCAGTTGGGGCCTCATTCAGAGGTCACACTTGCACTGAAATTTCATCTTCAGCTGTTTGGGTCACTTGTAGATGGTGGTGAACCTGCTAGGGCAGTTGGGGGTGCAACAAATCACTTGAGACAGTTTTGGAAGGGCAATGACCTTGTTTGGGAGGCCTTAGAGGCCGGATGCAGGATTTGGAGGACATTGAAGGGTGGTTGCAGCAGGGGATCGGCCCTTTAAGGTCAACGCAGTCATTTTCCAGCCACTTGGAGTGTGGCGATTTGTTCGGGGTAGGTTAGACATCAGTTTTGCATTGTGTGATGAACAGAGTATTCAGTTTCTTCCATCATTAATTTGATAATTATTTATAATAATTTTCAGACCTGATTTTATTGAAAAAAATTAGACTTATGGACTCATTTTTTTTTATATTCTACTATTTATGACTGTTTATTGAATGTTGGAAATTCATTTTTAGTACATTAATAATATTTTCAGAATTCTAGAATTTTCAATTAGGGTTTGCAACGATTTGCAGATTTTTAAAAATTGGTTAGGGAAGGGACATTATAGTGGTATGAGAGCCATCTCTTGGTCAGCTGTGGGATTTGGGTTGTCTACAATGGATTGGCGACCTAAGTTCTTACCAAAGGAAGAATACATAGATCCTATCCAACAGGTGTGGATGCGTATATAGAAAGAGCAACAAAAAACTAAGGATTGTCTTGAAGAAATCAACAAAAAAACAAGACAAGAAGTACAAATGAAAAGCCAAGATATTAAGAATCAACTTATGAAACAATTTTCCATCAGCTATAAAGCCCTAGATTCATTCAGAAGAATGCAAAAGAATGATCCTATTCAGGAGGCATGTTTGGAAGAGCAGTGTGATAGAGATGAGGTCAAACTTTTTGCTTTTGATGAATATGATAAGAAGACTGATATATACATATTTTATAATACCCTTGAATAATTCTTGGAGGTATATACAGAAAATAGAAATAGAAGTTTGAAGAAGAAAGATGGAAAGCCAAAACTTCAAAAGGATCCCAAGGAAGAAATCAGGGAGCAAAAGAATTCAGATCTGAAAAAAGTATGTGAGCAACCCGTAAAGGAATCCACCATGCAAGTGGAAAGTGAAGGTTATTTAGTAGAAACAACCCTAGAAGTTCCTATCAATCTTCCAAGCATTGCAAGGATGGTTGTGTCAAGGCAAACCTCTCAAAGGCTCCTATTGATAAATTAGGAAAAAGAAACTCATGTTTCATATTCGTTGTTTCATAATATGTCATTTCAGATTTCTTGCCATCATGGATAGTAGGTGAAGAAAGATAAAAGAATAAAGGTAGTGCCTGTGGCCCAAAATACATTTTGCATAATGGTATGGAATCCAGGTGATATTTTGAAATCTATAAAGGATAGAAGTTCTGATTTCAATATCATTGTTGTTGATAATTTCATTAACCCATACAAATGGATAAGAAAAAAATCAGAGTTGACCTCAGAGGAGCATAAGGAAAATATTATGAAAGACAATAGGATAGGATAAGAAAAAATCAGAGTTGACCTCAGAGGAGCATAAGGAAAATATTATGAAAAACAATAGGATTCAATGGTTGAAGCACAAGGGTCAAATATCTCAACTACGAGCCACAAGTCAGCAGCTGCAATATCAACACATTTAGTATCAACACGATACACGATTCATGCTTGGGAACCACATAAAGGTATGCTCGAACAATCAATCATTGTTTTGCAAGTTGGGTTGAATGGCTGCCCCCTATACAAGGTCCATGGTATGCTAGATAGGGCAGCAACAACTTTCTCTTCCCATACGGATTTTGATTCAATTGCTAATGTGCCTTTCAACATGGGCATGATATTCTCCACATATCTAATGAGCTGTATTTGTGTAACGTATTATGTTTTCATCATCATGATCCGACAGTTGTAGTTAAAGGTCACGAAGGTAAGTCACTAAGCTGCCCACGTATCCTAAGATGGAGCTCCGGAGATATTTCTAGACATGAACAAGGTAAACATCATGTGGATATTCAGATTTTTCAGAATAAGTTTATAGTGGTGTTTAGACATTATGATGGCATATGGGACTCGGGCAAAATTCTGAATGACGAAGCGGATAGAAGCTTTGAATCTACTCTGGCATTCTTTATCTTTGGCAATTGGTTAGAAAGGGAGAACACGTTGGGAATAGCGTGTTCCAAACCTTCCGCTTAAAGGCTAACATCATCACCATTTCCAGCTATTGCATAACAACATTTACAGCGATACAAACGCTTCCAATTGTAGGATTTGTCTGCTTTTCCATTTGTTGCTGATGAATTATTTCCAATCATTGTTTTGTTGTTTTCAGCGCTTGTCTCACTAACATTGATTTTTTTTGCCAATTATTATCGGTATTGCAGTTGCTATTCCAATATTGTACTACTGAATTCCAAGATTTCTAAGTTTGAACAACTGCCATCAATCACATATAGTCGTAGGACAGCACCTTAGTCTTTGTAAAAAGTTGATATATTCAAATGTCATGTAGAAAACACCATTTGCCAATACACCAAGGAGAAGCCATTGCTTATTCCTCAAAAGATCAAGTTGCAGCTCTAACCTATCAGAGAAATAAAAGAAGAGCTGTTGAAGAAACTCAAGCAGTGGCAAATACGTCAAATGCTCCTAGTATTATTCTCCAAGGTACGAAAGAACAACTTGCTGCCCCCACAGTCCAAAAAAGACAATGTAGAGGTTGGTAAAGTGCAACAAATACCTCTAATTTGTGAACAAGTACCACAAAAAGTGCAATCAAAGGTTAGTCCATCTCAGTTCAGTATTGTAGATCAGATGAAAAAGTCTAACATCAGCATTAGCATGTGGGATACTCTTTCAATTCCAGGCCAAAAGGATAAACTCGTTCGAGAACTTTCAACTCTTAAATTGTCTCCAAAATCAGTTGATAAAGAAGGTGTTGTCTTGACAAATTCGGAACAGCGAAATAAGCAACAGGTACAGCAAGGAGATGAGATATCTAAGGTTGACAAAACGGAGGTAAAAATAAAGAAAACTCCCCCTTTTTATCTTTCTTTGATAGTGGGTGATACTTTAATCCATAATTGTATGGTGGATAGTGGAGCCAGTAGTACAGTGATGCCCAAACAGATTGTAGACAAGCTCCACCTTATTTATGAGCCAAACACTAAAGGGGTACTGTAGTTGGATGGTTCACCCGCAAAAATGGTAAGGATTATCAAAGATTTGAAATTAACATTACATCCCTGTCCTAACGTAACTATTCAATAGGGCGTTGTAGTAGTGGATCTACCTCCTTATTTCGCCATGTGCCTTTCAAGAGATTTCACCTCAAAGATTGGGGGATATCTATCAGCTGATTGGACTTGCTGTTCAGAACCAGATATGGCACAAATGTAACAATTCATTCAGAACCTATTGCACGTTTTCACATGGAACCTTATACGCCAAGTGTGGTCAATACAAATTGTATTATTTCAGATAAAATAGGACAAACTAGTGATGTAGAAAAAGATTCACCTTTGGATGCAGTTCCAGATTTGTTTCTTGATGAGTGGGCTTCCACCTTGCATGAGCATGATCCCTACAAGCTGATTGAAGGTCTTGGTGTGCATTGTCTTCATGAGAACAATGCGCCAATCCCAGCGATGGTCAAAGAGGGCGAATCTAATGAAGGCTTGTGGCAATTATACTTCGATGGATCAAGAAATAAGCATGGGACAGGAGCTGGAATGATGTTAGTTTCTCCTACGAAACAAAGGTATTTCTCCTCTATTAAATTTCAGTTTCGCTGTTCAAATAATGTTGCTGAATATGAAGCACTAGTTCATGGTTTGCAATGGGCTAGGAAGATGAAGGTAAATTGTTTACAAGTGTTTAAAGATAGTGAACTTGTGGTTCACCAAGTAAGAAGCTTGAATGTATGCAAGAATATGTTACTTAAATCTTATAGACAGAGTATGGGATCTACTTGAAGATTTCTAGGCTTTTAATATTCAGGCAATACCAAGAGATAGGAATAAACATGCTGATAGGTTGGCTGCTGTTGGGGCACAATTTGATATCCCAGCTGATGTAAGAAGTGACATTTCTCAGTCACATATAAAGATAATTGTAAGACCTTCTGTCCTAGATAATCAAGAAAATTGACAGGTGTTTGAAAGTGAATCAAATTGTGAGATTTTTGCAGGAAGAGGCTTAGTTTTCTTCAAAAAATCAGGCAAAATGCTTACAGCAGTATGGTGATTAGATCGTACAGCTGAAAACTAATAAACTACCCAAGGGATTGGTCACCCTGGAAAATGTTTTCAGTGAGGATGATGAACTAAGGAAAGAGAAACCAGCCTTGTCAACAAAGGAAGAGCACTATGCCAATGTAGAGATTGCAGCTGGTAAGATTTTGAAATTGGGCAAGGTATGCACCTCTCCACGAAAGAAAGCTTTCATTGAATTATGCACAAATTTTGCTGATATATTCGCATGGCAGTATAGTGATCTCAAAGGTTTTGATCCAAGTTTGGCTCAACACACTATTGAGTTAGAAGACGAAACTAAACCAATACGACAAAGACAAAGGCCAATCAATCCAAAGCTTGAGCCTTTGATGAAAGTTGAGCTTCACAAGCTCATAGAATCGGCTATCATATTTCCAATCAAGCACTCAACTTGGGTGGCGAACCTCGTTCCAGTACGAAAAAAGAATGGTGAGATTCGTTTGTGTGTTGATTTTCGTGATTTAAACAGAGCCTCGCTCAAAGACCACTATCCATTGCCATCAATGGAACAAATTTTACAGCTTGTTTCAAGATCAGAGCGGTTTTCCTTGTTGGATGGGTATAGTGGCTACAATCAGATTCTGGTCAAAGAAGAGGACCAATTCAAGACAGCTTTCACAACTAAGTGGGGAACATTTTCATACAGAAAGATGCCATTCGGTCTGTCCAATGCTGGAGCAACCTTTCAGAGAGCCATGGATATGGCCTTCCAAGGCCTTCTTAACAAATTTGTGCTTGTCTATTTGGATGATATAACAGTATTTTCAAAAGATGCAGAAGATCACATGTTTCACCTCCAACATGTTTTTGAAAGATGTAGACAATTTGGGATATCTCTAAATCCCAAAAAATGTGTATTTTCAGTTCATGAAGGTAAGCTTCTTGGACATGTCGTTTCAAAGCATGGTTTAAACATAGATTCTGAAAGGATTCAATCCATTCTTGCACTCTCCTTGCCTAAGAGGAAAAAGGCCTTGCAAAGTTTCTTTGGAAAAATTAATTTTATAAGGAGATACATTTCAGATTTTGCTACTGTTGCTAAACCACTTACAGCCATGTTAAAGAAAAATCAGAACTTCAGCTGGTCCAAAGAGGGAATAACAGGGTTTGAAGATGTTAAGAGAGCCATAGCAAGTGCTCCTACGCTTTTAAACCCAGATTTTACGAAAGACTTCTTTCTAAATACGTATGCTAATGTAGACACCATTTCAGGGATTCTTATGCAGCAGAACCACGAAGATTTGGAGCAGCGAATAGCCTTCTTCAGCGAAGGCTTGCAGGAGTATGAGACAAGGTACTCTTTTGTTGAAAAGCATGTTCTTTCAGTTATAAGATCTTTGAAGAAATTTAGGCACTTGTTGTCTAATAATAAAATACGTCTAATGGTTGCTTATCCAAGCATCAAAGAATTTCTTTTGAACAAAGACATAAATGAGAAAAGGGTTGGTTGGATAACCAAAGTGATAGAATACGACATAGAAATTAAGATCACAAAGCTGGTTAGAGGCAAAGGACTTTGTGAGCATCTAGCTCAGGGCTTACAAGAAACTAATGAAGCCGTTTTAGTGTCAAATGATGAAGAAATTGCTGCTGTTCACACCTCATCTTCCAGCTGGTTTCGTGATCTGGTAAGCTATCTGCAGGAAGGTTGTTACCCTTCTCACCTGAGTGCTTCAAAAAGAAGGTATTTCAGATTGCAATCAATTCCATTCTTGCTCGTTGACGGCGTTTTGTTCAAAAAGGATATCGATGGAATGTTACTAAGGTGTGTGGAGCCAAGTCATACTAAAGGATTATTTGAAGAATTCCATGACGGACTTGGTGGAGGGCATTTTTCTGCCAGAACTACAGCACTCAAAATCATGAGAGGTGGGTACTATTGGCCTACTATATTTAGTGATTGCTATACGTGGGTTAGGAAGTGCAAACAATGCGCTATGTTTGTAGGAAAGGTTAAACTTGCAGCCCTGCCCCTTCAACGAATTATAATAGATCAGCCATTTGTCCAGTGGGGATTGGACTTCATTGGTCTCATTAACCCTCCTTCCAGTTCAGGGCATAAGTGGATTCTAATAGCTACGGACTACTTCACACGTTGGACGGAAGCAGTTGCATTGAAGGAAGCAAACGAAACTAGCGTCCTTGATTTCTATGAAGGTTTGATCACTAGATTCAAATTTCCCTCAACCATTATTTCTGACAATGCAATGGCTTTTGTGGGATCCAGGATCAGCCAATGCGCTGTCCAACATGGAATTTACCTCAGCGCTTCATCGAATTATTATCCACAAGGAAATGGCCTTGCTGAGTCTACAAACAAGAACCTCTTGAGAATCATACGGACTATTGAAGACAATTAGAGATCATGGCATCTCAAGTTGAAGTCAGCACTATGCGCTGACATGATCACTTACAAGAGGTCAATAGCCAACTCTCCCTACAAGCTAGTCTATGGTAAGGAAGCAAGGTTACCTATTTCTCTCGAGTTTCCAGCTTTATAACTAATGCATCAACTTGAGTTGTTAGAGAACGAGCCTATGGAGATCAGGTATGCAGAGCTTATGGAGCTAGAAGAGGCAAGAAATCAAGCCATGCTAGCCATGGAAAGTCACCAGGCACAAGTAAAAAGAACATTCGACAAAGGCGCTTCCTCACGAAGCTTCAATGGAGATTTGGTCCTCAAGTGGGATGAGGATTGGGCCAAACCAGGAAGGCACACAAAGTTTGATTCCCTTTGGAGTGGCCCATATACGATTTCCAGCTGCAAATCCCACAACACTTTCCAACTTGCTAAGATGGACAGCCAAGAGCTTCCAATCCCAGTCAATGGGATATATCTGAAACATTGCTATTAAAGAGCAAAAATTCCATGTACATATGTAGTTATTTTTTGCTTTCCTCCAAGTGCTGTTTAAGCACAATAGTTTACTTCAGTTTTTGTTTCAATAAGTGCTTGTTGCACATTTGCTTCTTAGTTTTCTACTTTCGCGTGTTTCCCTTCTTATTTTGAAGGAGGAGGTTACTACAACCATGATCAGGGCAGATTTTTAGTCAGAAATCAGGGTCACCATTTGGGAAGTCAAATAAGCATCTATACATGATCTGAGTTCTCAAGCATGGCAGGGATGCTTCCCAGTTGAGTCCCCAGAATGTTGACAGTTTTTCCCCGAAAGGAAGAACGGATTTATTCAAGCAGTTGAAGGGTTCACATATTTGCCAAAGGGTCATTTTATCGGCCAAGAGACCAGTTGCAATTTTTTCGAGAAAAAACCAAGTAAAAGGCCTAAGGAAAGAGTCCATTACAAGAATCCCAAAGGGCAGGGTACCCTTCGGAAGGGTCACTTTCAACAATCCCAAAGGGCACCTACCCTTTGGGAAGGTGAGAGAATAGATTCGGGACCTTTGCAAAAAGTCCGGGTGCCCTACAATTTTTTCGAAAATGGCACAACAAAGAGCAACTAGCCCTTGCAGAGGGCACTTAGTCGGCGAGAGGACCGTGGGGACTTTTCCGAAGGGCACATTTCAAAAAGCAAAGGCACAGAAGATGTCCTTCGGACATTTTCTCCGAAGGAATTCCTTTGGACAAAAGTCTGAAGGAATTCGGAAAGCCGACGGCAAAAAATCCGAAGGCTTCGGAAAAGTTAAAAGGCAAAGGCAGGAAATGAATTTTTTCGGACTTTTGTTCGAAGGAATTCCTTTGGACAAAAAGTCCGAAGAAATTCGGAAAACTGGAAAGTCCACAGAAAAACAAGTGAAGGCAAAGCAAAAAAGAGACCTTCGGACTTTTGTCCGAAGGAATTCCTTCGGACAAAAAGTCCAAAGAAATTCGGAGAAAATGCCGTGAAAAAAACCCGAAGAAATGCGAAGCCAATAAAGCCGAGAGAAAGAAAGCCCGACGATGAAAAGGAGCCCGGGAAAGGTCCGAAGAAATTCCTTCGGACTTTTTGTTCGAAGGAATACTTCGTAGAATAAAGTCGAGAGAAAGAAATGCCGCAGGAAGTTCAGGGAAATAAGAGAAGTCCGAAGGAATAAATGCCAAAGAATGACATCCCGCTAGTCGTCAAATTTTGACCATGGGAAGTAACCGTTGAAACAGGGGTAAAGCCAGAATTTCGAAAACAAAGCCCAATGGAGAAAATATAGACCGGATATAATTATAAAAATACATCCGAATATAGAATCCCGCCAGAAATAGACATGAATAGGCAGACCAGAACATGGTAAAATACATGCAAGAAGGGGCTATCTTCGAACGCCGTCCAAAGCTTTAGTTGACTGGTTATTAAAGTCCCGCTCGTCTCCAGATCACCTCACGCATTCGAGGGTCCAACTCAGCTTCAATCGGATTTCTGAATTCGAATGTCGAGTTGACTGTTCCAGATTTAGAGTTGACTAATTGTTAAAACGCCGCATCCACTAAGAGCTTTCCATGCGAAGGAGAATGATCTCTTCGACCAACTCAACTGCCAAACAGTCAACTCAGCTGATCTCTTCGTCCAGCTCAGCCTTTCAAACGTTCCAATTCGGCATCAAGCAGTTCACGTAGAGTTCTAAAATTAACATTGGCGTGGATTTCCATGTTAAGAGAGGTGGGCGGTTCATAACAAAGACAAGTTCACTTCCTCAAGCGCAAGAAGCTTCATGCAAAGACAAAAGAAAACATATTTTATTGAAAGGCCAAATAAGCCTTGAGTTAACCGAAGTGAATCCTTCTCTTCAAAATTTTAATGCCAATCTTTGGCCTCTTGTAATTCTCTATATAATGGCTTTCAGCCTTGATTAAAAAATCATCCAATCTCTCTTGGTTAGACCAGACTCTGCCATTGGTGAGTTGTGTAACCTCTTCGATCAATAGGACTGTACTTTCAAATTTCAAGCGTTGGCATGGTGTATATTTCATTCAGCAATTTGCATAAGTGGTAGATTTCTCTCCCTTTCCAAATTCTGGTTCATACCTAGTTGCTAGATTATCCTTGTGCAGGTCATGTTAAAGTGTTCTTTATGTCTTTTTGCTAAAGCTTTAAGTGGATGTTAGGTGGCTGCAAAGTGTCTTTTATCGGACCTCTCTCCATCGTTTTCCCTCATATTTTGGTCATTAGATCGAACCTCTCCATGAAATATTTATGCATAAGTGATTGATTGAAATCATAGGTCTTCCTTTTCCCTTGTTCGTTCAGTGTTCAAGGTTCCAAGTTGAGTGGATCAAAATTCTGGTGTATCACCCCCTTTAGGTAGGATTTCCCCTGTAAGTTTTCCTTCTCCCTTTTCCACGGTAGTCCGCAGCATAGAGTAGAGGTCCTAATTGATACATCATACAGGAACCAACGTTATCTGGAGGTTCTTCTTACCGTTGAGGTACCGCACCCACCCTCGTGAGAAGATCCCATTGTTTCAGCCGGATAGAGGACTGGGCATTTCGTGCACGTCTTCGAATCAGGGCGCAGCTCCAGGTTGACAATAGGTACATCTAACCCCTCAATGTTACGATGTAGAAATTGTACGACAATAGGTGAGCAAAAAAGACAAAAGGTACAACAAAACTGTATGGTAACAAGTGAGTAGAAACCCCAACGAAATAGTCCAACTAGAAGGGAAGACCACATAGCACAACTGTAGATGAAAGGGATATATCAAATCCTCATGAATTCTGGAAATTTATAGCAATCTTCAATCACACTGAAACTAGAATTTGATCTTGATTTGTTAGCACAATTTTAATCCCTAGATGGAATCACCATGAAGGAAATGAGGGTTTTCATCCTCAGATCCTGATATGTCAGTACAAATATGATTCTTGAATGGAATCACCTCAATGGGTTAGAGGGTTTTCGTCCTCCACACTTGAATATTAGAGAGCTTTCGTCTTCAGATGAAAAGATTGAACATGTGCTATCACTCTGGAGTGCACCCTGCTTGAAGATGTGCAAAACACACGCTCACTCCAATTGATACAATTGGATCTTCTCAGAGTGTGGGTTACTCTGTGATGAGAAGAACCTCTAGAGAGGGCTGGTTCCCTTTAGATCTATCAATTATATCTGAATTACTGTGATTTTTGGATGGAAAAGGGGAAAGAAAAAACTAAAAAGAAATCCTATCTAATTGGGTGATGCACCTGAGTTGTCTAAATCCTCTGAAGCTACTGAAATCAATGCACACATATGATCAATGAAATTTAAATTTTTGTCCTTAAGCAAAAATGTTTTAGATGAAGGGTTGAAAACCTCTTCAAATGCCCTGTAAAAGGGTGAGATAGAGAGAGTTGAGGAAGGGACTTGCAAAAAGGAGATAAATCTCACTTATACATTGATGCACAATCAAATACACACTATCTTCCTTTGTAATTCTTTCGGACTTCTTGCAAAGTCCTTTGAAATCTCCTTTCACTCGGACCTTTTCCCTTGGACAAAAAGTCCGAGGAAATTGTTTCCACACTTAGCTTGAAAGAATTATGAGGAAGACAACACTTATAAAATAAAACACTTGATATAAAATCTGAAAAATAAACCTGTACTCCCTTCTGATCGCTTGCTTTCATCTAAAAGTGAACCTATAGAACTGTAGGTTCACTTTAAGGATGGTTGTAGCTATATAGACCAGTAGGTTCACTTGAACTGTTCTCTTAAAATATAACCTTAATACCTGATGCATTAGTTGCCTTGTCACCATGGCCTTCAAAACCTAGATTGAAGCAAATGTTTGATTGGTAATCAAACTCACTGTAGGTACCTTTGTGAGTTGAAGGTGGCCTTTAGATGGATGGCCTATTCGAAGAAGTCCCTGTGAGCATTATCCACAATCCATCGTGCATCATGTATATCTATGAAGTGTCTTTAGCCATCAATCAATCCCTCGCTTTAACATAGTTCTCTCATTCAATGAATGTTTATAGGAGACTGCTGTAGGATACATCTTCTGTAGGCGTAATGGCTGTAGTTGTCTTTCACACCATAAATGGGTTGTGTAACATTGTTGTAAGTCTTCATCATGACTGTATTTGATATTTTGACTGCCTACATATCCCTTTGTTCATGCCTTTAGACTATAATTCACCAGTTTGAATAGCTGTATAGGGGATTTGACCGTTCTGGGGAAAGTTTCGAATAGTAGGGGTAGTAATTTGGCCTTGACAGGGCAAATTACTTAACAATTTTGGTGACTCTCAGGGTTTGACAAGCCTGTTGGTCAAAGAACTCAGAAACTCCGGTTATAACAAACTTGGACATACTGAAAATTGGAAAAGCTGGAGACCAAAACACAATAGAGAAACTGACTCAACAACATGTGCACAAGTGCACTTAGAGGAAATGACAACAACAAAACTGAAAGGAAAAAACTACTATTAAAAGCATGTGCTGAAAAGCACTTAGAGGAATGAAACTATGACTATGTACAAAGGAGTGATTCTCCTAATAGCAGTATTTAAGAAACATCCCATTCACAGGAATGGGAAGTTCTCCACTCAATCTGGTTAATTGAAAAGCATTGTTCTTGCAATCAACGATAATATAAGGTCCACTCCAAAGGCTATTAAATTTGGAGTGCCTACCTGGGTTTGCACGCTCGTCATCCCATTTGAGAATTGTCTCCTTGCTGAAATGTTTTTGATGAATCTCTCTTGTCAAATGTCTTCTTCACTTGCTGCTGATTTGACCATATGGTATGCATAGCATCATCTCTTATCTTTTCCAATTCTCTCAATTCATTCATTTTTACCTCCATTGCATCACTTTCCAGAAGCTCTAGCTGATGTGCAAGCTCAAAGGCTAGAAGCTCCAATGAGATAGGTAGTCTTTCTTCTCTTCCATAAACTAGGAGATAAGGTGAATGACCAATGGCTTTCTTATAGGTGATCCTATCAATCCATAAAACAATCTTCAACTTTGTATGCTAAGATCTCTGATTATCCTCCATTGTTCTTTTGATGATCCGAATCAGGTTCTTATTAGTAGATTTAACTAGCCCATTACCTTGTGGATAGTAATGGATGAAGATGTCAAATGAATACCATGTTCAAGAGCCCATTCACAGACTTTTGTACTGCTGAATGCCAAAGCATTATCTGATGTGATAGTAGAAGGTGCTCCAAAACGAGTGACTAGACTCTCATAGAAATCAAGCACGGAGTTCTCATTTGCCTCTTTGAAAGGCACTACTTCCACCCACCTGGTGAAATAATCTATCTCTGTCAAAACCCACTTATGACTAACACCGGATGGAGGATGAATCATGCCAATGAAGTCTAAACCCCATTTCATGAAGAGCTGCTCAACTTGGATTGGTTTTAATGGCATAGCAGCTAGTCTCTGTTTTCTTACAAACATTGCACACTTTGAACATTTTTGAACCCATGCATGTGCATCTCTGAATAAATTAGGCCAAAAATAACCAGCTCTAATGATTTTTGCAGCTGTGGTCTTAGCTGCAAAATGACCTCCAGAAGGACTATCATGAAATTGCTCAAAAAGCTTGTCAAATTGACTAGTTTCAACACACTTTAGAAGCATGCCTCCAATTTATATTTTGAAAAGCACTCCATCAATTAGAATATATGGTACTGATTGCAACCTAAAGTGTTTTTTTTGTGATGCATTCAAACCTCTTGGACATTCTCCAGTTTGAAGAAATCTAGCAATGTTCTGTGTCTAGCTTGTAGGAGGTATTTTCAGCCTCTTGTTGAGTGCCCTGAATTGTCAAAATTGTCTCATTTTCTTCTTTTACATCTTCTGCAAGATGTTCACATAATCCTTTGCCTCAGACCAGCTTTTTAACTTTGACCTCAATGTCATATTCCATGCATTTAGTGACCCATCCAGCTCTCCTTTTGTTCAAGTCTCTATTGAGAATGAAATCCTTCACACTTGGATGAGCAACCATTAGTATAATCTTGTTATTTGAAACCAAATGTCTGAATTTTTTCAGACCTCTTATAACAAGTGCATGCTTTTCTACAAAAGAATCTCTTTTCATAACTTTTTAAAGATTGACTAAAGAAAGCAATGGGTTGTTCCAAACCTTCATCCTTCTATTGCATAAGCATGGCTGAAATAGTACTGGAAGTATAGAAAGCATACAGAAGAAATCCTTTCTGAAATCCGGTTTGAACAAAGTAGGAGCTTGGCTGATTGCTTCTTTGATAGCTTCAAAACTTCTTTTACTTTCTTTACTCCAAGTGAACTCTTGATGTTTTTTAAGCATTTGAGTAAGTGGCTTTACTAGTTCTGCAAAACCAAGAATGAATCTTTTGATAAAAGTAATCTTACCCAAGAAGTTCTGCAATCCTTTCTTATGTTTAGGCAATGATAGAGCAAGGATTGTCTCTATTCTTTTTGGATCAATAGAAAGACCAACCTTGGACACCACATGCCCAAGAAGTCTCTTCTCATGCACTGAAAAAATGCATTTCTTTGGATTCAAAGAGACTCCAAATTCTCTACATCTATCAAAAACAATCTTCAAATGTGTTGGATGATTATTAGGATCCTTTGAAAATATTGTAATGTCATCAAGATAAACTAAAACTATTTCACTCAAAAGACCATGAAAAACAATATCCATTGCCCTTTGGAAGGTAGCTCGAGTATTGGAGAGTCCAAAAGGCATTTTCTTGTAAGTTAAAGTACCCCATTTGGTGGTGAAAGCTATTTTATACTGATCTTGCTCTTTCACCAGTATCTGATTGTATCTTGAATACCCATCCAATAAAAAAAATCTCTGTGAACTTGAAACTCTTTGCAAAATTTGATCCATGGAAGGAAGTGGATAGTGATCTTTTAATGATACTCTATTCAAATCTCTGAAATTTATACAAAGTCTTATCTCTCCATTCTTTTTCCTTACTGGAACAAGATTTGCAACCCATGTTGAATGCTTAATAGGAAAAATAATACCTGTTTCAATCAGCTTTTAAGTTCTTTTCTCATGAGAATCTGAACCTTGGGGTTGATTGGCCTTTGCTTTTGTCTTACCGGTTTTGCATCTTGTTCCAACTCAATAATATGTTGTGCTTATCTGGGATCAAAACCTTTCAAATCATGGTATTCCCAAGCAAAAACATCCTTAAACTCTTGACATAACGAAATGAAAGCTACTATCTCAGAATCAGTGTTCACTTTACCTAACTTGAGTTGCCTATCTTCAGCTATGGTAATTGGCTCATAATGTTCTTTCTTGGAAGAAATACTCACTTTGTCTGTCTTTAGCTGATCATCTTCATTGAAAATGTTCTCTAAAGTCACCAAACCTTAGGCATCTTGTTTGATTTTAATTGCACAATCTGATTTTTATATTCATCTTGCAATTTATCATGTTTTTTTGGCAAAACTTTGTCTCATTCTGTAGAAAATATGCAATTTGTTTATCAGAATAAAAAACCTGCCAACTTATATCATTATTTGGGACTGAAGGCCTGCATATCACTTTGATTTGAGTCTAATTTTTATTGCCCTTAATCTGATCCGGAATATCATACTGTGCACCTATGGTAGCAAGTCTATCAACATGCTGATTTGCTCCTCTAAGAATAGAGTGAATGTCAAATGCAAGGAAGTCTTCCATGAGATCCCAAACTCTATGTTTGTAGGCCTTCAAAAGAGTGTTCTTTGCTGCACTTAAACCTCTAACTTGCTGCACTACCAATTCACTGTCACCTTTCACCTGCAAGAGCTTAATATCCCTCTTTCTAGCCCATTGAAGACAATAAATAAGAGTTTCATATTCTGCAGTATTGGAAGTACAACTGAATTGAAATCTAATAGAAGAATAATACCTTTGATTTTGTGGTGAAACCAACATAACACCAACTCCACTACCATTCTTTGTTCTGGATCCATCAAAGAATAGATTCCACTCCTTGATCCTGTAATGAGCTAGTGAGACTAGGCGATAAGTCACCTTCTTCGTGCATATAGTAAACTTTAAAACCATCTTCAATACTTTTGTAGGGATCATGTCCATGATTATCAGCAGCCCATTCATCAAGGAGAAGATCCAGAATGCCTTCAAGAGGCTTAGAAGGCTTTTGATCAATGGTGTTATCATCTTCTTTTGAAATACTGCAATTCACATTTAACATATTTGGCTCAAGTTGAAATCTGGAAATAGGCTATGATCTAATAGTTACTTTGGTTTCATACCTAGTTCTAAAAACCATGTATGACCAATTTGAAGAAAGGTAACCTCCTATTTTGGCAGTGAAAACTCTGGATAGGCATAGTGCAAAATATGGAGGTAGATCAACAACAACATCCTGTAGAATGGTGAATTTTGGACAAGCAGCAAGTATAATTTTCAGATCTTTCAATACACTTATAGTGTTGGTAGGAGACCCATCTAATTGCAAAACACCTTTCTCATGGGGTTCATACTACAAACCTAACTTATCAATGATTGATTTGGGCATAAAAGAAGTACTAGCCCCATTATCAATCATACAGTAAACTAGACAATCTCCAATGATAACAGAAAGGTAAAATGGAGAAGGTTTAGTCACCTTAAGAGGTTGAGACTCAACAACTGAATTAGAATTAGTTAAGACAACACTTACTTTTTGTTTTTCAGGTGATTTTTCAGAGCTAGTGAGCTTTGAAAGCCCTTCTTGCAAGTACTCCTTTTGTCCTAGGATTAGTAGAGTATCCCACATTGAAATTGAGACTGTAGTTTTCTTCATATGATCCACAATACTGAATGGAGAAGTGGCTGCCTTTGACTGTAATTTAGAAGCAGCAGAAGCTTCCAAATTTTGTGGAAATTAAGGAATATAAGGCCCTTTGACATTCTTATCTTTTGGATCTTGAACTTGTTGATTTGAATTTTTTTTGAGACAGCTCATTTGTAGTTTTTTGTTGTGGCTGGGAAGAAGGGGCTGCCCTTTCAGGTCCTGAACCTTCTCCAATTGCTCTTTTCTTGGATCTAATAAGAATTTGATTCAGATCATGAAAAGAACAATGGAGGATAATTAGAGATCTTGGCATACAAAGTTGAAGACTGCTTTATGGGCTGATAGGATCACCCCTAAGAAAGCCATTGGTCATTCACCTTATCTCCTAGTTTATGGAAGAGAAGCAAGACTGCCTATCTCATTGGAGCTTCCAGCGTTGGAGCTTGCACATTAGCTAGAGCTTTTGGAAAGTGATGCAATGGAGGTAAGAATGAATGAATTGAGAGAATTGGAAGAGATAAGAGATGATGCTATGCATACCATGTGGTCAAATCAGCAGCAAGTCAAGAAGACATTTGACAAGAGAGCTTCATCAAAAACATTTCAGCAAGGAGACAGTTCTCAAATGGGATGAAGAACCTGCAAAGCCAGGTAGGCACTCCAAATTTGAGAGCCTTTGGAGTGGACCTTATATTATCGCTGATTGCAAGAAGAACAATGCTTTTCACTTATCTAGATTGAGTGGAGAAGAACTTCCCATTCCTGTGAATGGGATGTTTCTTAAATACTGCTATTAGGAGAGTCACTCTTTTGTACATATTCATAGTTTCATTCCTCTAAGTGCTTTTCAGCACATGCTTTCAGTAGTAGTTGTTTTTTCCTTTCAGTTTTGTTGTTGTCATTTCCTCTAAGTGCACTTGTGCACATGTTGTTGAGTCAATTTCTCTATTGTGTTTTGGTCTCCAACTTTTCCAATTTTCAGTGTGTGTCCAAGTTTGTTATAACCAGAGTTTCTAAGTTCTTTGACCAGCAGGCTGGTCAAACCTTGAGAGTCACCAAAATTGTTAAGTAATTTGCCCTGTCAAGGCCAAATTACTACCCCTACTATTCAAAACTTTCCCTAGAATGGTCAAATCCCCTATACAGCTGTTCAAACTAGTGAATTATAGTCTAAAGGCATGAACAAAGGGATATGTAGGCAGTCAAAGTATCAAATACAGTCATGATGAAGACCTACAACAATGTTACATAAACCATTTATGGGGTGAAAGACAGCTACAGCCATTACGCCTATAGAAGATGTATCCTACAACAGTCTCCTATAAACATTCATCGAATGAGAGAACTATGTTAAAGCGAGGGATTGATTGATGGCTAAAGACACTTCATAGATATACATGATGCACGATGGATTGTGGATAATGCTCACAGGGACTTCTTCGAATAGGCCATCCATCTAAGGGCCACCTTCAACTCACAAAGGTACCTACAATCAATTTTGATTACCAATCAAACATTTGCTTCAATGTAGGTTTTGAAGGCCATGGTGACAAGGCAACTAATGCATCAGGGATTAAGGTTATATTTTAAGAGAAGAGTTCAAGTGAACCTATTGGTCTATATAGCTACAACCATCCTTAAAGTGAACCTACAGGCCTGTAGGTTCACTTTTAGATGAAAGCAAGTGATCAGAAGGGAGTACATGTTTATTTTTTCGTATTTTATATCAAGTGTTTTATTTTCGAAGCGTTGTCTTCCTCATAATTCTTTCGGGCTAAGTGTGGAAACAATTTCCTTGGACTTTTTGTCCGAGGGAAAAGGTTCGAGTGAAAGGAGATTTCAAAGGACTTTGCAAGAAGTCTGAAAGAATTATAGAGGAAAGGGAAAATTGCCAAGGAAAAGTCCCGAGAAAAGTCCACAAAGAAAGGATGAACTAAGGGAAAATTGACACAGGAAAGTTATGGACAATTTGTCTGAGTAAATCAAGGAGCAAATAGAGCCCAAAAATCCATAAATAAATAAGGCTGAGGGAAATGCATGCACAGAAACAAGGGAACCGAGAGCAGAATGCCAGGGAATAGCAAATGATTCAATCTAAATATATCTCCCACTTATCAAGATCCTTGTCCATGCAGGCACGAGGCTATTTATAGTGGATTGGTCAAAGCTTTTGTTGACTATTTGACCGAAATCATGCTTATCATTGATTTTTATGCAATCCAAAGCTTTCAACGTTTCAAGCAGTTCCAGCAGAGTTCTCCATCCAAGACGTGGCATAGCTTTGCATGCAAGTGGAGACCATTGGAGGTTGACTGGTCTTGAATTGGAGTTGACTGGACAAGCTTGTTCCACATCTCCCTGGTTTTCCATGCAAACGGGAATATCTCTTCCTCGAGCGCAGCTTTCAAATGAATCAAATGGAGTTCTTTATTTAGAGATTTGGCGTAGTCTTCCATGCAAAGGAGAAGTTTGACTTTCAATGGGCCCACCATCCACACTTCTACGCCACCTTGGATTCATGCATGTTTGAATATTTTTGGAGAGTGTTTGTTATTTTAAGAATTAGCCTTTCAAACTTGGTTCCACCGTGATACTTCTACGCCAATGTTTGAAAAGGCATGCAATTTTGTAAAAGAAAATATTTTATTGAATATTCTAAATATTGTAAAAAGGTGTTAAGTTTGAGTTAATTAACCAAGACTAACCCTTTACTCTTTTAGAACTGCACTTAAGGGTATTTCAAGTTTTGAAAAAGCTTATTTATTTGGCTTAATCAAGCCATTTAGAGGATCCCTGAAGTTTGAAGGAAGAAATTGTAAGCTGGACCATTTATCAATAAAGGAGTTTTTGTTCTGAATTTGAGTTTTAATAGAAGATAGTGTGTATTTGATTGTGCATCAGCATATAAGTGAGATTTATCTCTTTTTTGCAGTACCCTTCCTCACCTATCTCTCTCTATCTCACCCTTTTGCAAGTCATTTGAAGAGGTTTTCAACCCTTCATCTGAAACATTTTTGCTTAAGGACAAAAATTTAAATTTCATTGATCATATGTGTGCATTGATTTCAATAGCTTCAGAGGATTTAGACAACTTAGGTGCATCACCCAATTAGATAGAATTTCTTTTCAGTTTCTTTCTTCCCCTTTTCCATCCAAAAATCACAGTAATTCAGATATAATTGATAGATTTAAAAGGAACCAACCCTCTTTGGAGGTTCTTTTCATCACAGAGTCACCCACACTGTGAGAAGATCCAATTGTATGAGCTGGAGTGAGGGTGTGTTTTGCACATCTTCAAGCAGGGTGCACTCCAGAGTGATAACAACACGATGGCGCAAGCTTTGGATAAGGGTTTGATTGTCAAAGATGAATAAAGAATAATCCCTCGTTTGAGCCCAACTCCTTTTATAACTTTACCTTTTCCAATTTATCATAAAAGTATTTAAAAACATTTTTAATAAAATATTACTTTTCATCCACTTAATAATAATCACCTTTTGACCTTCTTAATAATAATAATACATGTCATTTTTATGTTATAAAATAAAAGTGACTTAGGACAACTTAAAGTATTATTATTAATTTATTTCCCTAACTTTATCCTCTAGCCTATGGGAAATAAGGAATAGGACATGGGTCTTCCGATCAATTAATTCTAAAAAGGGGACATGGCAGTAGAAGGAATCATATCATTGAGAGTGAGATTAGGATTTATAGGTTCTTGTGAGTCTAGGAAAGATAAGACATTGTCATCATCATTGTTATCATTGCTGTAATCATCATTAGTATAATTATCATTGCAATCATCCATATGATCTCTTGCACGTCCTTGTATAATAGCTCATTCTCTTATCCAAATGTTAGCTTAAAAAATTGGATGATTTGAAGATGATTTTGCTTGTATAGATGTAGGAGGTTGTGACAAATGCACCCTTCTAGATGGAATAGTAGATGCTTGAATTTTAGACTCACTTGTTTGAGGTTTTTTGTTTGATTGTTGCTCTAGTAACTCTCTAGGTAGAACCTCATTTTGAACTTGTACAAGAAGGTCATAAATAACTTGAGAAATAGTAATCATTTGTCATCATGAACACTTTTTAAGCATTAATGCAACTTTGATGGAATTGCTTGCATTTGATTAATCCATAGACTTCCAAATGAAACGAACATATGTCATGTTATTCGGTAGCACATGAAACCAAACTAAGGTGGTCTTAGGATCCACACAACATTGATGAAATTGCTTGCATTTGATTAATCCATGGTCTTCAAAACAAAATATCATGTCCTATTATTTGATAGCAATAAACCAAAACAAGATGGTTTTAGGATCCACTGTGACAGGTAAAGTAATGCATCCAAATGGTTTCCTTGTGATCCCATCATATCCCACAATAATTGTGGGAGTACTTGATAAATATTTTTAATGAGAGCCAAGACTATTGACAAATTTCTGCATGCATACATTTATACTCGAACCATTATTAATTGTAATTCTTTGTGCTTTCCGTTAACGTTCATCCATGAAAGCTTGTATGATAGTGGTCCATTGTTAAGAGCTATCATTTGAAATCTCATGATCATATAATATGAAGAAGGCTCCTCCTTAATTGCATTAACCATACCCATGAATCCATCAAGTGAATGGGTTTTGGAAGCTCGTGGTGTTTCTCTTTGATTTATTATATGAACATTGGAAGCTTGTGGTGGTTCTCTTTGATTTATTGTATGAACATTGCTTGGATCTTTAGATTGAGTGGCATGATTTGGAAGAGGATTTGTAAAGATATTCAAATGTTTATTTGGTTGAGCTGATTCATCAAAATGACTATTGAGACCCTCATCTGAATTTGGTTGCTATAAATGAGATCCTGGATCTTATGTTTCAAAGTAATGCATTTGTTTTAAGCTACGTTGCTGATACGGATACAAGTACGAGAATCGGATATGTGGATAAGGGGATTTTTTTGTGGGTTTGGATACATTTTGGATATGGCTGTACAAAAATATATACAAAAATTTAAAAATATAGCCATATAAGCAAAATTAACCAACATAACATGCATAGAGGAAACAAAATAAGTTAAATAACAAAAAACCATACTCATAATTCAATGCCACATATCATAATATTCAACGGTTGAACTTAGATTAGTTTTATAATAGGTACATAGTGCAAATGTTATAATGTATGGACAAAAATAAAGACAAATCAGCATATTCATGATGTACTATATTCATTTTCCTCTTCGGCTGCGATCTTTTCATCATCATGTGGTTCATTAGAACCACAAGCAACAACAGTACCACTTCCACTAGCTCCACTATGCAGGGCATGTGAAGCACCGTCTAGTTCCATGTCAAGCAATGAAAGGTAGGCAATAGAGGCATCCAAGTCAATAGTCTGTAGGTCCACATTCCAACACTTTGTTGCCC